>MEHQ01001193.1:40468-80041 GCA_008828725.1 Saccharina japonica
CCCCCCCCTCCATGTTAGGGGGAAATCGTTTCTGAAATTCTTCCTCTTTTGTATCTTGCGTGTTAACCCCTTAAGAACTGGTACGACGAATTTGGGGGCATACTACTTGGAATTAGTGTGATTTTTTGTTTTTCGGTTCTTAATGGGTCAAGGGAAATAGTTGAGATGCGAGCTGATTGGCATAAAAATCACCAGCCAGGTATAATTCGGCGCTACACAGTAGTAGGTATTATAGTGTTATGTATAGTTGGTAGTTGGTTGCAGTGGTGCCAACTATCCAATTATGTTGGGTTTCTTTGTTGATGGAAGGGGTTATTTGCTTGTGGGAAGAGAGTGCGAACTTCCCCTTTTTGAGAGCACCTTGCTCAGATAGAGAGAGAAAGAGAGAGAGAGAGAGAGCTGATATGATATATATATATAGAGAGAGAAAGAGCTGAGAGATAGAGAGAGAGATAGCTGAGAGGTCTACTACTGCAATTCGTGTCATGGCGCATCACAACCCCACCGCCATCGACGGGGGGTGCCAGGTCGCCAATGGGAGTGCCTCGATATGGCAGTGCCGAAGGCCCGCTCGCCTTTCTTGTATCGTATATGTTGTATGTATGTATATATATCGAAGCCAAATAGCGCCGGCCGACTGATCAACTAAAGTTGTTTAGTTGGCTGGCTTCGACAGCCAACAACAGCAGGAACTCGACGGGAAGTCCAGCCCTGACAAATAACTACAGTACGAGTAGCCTTCATAATGAAGCCAACTACGAAGCGCCAGTCGACTAGTCAACTAAAGCCAGCTAGTCAGCAGCCGACTGATAGCCCTCATAACAATGAAGCCGAAAATAGCGCCAGCCGATTACTACAGGGAGGGCTGTAGTAAATAGGACCTATAAGTGTACACAAAATCCCATATATTTACCGATTTTTACCAACAACACTTGGTCCTATTTACTATGGCCTCCCGACCTAGCCAACTTGCGGCTCTGGCAAGCCAAAGAGCGCCAGCCAACTATTTAATAGTCATCTAGTCGCTCAGTGTTTTCTGGCCGGTTTTGAGCTCCTAGGCTGAACAACTACCACGTACCACTCTGTCCCGAAACACAAGAAACGTTTTCATTGAATATTAGTGTATAAAAACGTGCCCATAAATCGGGACAGAGTGGTATGATGAAGCTTTTTGCAAGAGTAATTCTTTGTTCTCAAGAATGCAACAGTGTACGTAGCGCATGGAAGGTTCGGTCGGGTTTGCTTTGCGCAAAACGAAACGTCTTCGAAGCCCATGATTTCGGGTGAGAGACAACTCATGATGACCTCCTCATGTGCGAGAGGAGCTCAGATAATAAGCCAGCACCCCTAAAAGGCATTCATTACTCTCAACCAGAGTCAGTTATAGTAGTCGCTAGTCGACTACATAAACTTCTGTATTAAAACTAGCCGGGTAGTGTGCAGCCAGCTCAAAACTCTTGGTAGAAAATATGACGATGCTCTCCGGGCGTTGTTGGGGGTCAGGGTTTCGTAGAGGAAGTGTGGCTGAGTGTTCCGCGTGTCTCTCTGCTGACTGGCATCAGCTCTTTCAGCGGATACGTTGGATTGGACATTGGATTGGGTCACAAATAACGCGTTTCACAGCCTGCGCTCTCCCTTCTCCTATAATTTGGAGGTACGAGTATATATATGTGTGTGAATCGTCCAGCAGTGTACTTCGAAGTATACATGCTAGAATTTGCCTGGATTAAATCCAACGTAATTTGTTGTGTTCCTGAAAACGGCGTGGATGCAGGTGCCGAACCACTAAAATGTTTGTTGTTGTTGTTGTTGTTGTTGTTGTTGTTGTTGTTGTTGTTGTTGTTGTTGTTGTTGTTGTTGTTGTTGTCGTTATTTGTTGTTGCTACAGCAGTTGAGCAATGCCCTTGGCGTCTTGTTTTCTGGGCTCGCTCCTTCATACGAGGAGGAGTTCAATATATATATATATATATGTCTCGCCCGAACCACGACTGCTGTCGAAGAAGGTTGAGGTTTGTTCGCGCAACAACCCGACCAGCATTTGTATGCGCTGTAAGCGCTAGTTTTAAACACAAATACTTTTGAATGCGCTGTATGCGCTATTAATAAACATAAGCACTTTGTATGCGCTGTATGCGCTAGTCTTGAACACAAACACTTTATACGCGCTGTATGCGCTAGTCTTGAACACAAATACTTTGTATGCGCCGTGTGCGCTAGTCCTAAACACAAATACTGTGTATGCGCTAGTCTTAAACACAAATACTTTATAGCGCGCTGCATGCGCTAGTCTTAAATATGAATATTTTGTATGCGTTGTATGCGCTAGTCTTGAACACTAATACTTTGTACTGGTATGCGCTAGTCAAAAACCCGAATACTTTGTATGCGCTGTATGCACTAGTCTTGAACACAAATATTTTGTATGCGCTGTATGCGCTAGTCCCGAACACACATATCCTACCAAAAAATACCATTATAACCGATAGCGGCTCTCACTTGAGGAGTCCACTAATAGCCAGTCACAAAAAATATTTGCCCCAAAAGTAAAAAACTAACTCAATCAACCCCTACCACTCTGTTCCGAAACATAAGCACCTTTTTTACTGAAAATTCATATATAAAAAGTGCTTACATTTCGGAACATAGTGGTATATACTATTGTTGGTGAAGGCCACAAGTAGGTAGTAAACACAAGCAAACACACGCAGTAAAGCGGGAGACGGCAGTCACTTCTTAAACAACGAGAACATGCCCCCCCTACGGCCATGCGTGAATATCGAGTACCCCCCCCCCCCCCCCGTCCCCCCCCACGGCCCTGCGTGAATATCGGGGTCCCCCCCCCCCCCCCGGTGCTCTGTCTCGAAAGGGATGCGTGATCAATGGCGAAATGACCAAGGCAAGCAAAACATGAGTACGCCCGCGTCTCAAAAGGGATGCGTGGTCAATGGTCAAGTTACTCCAAGGCAGGCAACAAATGAGCACGCCCCCCCGCCTCAAGGATTGCGTACTCGTATATATGACATTTATATAATATCCACAGGTGCGATTTTCGAAGGATTCTGAACCAATGTCGGACACCCGTTCGATCGTTCGATGCAACTACGTACTACTTGCGGCATTTAATACGTGTGTAGGCATCCTACCAAGTTTTACCTTTTAGAACTGCAGTCCCGTTATGGGGACAAACCACTCAAATTCTGAGCAATTTGTCCCCAAAACGGGACTCCAGTCCTATAAGGGTTAATAGCAACCGAATAGAACACTCTGAGAGAATAGTGGCCAACTATTGTACCTATGTGCAAGCACGACGGTCGTCATCCATTGTGACGTGCACAGTACTGCTTGTCGTCCGGAACAATACTATATACCTGGTACACCACAATGGAGCGATATGTTCTCAGACAAGCCGTTCATTTTTTATCGATCATTTCATAGATCTACGTCGTATACACTACCTGGTACTATTTTTCGTGGCATATATCTCACGTATACGTTGAACTCGGATACTATAATCCAGGTAGATATCATATATACATAATATAGGTGGTATGTATCAAAAGTAGTAATATAAATCGTAGTACTGGTATGTTTATTTCTTCTTCTGTTTTTCGGTCAACATTTGTCATGAATAGGATGCTCGTTCCACCCGGAACTATATATAACACATGTATATGCGCGCCGACTGCTCGCTGTTCGCCGCTTGCCGTGTGTGCTTGCTGCTTGCCGGGGTTTATTTTGCAAAAGTAACGAGATTCATGTTCGGCTCCGCGAGAGGGACCCTATCCGTTTAGCTGGTCGCATCAAGATAGGAAACATCATATACTTATATATATATACTACCTGGTACCGGTATATCATGCGAGGGGTTGCGAGGCGTAGTCATTTGTTGCAAGATTTGTTGCTTGCCTTATGTAGTAATTAGACGATTGACCACGCATCCCTCTCGAGACGGTGGGGGGGGGGGGGGGGGGGGGGGGGGGGGGGGGCGTAGTAATGGCCCATTGACCGTGCGCATCCCTTTCGAGATGGAGCACCCGTTCCAACTCCAATAATGGAGACACCTCCAACATATGGGCGATCATTTCGGTGTTTCCATATAATACATACGACGTACAAAGAAAATGTTGGCTAATTTTTTACCCTTCCTGTATCGTACGGGGGGAGGGGGTGTACTCATTAGCCGCATGTCATGTACGGCAGTAGTAGGGGGGGGGGGGGGATGCACTCAATATCATGCATGCCCACACTTTATGACCAGAAATATTCGCATCCCTGCAATGCCGGGACGGAGCATGATACATTTTCACCGACCAGTCAGACATAGCTCGCTTGCACGAAGCGCGAAGCTGAACGTGAGGTATTCTGCGAGTCGCACGAACAGTGGGCGGGGGGGGGCGGGGGGCGGGGGGGGGGCACTCATTTGTTGCTTGCCTTAGTCATTAGACCATTGACCACGCGTC
Organism: Saccharina japonica; assembly: GCA_008828725.1. Taxonomy (NCBI): domain Eukaryota; class Phaeophyceae; order Laminariales; family Laminariaceae; genus Saccharina; species Saccharina japonica. Next base: position 44,929 of record MEHQ01001193.1, read on the forward strand.
CCTTTTTGAGACGGAGCAAGGGGGGCGTACTCATTTGTTGCTTGCCTTAGTCATTTGACCATTGACCAAGCATCCCTTTCGAGACAGGGCGCCGCCCCTACTCCTAATAGCGACACCTCCAACAATTGGGCGCTCATGAAGTTGTTTCCATTTATTGCTTAAAAAAATGTTGCTAGTCTTGTATCCCCTTCCTGTTGCTCATGGTAAATGTTCAGACATTTTCTTGCACCAAGCGCGAAGCACCCGTGAGGTGTTGGGTGAGTCGCATGAAGGGTGAGAGCTGCATCCTGGAATATACTAAGAACCGCCTGCGAGGCGGACTTGCGTATGGACGACAGCCTCCAATGAATTGAGTTAATTTCTGATGTGACCACTCTCAGCGATACACCAACGGGTATACTATGAGATTTGCCTCTTGAGTTGCCTTACCATATACACACTACATGGGGGGGGGGGGGGGGGGTGTACTTCATTTTCATGCATGGCCGTAGCCATATGACCATAGACCCTCGCACCCCTACAATGCCGGGACGGAGCACGTTGGGTTTTCACCAACCAGGCAGACATTGCTTGCAACAAGCGCGAAGCGCGAAGCGCCGTGGGGTATTGGGCGGCGGGGGGGGGTCATGGTTAATTCATTGCCGTCATACTATCACGAGAGAACGAACGTAGTAACCACTGTCACGATTGAGGCAGCATATTTTGGCTCGAATATTTTCTGAACGACGGTGTGTGCTCCTTAACCCCGTTTTTCCGTTTTGTTTTGCAGTACGTACGAGTATACTTTTGCGAATTATTTACTCGTACGAGTAGACCACGGGTCATCGGGTATGTATATAGCAGTATTGTGACAAAACGTTTGATTTCATAGGTTGGAATTTTCAGGGTATATATATGCTTGTCAATAATGGAACTGTGTCCGGTTCGGTGCGGATTTGTAGAGTTTACAATTAATGCGAATTTGTATTATGATTGTTCCTACGGTGCGGTGCGGTGCGGTTAGACAAAACCTACCCGAAACGCACCGCACCGCACTGTAAGCAATAACAGTCCAGTAAAAGGTCTTGGTCTGTCTCAAGTACACATTATATCGATGTTGCCTCATTGCCTCATTGCCTTGTTCTCGTACTACAGCAGTTTTTACTTTATTTGCACCCTTTTTTGCTTTTCTTCCTTCCTTTCGTTTGGTTTCTTAGTATGTTGGTTTTGCTTTGTATTTCTTTGTTTAGACCTATGCCAATAGGAAAGCGATGTTGCCATATCAAGTTTGAATTCCAAGATCCCCGCCAGATTTTTCCAGAACAAGCTTGCTATGGGACTGATTCTTGAAACGGAATGTTCCCAAATTTTGGAAAATAAAAAAAGGCAATTCTGGAGCCGATGTTGAGACAAGATCGGCTTCAGAAAAACTCAGGCGGATGTTAGTTCGAAGCGGCGAGATTCCGAGTCCTCGACAGACATGGATCGACGAAACAAACGACTGCGTCATGAATTATGAACGCGGTGCGCTCGTTACGGGCTCCGAGCCATCCTAGGGTCACCGTGTTCACACGATGGTCGGTGATATGTGGCGGGCGCTGGCCAGGCGTATGACAAACAAACAATTGGCCGCTGGTGGGCATAAAACAGATCGCAACATTTCTCGATCCGTCTCAAAATGAAAAAAATAGGGTTTTCTTCGGGTTTGGGAGATGAAGAGCGTAGGACGCCGTCGGCAATCTCTCGCCCCCTAGACCATGGATCCACCTTATACCTTCGAAGCCATCATCTACACTCGTTGGCCTTGCCCGACACGAAGCGGGTTGGCCATGAGTCTATGTCGAGATCGAAGGTCTATCGTCGCACGAGGTGATTTTTATCAGGGTGTTGACGATTTGCAACGAGAAAAAGCAAATTGCGCCGCCTGCAGCCGTTTGAAAAGAAAATAACAAAAATCAAACATTTTTTCCCTTTTTTCCCACAGCGGCGGTACGAGCGGATCTTCAGCCTGAAAATTCCAGGCAAATATTTCAAAGATCGACTTCCAACTTTGCTTTCCCATTGGCATAGGTCTTTACTCCAGAAAAAATAAGTTTATTTTTGCTTTTACGATTAGGATATAACTTTTCAAGCGAGAAACCTCCGAAACAAATCGACACACATCTACCTTAGCCTGCGTCATAGTATATGTATTATATGTATAGTATATGTATAGTATATGGTTAGTAAGTAGCTAAACTGTTGGCATATATAGGTAGGTTTTATGTGTATCTGATTACTGCAGGCCCTCCTTTACTAAGTGCGCTCGTAGTTTGCTTGCCCCAACCACAAGAAGAACAAAAAGTGGAAGCCGAAAGGAGTCAGCTCTCGACTCTTCGGGCACAACCGCCCTCCGCTATACCATGCAAACAGCGCAACAACTATTCATACATGACTGGTATTTAGTATTTACCATGTATATATATACCCTGGTATAGGACAGCAGTAGCAGTATTAATATTAATAGTAGTAATACCGGGGGCCCTAGTAGATAGGGCCAAATATTGTTACATGTACCTGGGAGTAAAAATAGGTAAAAGTAAAGTTTTTTTTTTGTGTTTACCGTACTGTAGGTCCTATTTACTAGTATTTACTATGGTCCCCCGTATTAGTGGCAGCGGTCCCTCTATAGTGCCGCTTGTCGGCTTATTGACTGCTGACATCGCTTCGAGCATCTCGATGGGATTCATACCAGATGCATGTTACGGTAGTTAGAGGTGCACCGTGTTTTTGCCTTAAAAGGGTGGTCACTTATCCCTAAACCTCACCCAAAAACTGATTTTTGGAGGGAAAATAAAAGTTGCTACGTATCCAATGAACAATCCCGTGGTCCAAGTATGGGAATGAAAAATATTGCAACACGAGAAAAACAAGTTCGACGGATTTGGGGTTAATGTGAGGAGTCCGGCCATGCTGAAAACGTTTTAGCCACAATAAGGTATATACTTCTATCGCAGCACGCGTCAGCAGTCAGTGTGCTAGTGTGCGTAATAGTGCCGGTTGCCGCCATTTTAGTGCCGGTATTGGTGGCCGGCGCATACCGGCATTATAGAGGGCATACCGGCACTATAGAGGGCATGCCGGCACTATAAAGGGCATACCGGCACCATAGAGGGCATGCCGGCACTATAGAGGGCATGCCGGTACTGTAGAGGGCATACCGGCACTCTAGAGGGCATACCGGCACTATAGAGGGCATGCCGCCACCATAGAGGGCATACCGGCACTATAGAGGGCATGCCGGCACTATAGAGGGCATACCGGCACTATAGAGGGCATACCGGCACTATAGAGGGCATACCGGAACTGTAGAGGGCATACCGGCAATATAGAGGGCATACTGGCACTATAAATATATAGTAGGAATGATGGTGACATCAAGCGGTCAACCGCAAAAAGCTGGCAGGCGGGCAAACACACCTAGAAATGTCCCCGAGGGGGGCAGTGGGCAGTGGCGCGGGGGCGGGGAGGCAAAGGGAGGGGGGGGAAGAACATTAACATTTTTGACATTGACCGAAGCTATAGACATGTCTGGTGTGTATATTCGTACACCTAACCGGACAAACTATGGGTACGTATTGCTGTGCTCTTTCTTTATCCGTGTGCACTCTTTGCTGTTGACAGCTTGCGGTGTGCGCTTGTGTCTGATCTCCGTTGACCTATGATAAACAGTAGAGTTACGTACCTCGTACGTAGTGCATTTTTTTTTTTATAGCAGCGTGGTCAGGCGCAATCCGATGGGTGTCGACGAGGAAAGAAGGGAGACTCACGTCCTCCCCGAGGCAAGAAAAAAACGCAAGAAGCGCGAACTGTATGTACGTAGTGGGTATATTGGGGAGAGAAGATCCTCCTACTAACGCATGTGACCCCGGAGGTATGACTGACTGCGTATTATTCAAAACATTAAAAAAAAAACAGCTGTAAGATCGAGGATTTGGTCGAAACTCATCTCTGCTGCTCGTAGGGTAGCTGAGTGTAATACTTCGATCGCGCACTGCGTACTATTTAGTATACAGCACGTGGTAGTTTGAGGGAGAGAGGCACAAGCGTAGGGCCAAGCAAGACGACAAATGGGATGGGGAAGACAAAAAAAAAAACACAGCAGTGAGCAAGTACACCTGAGTACACCTACAATACCTGGTACGTAGTAGAGACCTACCGGTAAGCAAAACTACCGGTCGGTACGTAGTAGGCTGGTAATATGTTGTGTGGCATCATACCCAACGCGGCGGTACGTACAGTAGAACGACCCCTCTTTCTACTGACGGACAGAAGTACTAATTGATAACGCACAGACAGATAGACAGACAGACAGATAGGCAAACGAGAAAGAGCTCTGAGCTCTGAGCCGTTGCGTGATGTGATGTGAGAATTCGTCGAGGATCCGATGATAGTCTGTGGCCCAAGCCGAGCAGCTCAATACTGCTGTATTACACTCATCCCCGGGGTGTCGTAACATGTGATACGTAGCTCACAGCTCACAGGAGGAGGCCGGGAGGCGGTCCGCAATATATTTTGTATTTTGCTCCTCTCAGATTGTGGGTACCGAGGGTGATGATGAACATATGTATGTGAAACAGTTTTCCTCTCAGATTCTGGTGGTGAAATACAAAAACGAAAAAAAATGGTTTTTGACTTTTGAATCGTTTTTGAAGGCCCGCACAACAAACAACCCAAGAGGATGTTCTGAGATGTACTTACTTGTTGTACGTACTCTGCTGTACTACCGCTGTTAGTAAAACACAAAAAAAAAGTGTTTGTTGTTCCTCGTGGCCCGAGGGACCGACTTATGGATACAGCAGACGATTAATATTCTGTAATTATCGATCAGTATGTCCCGAAATATAAGAGCTATTTGTATACTACAGGAGTAATACTTCATCATAAACGTTCCAATATATAGGGGCAAAAAGCGGTATTTTTGTTTGTGTGACGTCCTTTCCTACTGGCTGAAGAAAAACACAATGGACCCAGTCACCTTTTTTAGCTGTCGCTACACGAACGTATAGCCGGCATGCCGTTGTTGGTGTTCGTGACGGCTACGAGTATGGTATGATGGTGTCTGTCGACGGAAGGCTGATAGCGCTCGGTAACGTACAGCAAGCAGGATTCGCCCCCAGGCCATTGCGCCATCGTGTCAATGCGAGCAAAATGACGATGATATCATACAACACCACTTAATTGTTGAAGGGGTAATTGTCATTCGAGAATCGGTAGCATATATCGTATCATATGTACCACTATTAGTACAGAGAACAATAATATTCTTCAATTCGTGCGTTGGTACATTTTTATTTACAGCTGTAGAGATACTGCTGTTGGTAGTTATATTTGATTGTTCTTTTGTCTTCGTTGCGGTTCTTCCATGATGAACGAACGTTATTTATTTTTATTTTTTTGCGTTCAGTCTGGGAGCACGTGAAACGAATGCGAACGGGAGGAAGCCGAGGGGGTGGGAATTTCGCATATCGAACCACCACGTTGTTGCTGTTGTTGTTGTTGTTGTTGTTGTTGTTGTTGTTGTTCCTGCTGCTGCTGCTGTTGTTGTACCCGGTGTGCCAGGGGTGTGCAAATAAGTTATGATCCATCTCTATAAACCTGTCTGTGTAACCCTGCTCTGCCGGGGGACAGATCCACCGGGCCGACTAGATTACCACAGCAGTAGTATTATTAATAGTAACCGATACCTACCACCGTAGGTAGTAAACAGCCGAGTCGGGGTATACGAGGCACATCAAGGAGAGCTATTATACGAGTATCTATGCCGACAAAACTATCCCATTCATCCAGCGAGCAAGCAAGCAAGCAATCCCCTAAGCGAGCGAAACACCGACACTCCGCCAACTTTGTCAAGGGTCACAGGGGAAAACAGACGTATGGCCCCCTCAAAGCCTCGAAGTAAAAGGTGCACGGACCAAGGGTGTGATTATAGGAGGGCCCAGCGTTCAGACTAAACCCTACCAGGCACCTGGTACTAATAATTACCAGGTATACCGGTAAACGTAACGAGTACGTACCTTCAAGAAAGGTAAATTTAAGGTAAATTCCTATTAATAAGTTCACGGGGAGGGGTGGAAGTGCTTTCTCCTGACGTCTTTGCTGCCCACTGCAAGCAATAACAGCAGATACAGCAAGTACGTTCGTACGTTCGTAGTACGTAGCAGTCAGTCTTGGTCAGTCGTAGATTATGCTATGCGAGTGAATGAGTAGACTCGACGCTAATCCTTATTATGCCGATAAGCTTCTGCACGGTCGGTCGTCGTTTCACTCTTCTTTTTTTCCCTCCTCCTCTCACCTGCAAAAACGATGCTCCTCCTCCTCATCTTTCGTCCAAACTCCTCCTGTTCCCTCCCGCTGCCCTGTTCGCGCTGCTGTGGATATAGAATCGGTATACCGGTATATAGAAGAGTAATTCAACACTTCCTTGCTTGACGTAGTGTCTGCCTGTCTGTACAAGGCCTGCAGCACGTCGGCTACGATAACAGAGATCGCCCGCACAGCACCTGTAACGGTAACTCTCACGAAGCCCCCGGGCTCATTTATCTCTCCGCCACAGCAGTATATATATATATACCCTCTCCCGTCCCTACGCCTCTCTCCTGCTCGAATGAGAATACCGGGTCGATGTCGGGGAGGGGGGGGGGGGGGGGGAAATTGCTTGGGGGGGGGGGGGGGGGGGGGGGGGGGGGGGGGGGGGGGGGGGGGGGGGGGGTATCTCGTAAGAGCGGGCCGCCAGCCACCGACACTTGTTCGGTTCTTATTATTGGGTGATACACACGCAGACTCAGCTGATGGGAAGGGAGGAGGCGGGAGAGCCTTTCTTCCTTGTTTCGTATTGTGATATAAAATACATCCAAACATAAAACGGGTGTTCATTACGTATAATACGTATTCTTCAAGGAATAGGGGCAAGTCCAAACGATACGTACGCGCGTATTGACTGATATACGGTAAAGATCCGGGGGAGGGAATTTGATCAAATCCCTCTTTCTCTCTCCTTCAATGTCTCTCTCTCTCTGTAGCTTGGTTGTGCAGGCGTGTGCACCGACCAGCATGATATGTGTCTCGAGCTTGTTGTCTACTGTAGTATCCAGTACGATAGCATGCCGTTGCATCTTGTATATACCGGCCTGCGTTACGATGTATAGTACCAGGTGTGATCTCTGTATCGTATGCACGTACCCTTCCTTGTAGATACAGTAGTAACCTTTGAAAAGAAATGTGTACGACGTATACTGCTACTGCTGCTGCGGTATCATTACGAGTATTCTCAGTAGGATGAGAATAATCAGCGCGGACACTGGGTGTGCTGGATGGATGTCGACGGGTGCTTAAAAAGAAAGAACGGTGTAGTGTGCGCTGTGCGTGACAGCAACAGCAGTGCGAGCGAAAGATACAGATCTTCGGCTTGACGAAATCCAAAAAAGACGGTAGGTGTCAGGGGTCTGCATGTCTGCATCTATCAAACTTTCGACGGCCGCGGCATATGATTTTTTACGATGGTGGCCCTTTATGGATAGATGACGATTTATTTTTATTTTTATTTTTGTTTTTGTTTTATTACGTAATAATTTTTGTTTTTTGTTTCCCATTATCTTTTACCTTCTTCGCCCTCCTCTTCTCTCTCCCTCTTCCTTTACGTACTATTCATAGTCGTAACTCGGATCCGGGTCACTAAGTAGGCTTTTTTCCCTCCCCACTACGGTTCTGGCCTTGCATTTTTATCGCAAGAAGATTTCGTTCTGCGCTTTCTTCCCTCGTCGACTCGCATCGGATGAAGGATATAAACCCCACCCGGATCCTCCTCCGGTACTACAGCAGCAGTACTACAGCAGCAGTACTCTGGGCGCAAATGTACGTACCGTCATGGTGTTCACAATAAACACGAAACGATCCTTATATTTTCGGACAGAGTAGATATTTTCGGACATTTTTTTTTTTTTTTCCGCCCCCCCCCTCCCACTCTTTACCAATGAATTTGCCGACTACAGCGTAACTACTGTCTGAAGTGCTGTCTGTACAAAAACACACGGTAGGCGTGGGAACAAGATGGAGCACGCAGCTGCTGTCTGAAGTGCTGCCGGAATGACAGTCCGCGGGCACACAGTGAAAAAGAACAGCCAACCAAAGCCATCACGTCAATTGACAATTGCCCGAATCTATCCTGAACGTCTGTGTTAGGCACAGCGATATAAACATCGACACTGATTAGGAATCGTTCCACATTGAAGGGGTCTTCCACGATCAGGCACACAATGAAGGCACCCGGGGTGTCCGCGCCATCTCTGCCGCGTCTCTCTACAAAACCAGTGACGTCATCCACACAGACCCAACAACGAAATTCAGGGGAAAAAACGCAACAAACAGACAAAAAAACAGCAAGCAGTATGAATGCATGCATACGGTTCCGACCGGTAAATCCTGACCGCGAGCGCTGCGACAAGACAACGACGGACGACAAACAGACGAACTGAGAGGAGAGTACAATACATGTTATCAGCAGATCTGCAGCATTTGGTATACGACGCTCCTACGCAGCTACAGGGACATTATCTACATATGGTACAACATACCTTTTTGGCCAATGCCGGTGCCCCGGTGGTCTAACTGGTAGCCACGAAGCCTGTGGCCGGATGTCGAGGGTTCGATTCTCCCCCATGGAGGTTTTTATTCTCAATGACACCGCTGTCGAGAGCGCATATTATAGCGTGGGTAAGCAAAATTCGACGAAGAGTCGACGAGGGAAGAAAGTGCTGAAATCTTCTCGCGATAAAAACAAGGCAAGAACCGTAGTGGGGGAGGAGGGAGAGGAGCCTACTTTGTGACCCCGGATCTGAGTTACGACTAGGGAGGGAGAAAGACGAGAAGTGCGAAGATAATAAATGGGATGGACAAAAAAAAAAAAAAGTGTGGGACGCGATACTTCTCACAGCGTGGGGACTTACTTCACAGCGTCCGCAAGTATATTTTTGCGCAAGCGCATGCATGGTATACATGTCGCAGAGCAGGGCGACAAGTGCCATTGTCCCCCCCATTCTTTAGCGCGACAACGGCAACACCGCGGCAAAGCAGTCGTACAGCAAAAACACAAAAGAAGAAGAAACGTTTCTTCTTCTTTTGTGTTTTTGCTGTACGACTGCTTTGCCGCGGTGTTGCCGTTGTCGCGCTAAAGAATGGGGGGGACAATGGCACTTGTCGCCCTGCTCTGCGACATGTATACCATGCATGCGCTTGCGCAAAAATATACTTGCGGACGCTGTGAAGTAAGTCCCCACGCTGTGAGAAGTATCGCGTCCCACACTTTTTTTTTTTTTTGTCCATCCCATTTATTATCTTCGCACTTCCGTCTTTCTCCCTCCCTAGTCGTAACTCAGATCCGGGGTCACAAAGTAGGCTCCTCTCCCTCCTCCCCCACTACGGTTCTTGCCTTCGTTTTTATCGCGAGAAGATTTCAGCACTTTCTTCCCTCGTCGACTTTCGTCGAATTTTGCTTACCCACGCTATAATATGCGCTCTCGACAGCGTGTCATTTGAGAATAAAAACCTCCATGGGGGAGAATCGAACCCTCGACATCCGGCCTACAGGCTTCGTGGCTACCAGTTAGACCACCGGGGCGACCGATTGGCCAAAAAGTATGTTGTACCCATATGATAGAAATGTCCCGTGTAGCTGCGTAGGAGACGTCGTATACAAATGCTGCAGATCTAGCTGATACATGTATTACTCCCTCTCAGTTCGTCTGTTGTCGTCCGTCGTTGTCTTGTCGCAGCGCTCGCCGGTCAAGGATTTACCGGTCGGACGTATGATGGCATTCAATATGCTCTGCTTTTTTTTTGTCTGCTTTTTTTCGTTTTTTCCCCTGAATTTCGTTGTTGGGTCTGTGTGGATGACGTTACTGGTTTTGTAGAGAGACGCGGCAGAGATGGCGCGGACACCCCGGGTGCCTTCATTGTGTGCCTGATCGTGGAAGACCCCTTCAATGTGGAACGATTCCTAATCAGTGTCGTGCCTAACACAGACGTTCAGGATAGATTCGGGCAATTGTCAATTGACGTGATGGCTTTGGTTGGCTGTTCTTTTTCACTGTGTGCCCGCGGACTGTCATTCCGGCAGCACTTCAGACAGCAGCTGCGTGCTCCATCTTGTTCCCACGCCTACCGTGTGTTTTTGTACAGACAGCACTTCAGACAGTAGTTACGCTGTAGTCGGCAAATTCATTGGTAAAGAGTGGGAGGGGGGGCGGGGGGGGGGGGGGGGGGGCGATGCTGCTGTAGTCGAATGGAGATTGCGGGCGTGTAGTTCAGTTTTGGACACGCATAACATGCTGTAGGGATTTTTTAGGTGTACCTCTTCGGACTGGTGTATCCTTTACCTGCTAAGTGTGCGTGTTCTTTAGGATTCGCTGATGGCTTTAGCACTTTTGTGACCACGGGCTGCGATCTTGCTAGATCAGACTATAGGGATTAGCAACTGAAACGAGTTTAATGTGAAGACAACAACAACAACAACAACAACAACAACAACAACATACGAGTAAATGTTTTAGCATTTATCACAGCCAAAAAGTCTTGGCGAGAGGACCGCCCGCGCAGAGACGACGGTGTGAGATGGCGAATACCAAAAAAACACCGTGGGCGTGATGACTCCAATAATATTGTGTCGCGGAATGTCGTGTCGGATGTCGCTTTCCGCCGACAGAGGAGGAAAAAACAAGCGCTACGAGCTCGGACTCATCATTATCACATCTAACCCATCAAGCCGTACGGCAGAGGCCTCCGACTACCCCCCCCCTCCCCCTCCCGGTTAGATTGACCGCACTACCCCCCCCCCGGAAAGCCTCTGCCCGTTTACACCAAAACGCTGTGAGTGGGTGGGTGGGTGGGTGGGTGGGTGGGTGGCATCAGCGAAAAAGTGAAGCTGTGCCTTTCCCTACATAGCAGTAACGTCGTGTGCTTTACCTACCAGCCGAGTAATTCCGTAATTCCGTCTTTTTACCCTTTTTATGTACTTGGCTGCAAAAATTATCCCACACACTACCAGGTTCCGACTAGTTTTGTCCCCCAAAACACGTGCGTGCATTATAGTTAACTAAAACCCTTTCAGAACTGCACCCTCGCGTCGAGCAGACAAAACTGTTTATAATTAGAGTTGACTGTGGCGTCTGGGCCATCGTACCTAGGATATCCTAGCAGGTTTCCTACTGATATGTAGGCATGCATGTGACACGAACACCTGCTTTTGGATACAACACGTAAAATATCACTCTATATGACTCATTTTTGAAGTGATTGGAAAGGTCAAGCAACAGCGGCGGCGGCAGCGGCGACACCGGGTCATCCACGATCGCGTCCCCATAGTACCGGCACACGGTAGTTGGCACACCGCAACGACATACCGTCCCCAACATAATTCCCCAGCATCTCCAGGCCGGTGGGGGCGGCGGGTACGGCGGCCGTGGTTCGTAGACAACGGTACTGCTGTAGCTGTAGCTGTAGCCCACAACGGATAAATGTTTAGGCCCCGTCGAGGGGCAAATATGACAAAAGACACCGGTTTGACCGCTTGGCTGACCCGCCCCAGACACTAAAACTAGTATAATAAGACCAAAAGAGGCCTTCAGGCGACCAAAAAGCCTGGTCTTCTTAGCATATATGCCGACCGGCAATTTTTCTTTTTTCTTTTTGTCCATCCATTTATTATCTTCGCACTTCGTCTTTCTCCCTCCCTAGTCGTAACTCAGATCCGGGGTCACAAAGTAGGCTCCTCTCCCTCCTCCCCCACTACGGTTCTTGCCTTGCATTTTTATCGCGAAAAGATTTCAGCTTTCTTCCCTCGTCGACTCTCGTCGAATTCCCCACCGGCTGTACCTGGCGTATACATCAGCCGACACCGCGCTCCGCCGTTCTGTTCTCCTCCTCCTCCTCCTCCTCCTTTCGTGTACGTACTGATACGATACGCAACGTAAAGAAAAGGAGGCAACAAGAACAACGAAAAATGAAGCCCGAGAGGCCCGCCAACGCAAGGCAAAAAAAGCCCCCGAGAAATGACCAAAAGACGTACCGTATATACGTACGCGGCGTGCGATGGGATGTTTTCACCTATCGCTGTACATACACGTACATACCAGGCACCTGGTACGATATAGCGGCATACCAGAACGGACAAACGGAACGAAAACCAAAAAAAGAAAACGAAAGAACGAATGAACGAACAAACGAGAAACCCCTCTCTCCGTCCCCCCCCCCCCCCCCCCCCCCCCCCCCCAAAAAAAAAAACGCAAACAACTTGATCAAACCCGAAAGAAGAAGGAAAAAACGAAAAAAACGGCCGTCCGTAAAATATCCGTAATATCCGTATGTATCTCATACGCAGCGCCACATACACGCGCCCCGGCCGCCGGGCGGCAAACGTGCCAGCCTCGACCAGAAAACCAGGAGAAAGCCAGGACATAATATGAGCGCCGCGCGTGCCCCGCCATCAATCCATCCAGCCAACCATCCATCCATCCGCCCGACCGCCCCCCCGCCTCTTTTTTTCGAACTTCGGGTTGCTTTCATTGTGCGCAATACTAGGACTCGATGGAACGTCTACACCCTTAGTTGTTGAACTGTTGTTGCAGCAGAGGTCCGGACGACGTAGTAGCAGTAGTAGCAGTAGTAGTAGTAGCACCGACAGCATGGACGAGGCGGGAATGAGAGGGGGGCAGGGGGGGAGGGACGGTCATTGGATGGTGGGATGCCAGGCAATGGATTTGAGGCCAGGGAGGTAATTAAAAACGTCGCATACGTATATAAAGCGTGTTGGAAGCGGTCGCGCGGGTCGCAAGAAGAGACTTGTGACCGCTGCTGAAGAAGTACCACTCTGTCCGTAACTATAGAGACCGTTTTTACTTAATATTACTGCATAAAATATGCTCAAATTTAGGGACATAGTGCATTGCCTCATTGTACCTGGTATATCGTTTTGATCTCCACAAACTTCGCACATTAGGGCCGTTCCGATCGAACAAAAAGTGAAATCACGATTCGTGATTGTTTTTTTTTAAATATCACGATTCGCAATATTCCAATTCTAACGAAAATATAGCAGCTGATATGCCACGTTTTAAGTCACGTTTCGAAATTTCCACAGTCGCCATTCGAACTTTACCCAGGCGAACGTTTCGAGCTGCATACTGAACGGAGTGAAACGACGCCCGCCGCGCTTTTGCACGCTTGCGGTGCCCGCCATGAACACTAGTACTACTGTCAGGACCACCAGGGTCGAGTCGGGGTGAAAAAACGGCAAACAGCGCTTCGCTCATCAACCAACCCCACCTTGGACAATGATTCCTGGCCAAAAAGGACGCCGGGAAGGGAAACGAGCCCGCCGCATGACCTCCCCCCCCTCCGCCACCCGCCTCCTACCCAAGCAGCCAAGAAGTCACAACCACAGCCACTGCCACCCACCACCCCATCCAACCATCCAACCACCACCCACCCCCCACCCACCTTTCCAACCAAACCAACCAACCACCTACTACCCAATTTACGCATGTACAGGTTAGCCTTGCATGCAGGTGCTACACCATGTTTTTTTTTAGTGAGGGTGGTCATGAGGAGCTCTATTACCTCGCAGTAGCCTGCAACGGATTTTGGGAGGGGGGGGGGGGGGATCGCTATACGTTACCATGACCGATGCCACAATTGACTGCCCTATAACGATTAAACGAACAATGTTGCCCATAAAAAAAATATTAAAAACTGTGTCGTGGTTTCACCTGACTCTGACTCTGTGACTTTCCATATATATATAAAAAAAAAAGCACAGCTGTGAGATCAGGTGATGAGACCGAGGATTTAATCGAAACTCATCTTTGCAAGCTGAGTGGAACAAAGTCTGACACCTGTGAAACTACGGGGTTTGAGGGAAACAAAATCTGACATCTGTGGGAACTCAAGGGAGGTCACATATATACGGTGTACTCCCTGAATGTATTGCAGTAGATCAGTAGAGATCCAGCCCGGGGCCTATAAGAAGCCCCCTCCATCAGAAATGTTTTTTAGCCAAAAAAAGGTATACCCCACACCGCTGTCGTAGCCCGCGTCCCGAAGCAACCAAGAAACAAACCACCTAACCTACCACCCAACCCATTCACCCACCCACCCACCCCACTCAATCCGCGTTCAACCACGCACTCCACCGAACCAGCCCTATATTGTGGAAACCACCCACCTTGAAGAAGATAACGTCGGCGTCTTGCACGACGTACTTCTTGCCCTGCTGCCTCAGCTTCCCCGCCTTCTTCACCGCCTCCTCGTCTCCCAACTCCTTCAAGTCTTCGAACGTCATCACCTGATTTAAAAGGACACAACATCAATAAATCAATAAATCAATAAATCAATAAATCAGTAAATCAATAAATCAATAAATAAATAAAAGCCATTTTCCCGCCCGATCCCGTGGGAGAAAGGAAAAAAGCATCGGACCCAGCTTCAACAACCATCTCAGGACGTAATGTAATACCTGCTGCTGCAGCTATAAATAAAGCTCGATTCAAAAGTGTGTGTGCGTAGGGGGGAGGGGGGGGTGAAAAAAACGAAGAAAATAAATACCACGTAACAAATTTTACATAATTTTCTGCCCTCCCCCCCACCCGGTCATACGAATACGGCCATGCAGGGCTTGAGTTCCCCTGCCCCCGAGCGCTCTGGTCAATACAACAGTGATGTTACAGAGCGGAAATAAGCCATTCAAGACACACACACATCTATATATTACACACGAAGCCAGCGAAAGCTCTCTATTCAAGAGTGGAAACCCCATTCAAAAGAGCGCGCGGAGGGGGGGGGAGGAGAGAAAACGATAGGGAAACACATATACCAGGTATACGCAATCTCCGCTATTGTTCCTTGCACGCGTCTCTTACCTCCGCACAGATGAAACCCTTTTCGAAGTCCGTGTGGATCACCCCTGAGTAGGAAGGGGAAGGAGGGGAGGGGAGGGGAGGTTGTCGGCGATTGAAGTACGAGTGCAAGAATTCCGAGAAACAACACAGGCAGGCGCTCGAAACAAAGCAGGTAGCGAGGTACCGCAGATAAAGAGACCTAGTGGGGGTCGGGGTTGGGGAGGGGGGCGTGATCGCCTCGGAGCGCTGTTTTAATCGTTCTGCTACAAAATACGCGCACGAACACAAGAGAAAAGAGAGAAATCGCAAAAACAACGGGCGAAGCAGCATCCAAGACACCCACCCAGATTACCACCAGACCTTTGCGTTAGCCCGACGCAGGGTTAACGCCGGCGCATTTCCTCTCCCTCCTTATCTCCCTTCCCCTTTTTAATATTTATATTTTCTTCGACCTCTTGCTTTTTTTGTATTCCTCTCGCCTTGAAAATCGAAGCCCCCCGTCCGTTCGGACAACGCGCCAAGCACAACACATCGCGTGAGACCGGCCGACCCCCTCCCCCTCCCCCCCCCCTTCCCCAACCCCTCCTCCTTCTCCCCCTCCTCCCTGGGGGGGACGATGCTGCTGTAGTCGAATGGAGATTGCGGGCGTGTAGTTCAGTTTTGGACACGCATAACATGCTGTAGGGATTTTAGGTGTACCTCTTCGGACTTGTGTATCCTTTCCCTGCTAAGTGTACGTGTTCTTTAGGATTCTCTGATGGCTCTAGCACTTTTGTGACCACGGGCCGTGATCTTGCTAGATCAGACTATAGGGATTAGCAACTGAAACGAGTTTAATGTGAAGATAACAACAACAACAACAACAACAATCGCCTCAAGTATAAAATAACTCCTCCTATATATGAATACTCGTATCATACGTATAGCAACCGGGAAACCAAAGCAACACCGCCCCCGTACTATATCACTCACTCAAAAAAAATGGGGTGGGGCGGCTACTACCACTATTAACACTATTAATACAAGTATCCGGTACTACTGCTGCTGCATGTTGTGTCTTATACTCTGTATGAGGCCAAGTACGCGCGATCGACCACACATTATTTGACTTTTTTTCAGTTTACTTCCATGAAAGAAAGTTAAATTTTCCAAGGGCGAAGTAAAAACAAATCCATGGAAGTAGGTTTTACTTCCATGAAAAAATTGTAAATTTTTCTTCCACCAAACAAAGTTGTTGGGAGAAAAAAAATCTTCCACGAAAGTTTGTTTTTACTCCGATCCATGGAAGCGTTTTTCTTCCACGAGATTTTTTTTTTACTTCCCAAAATGCCGGTCGCCCCGGTGGTCTAACTAGTAGCCACGAAGCCTTTGGGGCCGGATGTCGAGGGTTTGATTCTCCCCACCATGGAGGTTTTTATTCTCAAATGACACCGACTGCTGTCGAGAGCGCATATTATAGCGTGGGTAAGCAAAATGCGACGAGAGCTGACGAGGGAAGAAAGCGCTGAAATCTTCTCGCGATAAAAATGCAAAGCAAGAACCGTAGTGGGGGAGGAGGGAGAGGAGCCTACTTTGTGACCGCGGATCTGAGTTACGACTAGGGAGGGAGAAAGACGGAAGTGCGAAGATAATAAATGGGATGGACAAAGAAAAAACAAAATGGTAGTTTTCGTTTTTCCAGGTGATTGAATCGGAAGTATATTTAGCTTTAACTTCCATAGAAGTAAAACATGTAAGCGATGGCATGAATTCACCCCCTACTCCCCGTTGGTCTCAAGGCCCATCCTGATTGCCAAAACGTGGATACATTACAAACAACGGGATATTAAAATTTATGTAGCGCGCAGCGCAGAACCACACTAGACCTGTCTAGTGGCCGAAGGCCCTCAACTCCCACGGAACCATGGTGGAAGTTGTTATTACTTACATGGAAGTAAATACGGTTAACTTCCATGAAAGTTTCCACAATAAGTCAATTTACGTCCAGGAAAGTAAAAACACTTTCATGGAAGTTAACCGTATTTACTTCCCCGATGATGGCAAAAAACTTTCTTCATGGAAGTAAATTGACTGATGACGTGGATTTGTTTACTTCCATGGAACGGAAGTAAATGCGGTTTACTTCCATGAAAGTTTCCACATACAAATAAGTCAATTTACTTCCATGAAAGAAAGTAAAAAATAACTTCATGGAGGTAAACATTTCCACATACATAGTATACATACATACATACATACATAGATACATACATACATACATACATACATACATACATACATACATACATACATACATACATACATACATACATACATACATACATACATACATACATACATACATACATACATACATACATACATACATACATACATACATACATACATACATACATACATACATACATACATACATACATACATACATACATACATACATACATACATACATACATACATACATACATACATACATACATACATACATACATACATACATACATACATACATACATACATACATACATACATACATACATACATACATACATACATACATACATACATACATACATACATACATACATACATACATACATACATACATACATACATACATACATACATACATACATACATACATACATACATACATACATACATACATACATACATACATACATACATACATACATACATACATACATACATACATACATACATACATACATACATACATACATACATACATACATACATACATACATACATACATACATACATACATACATACATACATACATACATACATACATACATACATACATACATACATACATACATACATACATACATACATACATACATACATACATACATACATACATACATACATACATACATACATACATACATACATACATACATACATACATACATACATACATACATACATACATACATACATACATACATACATACATACATACATACATACATACATACATACATACATACATACATACATACATACATACATACATACATACATACATACATACATACATACATACATACATACATACATACATACATACATACATACATACATACATACATACATACATACATACATACATACATACATACATACATACATACATACATACATACATACATACATACATACATACATACATACATACATACATACATACATACATACATACATACATACATACATACATACATACATACATACATACATACATACATACATACATACATACATACATACATACATACATACATACATACATACATACATACATACATACATACATACATACATACATACATACATACATACATACATACATACATACATACATACATACATACATACATACATACATACATACATACATACATACATACATACATACATACATACATACATACATACATACATACATACATACATACATACATACATACATACATACATACATACATACATACATACATACATACATACATACATACATACATACATACATACATACATACATACATACATACATACATACATACATACATACATACATACATACATACATACATACATACATACATACATACATACATACATACATACATACATACATACATACATACATACATACATACATACATACATACATACATACATACATACATACATANTGGTGGTGGTGGGAGTGGAAGTTTGAGTTTCCATGGCTTCCAATGCTTCCATCGACTCAAGAAGTTTCCACGAGTTCCGACGTGCGCTACGCGATAAGGTTACAGTATAGTAGTAGCGTGTTTATGCTAAAATAGTTTCAGGACGACAGAGCTCCTTATTAGTTCAAATTCGTCGGAATATATGCCATTCATATTCCATTTTCCGTCTGACAATGTGCAGCTCTTGTTCCAAGCATACCATACCATTCACATGTACCTATCCAGCATCCCTGAATACTTGACAAACGTATACCAACAACACAGTCCCCCTTATGAATGCTTTTACCGACCCCTCGTCGACCTTTCACCAATCAATCCAAGCTGAAAGGTCGACCTGTATGTACGTGTACCGTTTGATAAAATCTAACCAACAAGTGATGAATTATTTTGGCATGTCATTCGTTTTTCTGTGTGCCTGGTGAAGACATGGTATTATTGTCCATCGGGTTGATTGTACTTTCAGCTCTAAGGTTGGCTTACCAATGACTTAGTAATAGTGTAGAGCTCCTTAAGTGACCAACCTCAGAAGGCAAAAACATGGTGCACACTCTCTACCTTTATTTAGCATGTGTCCTGTTCCAAATGCATACCCCGATAGAGTTCCACCTACAGCAGCACTCCCATAAGTTTTAAATATCACTTCTGGTACATGGAAGCTTCCACACGAGAATAGTCCACTTACGTCCAAAACTCCCACGAGCTTCAATATAATCTACTGAAAGTGAGCATGGCAGTAGAAAGGGGCAGGAGAGAGCTACTTGAGGAGGGTCAGGAGAGGGTCTAACACAGCAGTATTGGTATTTTTTCGTATACTTCCATAGAAGTAAAAAACTGTTTCCATGAAAGTTTTGTTTTTACTTCATCGATGGAAGTATATTTACTTCCACATACAATTAAAAAAAATATTTTCATGAAACTTAAAACATCTGCCATGAAAGAAATTGACTTACGTGAAACATCTCGGGAACGTAAACCATATTTACTTACATGGAAGTAAAAACACTTGCATCGTTCCGTGGAAATTTCCGTTTAAAGAGGGCCTTCGTCCACTGGGCAGGTCTAATGTGGTTCTGTGCTGCGCGCTGCACGATGTTTGATATCCCATTTGTAATTGGTCCACATTTTGGTAATCGGCATATGCCCACGTTGGGTGAGACGGTGTACCAACTGGGAGCAGGGGGTGAATTCATGCCCTCGCTTCCATGTTTCACTTCCATGGAAGCAAAATGTGAATTCACTTCCAATTCAAGCACATGGATGTAATCTAGCTTCCAGTAATATAACTTCCACGGAAGTAAAATTACTTCGATGAAAGGAAGAAAACTGCCGTGGAAGTAAAGGCTAGAAAAATTACTTCCATGAAAGTAAATAAAAACTTTCGCGAAAGTAAAATTTATAATAACTTCCATGAAAGAAAAACAACTTTCGTGGAACCTTGCATGGAAGTTAACTCAAAAGTCAAAATAATGAGGTAGATCGGGAGGGCGGGGGCTGGAAGGGGCCGGTGGCAGCAGGAAGGGGATGGGACTAGATTGGAGCGTTGGGGGGCTGCTTGCCGAGTAACTTCCAACGACTTCCATCGACTTCCACGAGCTTTTATTTCGGCTCCCTACATAGACGTCCACCGACTTCCATTGACTCTCATGAGTTCCCATGCTAACTCCCATGGTCGTCCATCTGCTTGCATATCTACTTCTACCGACCTCGGCCACGAGCTTCTCAGACTCCCATCTATATTGATTGAAGCCCGCCGACTTCCCTCGTGACTTCCACGAGCTTTATTTATACTTCCACGAGCTTCCACATCGACTTCGACCGACTACCATCGAATTCCATCTACTTACAATATCTACTTCCTCCATGGGCTTCCATACGGTCGCCCCGGTGGTCTAACTGGTAGCCACGAAGCCTGTAGGCCCGGATGTCGAGGGTTCGATTCTCCCCATGGAGGTTTTTATTCTCAAATGACACCGTCTGTCGAGAGCACATATTGTAGCGTGGGTAAGCAAAAATTCGACGAGAGTTGACGAGGGAACAAAGTGCTGAAATCTTCTCGCGATAAAAATGCAAGGCAAGAACCGTAGTGGGGGAGGAGGGAGAGGAGCCTACTTTGTGACCCCGGATCTGAGTTACGACTAGGGAGGGAGAAAGACGGAAGTGCGAAGATAATAAATGGGATGGACAAAAAACAATAATATATATATATGCTTCCATATCTAGGGGGCGTACTCATTTAAGTTGCCTTGGTCGTTTCACCATTGGCCACGCATCCCTTTCGAGACGAAGCAACGTTCGTGCGCCAATGTTTAGACACCTCCAACAGTTGGAGGCACATTACGTTTTTTATACACCTCCAGGATTTAGGCCGCCGACTACGTTATTTCCATGCATTCCTTGTACATTAGACGCATGGTACGAATTCCCAGATTTCAGAGAAAACAAAACTGCACAAGTCAACAAGAATGCAGAGCTTTAAGTTCCCTCTTTTTGCCCTTGTTTGGGCCCTACTTGTTATTATTATTGTACTCGCTCACAGAAGAAGCGTATTTTTCCTGTTCGTCTGTTTTTCGAGAATACGTCAGCTTACTATGAATAGTCATAGGTGTTCAAACGTTCCACCAGGAGACCAAAACGCGTTTGGTAAAAGCCGTGTTTTTATCTGTGATGGTATATACTATGTATATACTATGTACTATTCATAGAGGCTCCCTCGCACGAAAAATTATGTTTTTGGCGATTCGCAAGTTTTGTTTGTGTGGTCCTGACTCGCAACTTCGCAAGTCGATGAAAACATATCGTAAGTCGTTTCTGGCTGCCTCCTGGCGCTGACTGTTGTGCCTACTATAGCGCGCTCACCCCCCTGATCGGGAGTTGGTGTCCGCCGGTCCGCGTGTATTGTTTGTGCTTCGCGTCCGATGTCTACATGGCGTGTGGCGTTTAGCGTGTTTTTCTCAACGCGTTTACTGTCTGAATATAACGATTCGAAAATGTCTTGGCGTTTCGCGTCTAGGTAGCGCTTCGTTTCTATGAATAGTTTTGTTGATTTCGTGTCAACGTAGCGTTTCGCGGGTTGTATTTCGAGTGTGATTGTTTAATGTTTAGCAGAGTTGTCCAGCGTGTTTTTTTAGCGTCCCACGTTCGGTAGTTTGCGTCTATCTTGTACTACGTTCAGTGTTCCGCGTTGTTTATCGTGTGGCGTCTAGCGTATGGCGTCTAAAGTTTCGCACCTATGAATGGCATTGGGTTTACGCCTACGTATAGAGCGTTTCGCATTTGGCATTGGTTTCGCGTCTAACGGTTCACTCCTTCTATAGCATTGGTTTCGCGTCTATTAGTAGCATTGGTTTAGAGTGGTTTTGCACCTAGGTTTGGGTTCGCGTCTAGCATTGGTTTTGTGTCTATTATAGCAACATTGGTATCGCGTCTATAGCATATAGGCTTCGCGTATACGTATGTATGTATGTATGCAGCGTTCATCGTTTCGCCCCACCTACGACATACAATAGCTTCAAACGCTAGCGTGTTCGGGGCGACACATCACCCTCGGGCGCGCGATGCCCCCCCTTCAGCCATCGCGATTCGTGTCCGGCTTCTTAGCCTAGCAACTTAGAGGTGTGGGAGGGGTTTTGAGGAGCCGCATCTTCGACTCATGTTCTAATTCGGGGAACTGGGATTTCCCCGTTTTTCCCATATTTCTGCATATACGGCTCATCAGGGTGGGCTAGTGTAATGGTATGGGCTAGGAAGGCCGGTAATTACCTCTGCATAGGTAATTGCGGTTGTTAGTATCTGCCACAGGCGCGCGTAGATGATAGCCGGGCGGGAGGGGGGCAGCGGAGGGGGAGGCGAGGGCGGCGGGGAGAGGGGGGAGCGGGGGCGGGAAAATCGTCATGTTTTTTCTTTTTTTTAATCCTCCGACCGATTGGTAAAATTTCAAGCTTAACCCATTCAGAACTTTTTTTTTAATTCCACACTAATTCCAAGTAGTTTGTCCCCAAAAACGTGGGACCGGTTCTCAAGGGGTTACGCTCACCACACTTACTTTAAGATACGAGTCGTGTATCGAGTTAACTCGTCGCCGCTCCCGTAGCAACAGCAGAGCACAGGCTGCTTCGATCGCGTGAGCACGTTGACGCCACCTGACCCCGGGTGGCTCTAGCCCTGTCGGAGCTTTAAAATGGAACAGAAACGACGAGTAAATCTGACGACTGCAGCAACAGCCACAACGAAGCAAGGCGGGCCTAAGTTTGGACACCCCTTTGTCGGTTTTAGATGGAAATAAAAAACGGCGATTTAAATTCCGACCCCAGCTAGGGAAAACAAAAATGACGCACAAAATTCCACGTTCAGATATGAAAACAAAAATATCGAAAAACATATATATTCCAACTTCAAATGGAATAAACCCGGAAACGACGAATTAAATTCCGACTTAAGATGGAAAAAAAACGAAGACATACATTCCGACTTTACAGCTGGGGGAAAAAAAAGACGGACTAAATTCCAGCTTCAGATTTGGAAAAAACTGAGGAAATAAATTCCAAACTCATTTGGAAAAAACGAGAAGAATAAACTTCCGACTGAAGATGGGGAAAAAAACAACGAAGTAAACTCTTATATACTTCAGATAATATGGAAAACAAATTCGACGAAATACCTTTCGATTTCAGAAGGAAAAAACAACGAAGAAAACAAAACTCGTGAGTATGGCATCAAGCCACACGAAACGAGAGGCGGGCTACGCTACGATAGGTTGCAGGGGGGCGGGTGTAATCATGTCATGCATGGTCGTATCCGTATGTTGTAAGACGATTACCCTGGCCTCGGTAATCGATCGAGCTTTCACCCGCATACTCGTACGTATAGCTCCGTTGGTGCAGTAAACACCTACGTACGCCTTCACATTTGGCGTCATCGGCAGGACACGGGTTCGAATTCCACTTCGAGCGTTCCTTTCAAGAGAAACGCTTGCTGGGCGTGCGTCGCTAAACACACGTACGTATGTATAATTTCGTATCCCTGGTTCCCCCAGGTACTGAAACGAAGGAGTGTTGGGTTAACGTACGGCCGTACACGGTATATTACCGACGTCTCAAAGATCCCGCCGTTCAGAGGAGGCGGGTGTACTTCATATTCATGCATGGCCGTGATCGTATGACCATAGGCCCTCGCATCCCTGCAATGCCGGGACGGAGCATGTCGGGTTTTCACCGACCAGGCAGACATTGCTAGCACCAAGCGCGAAGCGCCGTGAGGTGTTCGGCGAGTCGCATGAAGGGTGAGCTGCATCCTACTAAGAACCGCTTGTGAGGCGGGCTTGCATATGGATGACAGCTTTCAATGAGTTATTTAAATTTCTAGTGTAGCCACTTCCTGAAACAACTGTGAGAGCACTATGTAACTGCCTCGTGGGTACCTTACCATATACACACTACGTCATACCATCATTCCTCTTGTGCGGAGCAAAGGTTCTCCACTCTCCACCCCGCACAAATTATCTAACTCGACCGCCAGCTTTAATGACCGCAGCAAACAAACAAAAACAAAAACAAAACGGTACCCTGGTTGTCTAGCTAACGCAGTGAGAGGCATGTTTTACAGCGTTGTCGCCAACCGACGCCAACCCAACCGTACTATAAGAATTACCCTGGGCTGGGTAACCGGTCCATCTTTTACCCTAACAGACATAGGCCAGTAGGTAGCACATTCACATGTATGACCATAGATCATGGGACGAAAAACGTCCCATTTTTTTCCCATGGGGCGTGCTGTGGGACCGAGTTCAGTCTCATGGGACGTCCCAGGGGTCGCTCCCATGGGGCATGTTCTGTCCCATTAGACACAACCCATGGAACGGAAATCGTCCCATGATATCTCGCATGAGTTCTCTCATGGGGGATCCCATAAGACGAGCTCAATCCCATGGGACGTCCCATGGGTCGTTCCCATGAGACTTGTACTGTCCCATTAGACACAATCTATGGGACGTTTTCTGTCCCATGGGCCACAACCCATGGGTTACATAAAGTCCCACGGTTTTCCCCGTGAGGCGTCCCATGGGGTGTTCCCATGTGACGTGTTATGTCCCATGAACCGTGCCAATCGGATATTATAGGATGACCCATGGGACGACCCATGGGGTATCCCATGGGACATCCCATGGGATTCGGATCCCATGAGACGACTCATGGGACAACCCGTCGGATAACCCATGGGACGACTATGGGATAACCCATGGGCTGTACCATGGTATGACACCCCGTGGGATAACCCATGGGACGACTCATGGGATACCCCATGGGCTGTCCCATGGTACGTCTCATGGTACAGCCCATGAGATATCCTATCCCATGGGATTTCCCATGGGGTCCAAATCCCATGGGATGCCCCATGGGTTGTCCCATGATACTCCAAGTAATGTGGGTCATATACCCGACCCGAACCGGCCCGCGAGGTGTTGACCCGACCCGTGAACAAGCTTGGTGTTTTCAATGTACGACACGCCCGTACCATGTGCAAGGTGTTTGCAGTACGCTGCACGCTCAACAAAACAATATAGTAAAACCGCACTCACTTCTCTTTTCGTTTAGAAATCATCACGGGCGAAGCAGGGCGAAAATAGGTGTTTTGTATCATTTCCACGGTGTCGCCTAAAAGTTATCGGCGGCGCGGTGGGGGGTGGGGGGGGTACTTCATTTTCATGCATGGCCGTAGTCGTATGACCATAGACCCTCGCATCCCTACAATGCCGGGACGGAGCATGTCGGGTTTTCACCGACCAGGCAGACATTGCTAGCACCAAGCGCGAAGCGCCGTGAGGTGTTGGGCGAGTCGCATGAAGGGTGAGCTGCATCCTACTAAGAACCGCTTGTGAGGCGGACTTGCATATGGATGACAGCTTCAATGAGTTAATTTAATTACTACTACTGTCACCTGCTCTCGCGACGTGTACAGCTCTCAATAAGGACCTACCCGGTATCATGGTATATGTAACCTACAGGGCCTCTGAACCAACTAACATCTCTTTACGTGTACGTACATATCATAGCGCTCACACCAGCTACAGGCAGTAGGTACTGGTATACCACTCTGTCCAGAAATATAAGAACCGTTTGTATATTAATATTGAATAAAAAAGTTGCTTATAGTTTTGGACAGATTGGATACAATGGAGCGAAGAAAGAGCGGTTGCGGGCGAGAGCCGCACCCACTCGCGCGCAAACAACATGGCGCCCGCTCGGCCTCATCGTGCTGTCGCGGGCGTAGATAGGCCCCCCTCTCTGAGCTGATCTGTGTAACAACTCCATTCAGCAGCAGCAGCAGCAGCAGCACGAGTACCACCACCAGCAGCAGCACCAGCAGCAGCAGCAGCAGCAGCAGCAGCAGCAGCAGCAGCAGCAGCACCACGAGCACCAGCACCACGAGCACCAGCAGCACAGCAGCACCAGAAGCAACATCAGACTTTCACAGCACCTTCCATCTTGCTATTTACACAGCGAGCATTTTATTATATAGTTTGGGAGTCTCACCTGAAAATGGTACCCGACGTGAAATGAGGGCCCAGCAAAGTCCTATCCAGAAATTGTCACTGAAACTCTCGCGCACGCTCGCCCGTCCAAGTGCCAGCAGGTGCGGCCATGGGCCTCATGGTTTTCCGAGACAGGCGATGTGATTTCGGCAGCCCGAATCCGGGCACATGGCGACATCGCGGCATGGAAAAAATGTTCGAAGTTCGAAAAGGAAGCATTTTGATTGGCTCCCGCTGACAGTCTCGCGAGAAATTGTCACGCCCAAAAATTTACCAGGAGACCGAAGTTTGACGCCTTGACTGACCGACAAAGTAGTCTAAATATAGTATGTTAGTGACTTATGGCGTCTTGACGCGTCTAGAAGTATCGGTCTCCTACTGTATTCGTATGGTGACGCGTGACGCCCTTTTCGTTTCGAGGAGCGCCACAAAACACAAAACCAGACTGCTGCTGCTGCTGCTGATGCAGCTGCGGGTGCTGCCCCTCCATACGAGTACGCAGCTCGAGAGCGGGCTCACAAGCTCTGCAAGCCCCCCCCCCCCCCCAACCGCAAGATTCAGCGTGTAAGAAGTGGCGGTGCTAACGAGTTCTTGGGGGGGCTGTGGCGGGGTGAGCTCTGTCATGAGTCCTATAACCTATAACGTAACGTGCTAACCTCGAGCGACCGCAAAGTGCTTCACTTATATATGTACGAACTCGGTGAGTGTTTCATGTTTCGGTCGCCGTTGAAAACAATGCCGGTACAGCTACGAGTATACGGGTACCCGTATAGACTATACGTACGTAAAAGGTGGTAGTAGAAGCGTTCCCTTTCTTGTCTGGGATTTTAACGACCGTTTGGATATTGCTATGGATATCCTAACGGTCTTTACTTTTCCGGACAAAAAAATCGTGTAATATATATTATTAGCCGGTTGCTGGTTATATCCAACGGGCGCAATTGCTANTATGTCATGATCTAGATCATCTACAGATATATCATGATGTAGATCATCTACAGATAGATCATGATCTAGATCATCTAGATCATCTAGTTCCCTCACCTGCCGCTGTGAAAGGTTGTGCAGGATCTGCATATTAATAGTACAGATCCAACCCAGAAAACATGTGCTACAGTAGATCATGCAGGTTATACGGCTCCCACCCGGCCACATGAGCTATATATCCTACAGATCAGGAATATATCTGCCCTCGAAGGTCTAGATCATCAAGTGGGAACGATGTATATGATCTGTATGATCTGTATGATCTGTATGATGATCTGTCATAGGTGTGAGAAACTCTGTGAGGCCGGACGAGATTCACACACACCGTCCCGCCGAAACTACTCTCTCTCTATTAATTTGTGTATGTACGTGTTTACCTTCCACCAACGCCCTTTGGGACCGCCCTTTCAGCGGGGCGGTTCCCCCTAAAAATGAAAGGGGGGGCGTTTACTGTGTGACGGGGGCGTATTTCGCATTTTTGTTTTGAGGGGGGGGGCGTTTACTACGGGTTATGCCCGTTTTGGCTAACATTTAGCGCCCCTGGACGTGTACGTAGCACGGTAGGAGCGTTTACTCGCAATATTACGGTACACTGCTGCTGTGTCAGGTGCGTCGTATATATGTCGTATACGAGCAGATTCCGTGGTACAGCCGCAGCAGGAGTGCCGCGGTATGATCCTGTCCAATGGTCAACTGACGGCGAGGTGGGAGAAAACATGTTAATATTATTACGGGGGACCATAGTAAACACTAGTAAATAGGACCAAATAATGTCAGTAAAAGTTTTTGTGTGTACCGTGGGTCCTATTTACTATGGTTCCCCGTATTAGGTAAGGCGGGCCACTGCCATCGAAGCCAACTACTCATACCCAGAATATACAACAAAGTAGAATATACAACAAAGTATATACCTGGTATAGAGGTTAAGAGTGGGGTGAAACAAGTAAATTAACGACTTTAGTTATTAATACTACGGAGGACCATAGTTACGGTACACAAAAAAAACTACATAATTCGTGGCCAACTCCTCACACCCATAATATACAACAAAGTATATACCTGATATAGGGTATGGGTGGGGTAAAATAAGTGAAACGACTTATTAACAAGTTGTTTTTATTACGGGGTGCATAGTAAATAGGACCTACGGTAAACACAAAAACCTAACAATTTCCTCATTTTTACAACAAAATTTGGTCCTATTTACTAGTGTTTACTATGGTCCCCCGTAATAGCGTGATTTCGTTATTTCTAGGACACGATAGGAACCAATATGCCTATTTATTATTTCCTTCCAATTTAACACCTTCGAAAGATCATGATCTATCATCTCATATATATCTGATCTATATCGATCTACTGATCTATCACGTTAGATCATCAGTTCCTAACCTGCCGTTGTGAGAGGTTGTGCAAGGATCTGCATATAGTACAGATCCAACCCAGGAAACATGTGTGCTAGATCATGCAGATTATACGGTCCCACCCGGCAACATGAGCCATATAGATCATACAGATCAGGAAGATCTCCTTGAAAGGTCTGCTGCTTATTATATAGATCATGAATTGGGAATGATCTACATCATCTGCCTGAGCTGTGTAATTACTATCTCTCACAACAAAAAACACGGATCGTGCTTGGCTCGGTTCCCAGCCCCCCATGGTCCATACTCCATAGAATACGTAGTCTTCTCCATGAACGGTACGGTATGCCAACGATGGTTGGTTGCTTACCACTTTTTCATTCGAGAAAGTGGTTGATACACACTGTGTACGAGAGGATTATATCTAGCCCTAAGCCAATCACAGCAGCCCTCACCCGGACCATAAGCCAATCAGAGCAGCCCTAACCCGGACCTTAAGCAAATCAGATAATCCCTAACCCGGATCTTCATCCAATCAGAGCAGCCCTAACCCGGACCCTAAGCCAATCAGATCATCACTAACCCGGACCATAAGCCAATCAGAGCAGCTCTAACCCGGACCCTAAGCCAATCAGAGCAGCTCTAACCCGGACCATAAGCCAATCAGAGCAGCCCTAACCCGGACCTTAATCCAATCAGAGAAGCCCTTACTCGGACCATAAGCCAATTAGAGCAGCCCTAACGCCCTAACCCGGACCATAAGCCAATCAGATCATCCCTAACCCGAACCCTAAGCCAACCAGAGCAGCCCTAACCCGGACCATAAGCCAATCAGAGCAGCCCTTACCCGGACCATAAGCCAATCAGAGCAGCCTTAACCCGGACCTTAATCCAATCAGAGCAGCCCTAACCCGGACCAGAAGCCAATCAGAGCAGCCCTAACCCGGACCATTATCCAATCAGAGCAGCCTATCCCGGACCCTGAGCCAATTAGAGCAGCCCTAACCGTGACCATAAACCAATCAGAGCAGCCCTAACCCGGACCTTAATCCATTCAGAGCAGCCCTAACCCGGACCTTAAGCCAATCAGAGCATCCCTAACCCGGACCATAAGCCATTCAGAGCAGCCCTATCCCGGACCCTAAGCCAATCAGAGCAGCCCTAACCCGGACCCTAAGCCAATCAGATCCAAATCTCAGAAGAAGTGGTGAGCTCTCATCCTGATTCTCACACCCCACCACTACGAGTATACATATACACGGTTACACTGCTGTATCATAGTCTCTCACCACGGGGACAGGGATGACAGGTAGCGAGGCACCGAAGGCCTTGGACAGGGCGGCTGCGCCTGCTTCGTTTGTTCGTTCCGTTATACCCACAAACATGTGACGTCCTGAAAAAAAGGGGGGGGGGGGGGTCAAAGAAGTATTAAGATGTCAATTAACCCCCCCTCCCTCTGGAAGTGGTCACACCGGAAATTAAGGATGGTTCAGACGTTCAGACTTCCTGAGGGTTATTGCTTTCACCAGTCCGCCATGTGGCAAGGAGTTCGCCCCGGAGAATGTTGACGAGGTTTGGGTGCTACTTGGTACCCTTATTATGACCAGTGCTGGTATCTGTCACCTGGTTCCCGGTATATCAGTATGTTTTCGTGGACTATTAATCCTACAGGGAAACATGTCACAGTAAACAGGACCCCTCGGTATAGACCAAAACCTACCTGGTATATATTTTCATTTTTTTACGAACAATATAAATATTTGGTCATAATTACATGGTAATTACTATATGGTCCTCCGTAATACTACTTACTCTGTTCCTTTTTTGGGCTATCATAGTGCCTGTACGGGTATACATATCATACCACTTCGGACGGAAATATAAGGATCGATTAAGCAGTGATATCAGTACTAAACGGTCCTTATATTTACGTCCATATTGGTATTTTACGTACTCCCATCACCAGGTGATCATCGAAGCCTAACAGCTACAACAGTACGTATAATACGCGATATGTGTTAAGAATCTTATAATTAAGAATTTGAGACTGAGGTTTTGGGGGGAAGAAATAAGAATGCGACCTTTTTGTACTGATAATAGTGTGGAAGACACTCTGTCTTACATTGAGAATTCCAGCCTGGCCAAAAATAAGAGCTGCCGCCTACTACGGTACAGTAGCAGCTTTGAAATCGTACGTATATATTAATATTAATAGTAGTTTCTTCTCACGGACACGCCAGCCCCGAATACCCGACGGCATCTATCCAGCAGCAGCACACTGCTGTACCTGGCCCATAATACAGCAGCATCAAATGCTACGAACAATGCTGATCAAGCTTACCCTGGGGCACCATGTGCTGGTACCCTTCTGACGTGCGTTTACCGTTTGCGGCCCCCCGAGTGTACAGCAGTGTACATCATTTGAAGGATTTTTGGGGGGTACGAGTTACGATACCCCCAGGGATGAGACAATCCAGTGGCCTGCCTGCTGTGACCCGATGGCGACGATACCTATTTACAGGGGTAGGGTTAGGGTTAGCGCACTCTGATCTACGATTCTCTCGCTATCAATCACTACAACAGTGTGCTGATGAAAAACCTGGTGTGCAGCTATGCCAACGAATTAAAGAAAGAACAAGGTCGTATAAGAACACAAGGCTCAGATTTTGGAGGACGCTACATACGTATATCGTATAAGACATTCGGTATAATATAGCGTACTGCTAAGTGTGCGTGTTCTTTAGGATTCTCTGATGGCTCTAGCACTTTTGTGACCACGGGCTGTGATCTTGCTAGATCAGACTATAGGGATTAGCAACTGAAACGAGTTTAATGTGAAGACAACAACAACAACAACAACAACAACAACAACAACAACTCAGCACGACGGCCGCTGCACACAATTTTGGTACCTTGTATTATACCAGGTACCGGTATAAAATAGCCTACGCTCAGGCATTTTTTTTCCCCAACATATATATATTTCTCCCATCCCATTTACTATCTTCGCCCTTCTTGTCTCTCTCACCCTGGAGTCGTAACTCAGATCCGGGGCCACGCAGCAGTACTATTAATAGGCTGTTCTCTTCCCTCCCCCACTACGGTATGCGCCTTGCATTTAGAACATTTCAGCGCTTTTTTTTTTCCCCCTCGTCGACTTGTGCATGATCAAGGAAAGGGTGAATTCACACTACGTATATACAGCAGCAGTAAGCTTTCAAGGCTCGCTCAGACAAGATTCGTACCGAAAAAAAAAGTTGAGTTCGGCCAGGGGTGTGCGATTTTTTTTCGGCGCGCGCGTGCTCGATTTTTTCGTGAGCGGGGGAAGGTTAACGTGGCCAATACCGACCGAAACACGA
The DNA here is from genome assembly GCA_008828725.1 of Saccharina japonica. Lineage (NCBI taxonomy): Eukaryota > Phaeophyceae > Laminariales > Laminariaceae > Saccharina > Saccharina japonica. The sequence goes on from MEHQ01001193.1 coordinate 76,838, forward strand.
CGAGGTGTTTTCGGAAGTATCTGGCCGAGAGCCTTGTCCGAGGATATGACGCTCGACGTTAACCCCTTAGCCCATTCAGAACTGAGAAAATGATAATGATCCCACCCTAATTCAAAGGATTTAGTCCCCAAAATGCGTCGGACCAGTTCTGGATGGGTTAAAAACCGGTCCCACGTTTCTGGGGACAAACTACTTGGAATTAGTGTCGATCATTTTTTCGGTTCTGAATGGATTATTAAGAACCGGTCCCAACCTTTCTGGGGACAAAACTGCTTGGAATTTAGTGTGGGATATTTTTTTCGGGTTCTGAAAGAGCAACCCTTATTACCGTTCGTTGCTCAGTAAAAAAGGAAGAAAAAAAAACGGGCTGCTGGAAAACGATCGCACCTTTACGTATAAGCGCGTGCTACGACGGTAGAGGTAGCACTTTTTGGCTGAATCGTTTTCTGAACGATCGGGCTCCTTAACCCAAATTCGTCGGACTGTCGTTTTTGTGACGAATAATATTTTAGAGTATACTTCGGTCATGAGATTTCGCATCCGGCAGCACTTTTATTTTCCTCCAAAATCATTTTTTCGGTGAGGCATGATGCTCCTTAAAGTGAGGAGCTCAGAAAAAACATGTTGCACCTCTATCGTATATAGCATGCGTCATTATGTTTATATGGGCGAACTCAACGCGCTCGATACGTGGCTAACCTGATACGTAAGGCGTGATATATATCACCGTGGTTTTTATTGTTCTTTGTTTTGCCCTTCGACAAGGTATGATATGCATGCAACAGCAGTCAGGATGAGAAACACTCGTATATGTGTGTATTGTGTTCTTCACATTAAACCTTCCTTTCTATATACCCGTCGACATCCAGCATACCCAGTGCAGTCAGTGTCTGCGCCGATTCTGCATCCTAGAGAGATACCAGTTATTATGTGGTCACAAAACTACGACACAGAGATACGAGTAATCTAAGCGAAAGCGTTACTACGGAGCACCATAGTAAATAGGACCAAATTTTGTTAGTAAAAACGGGGAAATATATAGGTTTTACTGTGTACCGTAGGTCCTATTTACTATGGTCACCCGTAACACAGTAGTAGAACCTTGTTGTTAACCCTTTCGTATAGGGCTGGAGTCCCGTTTTGGGGACACATTACTTATAATTAGAGTGGATTGTCCCCAAAACGGGTCTGCAGTCCTAAAAGGGTTAAGAACTGGTTCCGCGAATTTGGGAACAAACTACTTGGAATTAGTGTGGAATATTATTTTCAGTTCTGAATGGGTTAAGCTATGATTACTATGGTGTTATAGTATGGTAGAATTTGGTGAAGTGCTCGTCAGCTGAGCACGATTTCTTATTCCCAATTTTCTCGCGAAGCGTGCCTTTAAAACGTGAGCCTTGTTGCGTTCTCATTGGGGGTAGTTGGTATTCGTGGACCTATTCCACTTCACAGCAGTAGTGGGTACCCCGATTTAAGAGCGTCCGAGATAAGAGTATTCGGGGTTTAAGAACGGTCTAATCGGCATGTATGTATGATATGTCCCGCCTATACGAGAACCTATGTATTCCCCACTACAGATAAGAGCAAAATGTGTAGTTAACCCCTTAAGAACCGGTCCCGCGTTTTCGGGGGCAAACTACTTGGAATTAGTGTGAGATAAGTTTTGCAGTTCTGAAACTTGTTTTAGCTTTTCGTCACGAGGCGCTCATAAATCGGGGTACCCACTATGTATTGTTTAATAAGCAGGCATCTAAATATCTAAACATCCTGTCTAGAGTTACCCATGCACCAACAAACTGTACAATTGCAACCTTGTGCCTCATCAATGTTCGAAACTGCTCGTATATTGAAAAATTAAAAAAAAAAAAAAAAACAGCTCTGAGATCGAGGATTTCGTCGAAAGCTGCATATAACTGTATATACGTATGATAATACAGTAGCAGCAGACGATTTAAGCTCAATAAATAAGATTACAAAATATTGTTTGTTCGACGCTTCGAACAATGCAGGGGGGGGGGGGGGGGGTGATGATGAGGTGGGACGCCTATATGGGTCCCTCGGGGCTGTGGCTCGACCAAGGACTCGAACCGTCTGACGTCTAGGACCTCTGGAGCCTGGGGCGTGCTGGCTGTGCCTTTGTGCTACAGCAGGCAGTGTCTGCTGTGCGCCTGGTGCCCCGTCGCCCAACGACCGCTCTTCTGCTGTGGTATACTCCAGCGAAATCGAATCAAATCGGGGTCGATCCTTGCGCTACTTTTGTACCTACATATGGAACTGCTAAAAAAAAAAAAACAGAAAAAAGGGTTTCCTTGCAGGCGTTTTGGCCCTCCTGCGTTCAGAAGCTATGATACACTCACGTTTCTGGGGGGCGAAAACACTTGAAAATAGTGTGGGGTTGGTTTTTGCCGTAGTAAAAGTACATGGTGGGTGGGTATTAAGGGGGCCGCAAGAAGTAAGAAGTAAGAAGGGGAGTCGTACTCGACAATGGTGGTCAGTGTCTCCAAAAACGCCTGCTACGATAGAGATGCACCTTGTTTTTGCCTTCAAAGGGTGGGTGGTCACTTGAGGAGCTCTAGACCCCAACAACCAAAAACTGATTTTGGGAGGAAACCAGAACTCCCATAGCCTAACGGTGAAACCGAAAACATTGAAGCAAAAAAATGGTGTTTCGACGATTTCGGGCTAAGGAGCATTTGATCATTCAGAAACGTTTTCAGCCAAAAAAAGGTATACCTCTATCGTAGCACGCGTCCTTGCCAAAAAAAGGTATACCTATATCCCTATACTCCCCAAAACCGTATATGCGACGTTTCGATCCTATTGTTCTCCCCCTTTCGCTTAATCAATTAATTAGCCATAACAAAATATTAGGGCAACTGCCAAAATAGGTATACCTGATCCATTTGAGCCAAAATCAGGTATATACTAAACCAAGTAATAACACGCACTCCACGAACGGTGTTTTCATTACTTTTTGGCTGTGAGAAATAATCAAACATACTTTTGAATTTGCGCCTGAACAGGCAGAATGATAGCGAATGTGTGTGTCCTCCAAACTCTTGATAAATGTTGTATGTTATTTTCAGTACGGGTATTAATATCTGTCGTATACTTTCAATGATTTCGTGATCACACTCACTCGTATCGACGTGTATTTCCGTATTCTTGTACCAGGTACGTATGTATATAGTCGTAGCCACATTG
>MEHQ01003456.1:0-15311 GCA_008828725.1 Saccharina japonica
AACAAAAAAAAACGACACCCTGGTTGTCTAGCTCACGCAGCGAGTGGCGTGTTTTACAGCGTCGTTGCCAACCGACGCCAACCCAACGGGGGGCAGGAGGGGGGGGGGGCTTACTAATGTCATGCACGGCCGTGAGTCGTACGACAATAGACCCTCGCATCTCCACAATGCCGGGGCGGAACACGTCGGGTTTTCACCGACCAAGAAGGCATTCGCTTGCACCAAGCGCGGATCACCGTGAGGTGTTCGGCGAGTCGCACGAAGGGCAAGCTCCATCTTGCCGTAGAAGTAACCGCTTGTGAGGCAGACTTTCTTGCATACGGACGACAGCGTAAAAATAAGTGTTTGTTTTTCTGGTGTTGCCACTTACAGGGAGGAGAGGAGTGTACTCATTAGCCGCATGTCACGAATGGCTGTAAGTCGTATGACCATAGACCCTCGCATCCCCTACAAAGCCGGGACGCAGCACGTCGAGTTTTCACCGACCAGGCCGACATTGCCCTAGAGGGTGTGATATGTTAGCCTCCCGTATACAAAAGCGCTCTCTCCTTTGGGCAACGGGGAGTGATGTTAATAAAGTACCGCGCTTACCTTTTTGGCAACCATCGAGCAGCCGCCGCCGCCCCCCGCCGCCCAGTGCGGGTTCCCGCCATGACCAGCCCCACCCCCAGGCCATCCGCCTTCCGCCACACTGGAAACCGTTCAACGAAGTACCATATATAGGGCAGGTAGGCAGGCAGCAAGGAGGGAAGCAAGGCAGGGACGATAACAGGGACGATAACAGGGACCGTCATTTGTGGGATGAAAATAAATTGAGTGAGACTTCAACCAACCACCCTCTCCAGAAACCGCTCACCTCACACTGCCTCGGAACGACAATAGCGTGTGACTATTAAGTGTTGGGTATTATTTTCCCTCTTTCGCTAAGTTAATTAGTGATACCCCCCCATACCACGAACAACTTACATATATATGTTATATTGTTTTTCTAACTAGAAATAGAGCTCAATGCGATGTATACCGAAAATCCGAAAACCCACAAACACGAATAAATGCGATTCCGAAATACTGCTGTGTACCTACATCGAAGCTTTCGTTTAGTGGCAGCGTAAAAAACATGGAGATGTGTCAAGGGGTGGGGGGCAAAACACGTTCGTACTTTCCATGTATCGAAACTTTCCATGCGATTTAGTTCTATATTTCGGTATACCGAAACTTTTGATACGATATCCAAGACTACAAACGCGTCTCACCCGTGCTGGTCTACGATGTCGAAAACAGCCTTGCCGAATTGGTCGATGCCCCCGGGCACCTCCACCTCCGTCCCGTACACCCCCGCCGACCCGCCACCTCCCACAGTGATCTGAGTTTTTTTTTTCCAGAAATAACGATCACAATCATCGCGCAGGTTTAGCAGAGCCACACCTCGCGATTTCTATTACCACTCTGGCCTACTGCATAAACATTGTCACCGTTTGGAATATCTGTTACCGGCCAGACAAGTCCAATTTTTTGGTAATCCTCCGGCCGTCAGATGGGAAACATTAATGTTGAGCTCACCAACGCTTCTACATTGAAAAACAGTGGTTCGTGTGGCACCTCGAGATCTGTTGGCAGAAAGACCTGTGGTATGACGAAACCTAAAGTACTACAAATATTCCGGGGGGCCCATGGTAATCAGAAGCCACTCGGACCGGACCCGACTCGATCCGATCAGACCCGACCCGACCCGACCCGACCCGACCCGACCCGACCCGACCCGACCCGCGAGGTTTGATATGACCTGTGAACAGCCCTGTTGTTGGCGCTTGGGCGAGGATATATCGTATGGAGTGGGCGGGAAAGACGCAAGGCCGTCACTCAAAGTTATGGGTCTACAGTTCGTAGTAGTGTTGGACATCGGATATCAAACGAACACCGAGTTCGACACGATACTGATCACCAAAAACTAAATAGATCTTTGATCGATGGAAGCTTTGGTTCAGTACCTGCATAAAAATATGAAAATGACACGGGGATGCGGGGGGTGGAGGGCAAACACACGTTCGATATTCCGATATTTCGATGTATCGAGTGTTCGATATTCCGATATATCGATACATCGAAATTTAGATGTTCCAATATTCCGATATATCGATATTTCGATATTTCGATATTTCGATATTTCGATATGTTGATATGTCGAAACCATCAATACGATATCTAATACTATCGACACGAGTATCGATACCTCAAGCTCCTCCTCTGGGGTGACGTAGAGTATCGCCTCTGCGAAAGACCCGCCGCCGCCGTCCCCGCACTGTCCGCCGCTAAAGTGGCCGCTGCCCCCACCGGCTCCCCAGGCTTGCACCTTCAGGTTTCGGCAGCCGGCGGGCACCTGTGGAATCGTGAAAGAAGTGCCGCCGCATGCATGCGCGGCAAATCGAAATCAATTTCGCATGAAGCAAGAAGTCGGAACGTTCACGGAGTCCCCCTTCCTCCACCCGTTAGCGTCGAACGCCAATAAGCATTGTCCGGGTTCGTATACAACTGGTGTATGGTTTGTATGACTAACATAGTTTTCATAGAGCATATTAACCTGGTAGAGTTTATCACCATGTACCTGGTATATGACTACTGCTGGTAGTATAGGGTTGTAAATGGTTGATTACAAGCAATTGATCCATTCCTTTTGTTTGGAGACACACATATGTTTTCTTTTTTCGGTTTCCCTTGGTTTTCTTGTTCTTGCCGAGGGTGTTTATGAGTGATCACAGTTGAAGCCCTGCTATGCATATTATTCGAACGGCAAATCATGATAACGATAACTGTTACTACACTTCCCATGATATTGCAGGAAGCCGAAATGTACGCCAGGAAGATTTATGTTTGTACCCGCCCGCCAGAGGATTAAAAACATACTTATATAATGTACCCGCGTACCCACCTGGTTGTGTTGGTCATACCCGGGTACCAATCCGTATACCTACCCGGGTACATACCCAAGTACATACCCAGATACATACCCAGGTACGTACCCGGGTACATACCCAGTTACATACCCGGGTAGATAACCGAGTATATACCCGGGTACATCTATATATACCCGGGTACATACCCGGGTACATCCAGAGTATATTCCCTCCTACACACGCCCTTAAAAGGTTTCTACATCTACCGCGTGTACCTTGTAGGTGTATTTCCCCGGAACCGTGAAGAGGAACACGCCGGTCTTGATGACGTGCTCCTCGCGGTGTCTCCTGCGGTCCTTGGCCATGACCATCTCTTCGCAGCCCTCCCACACGCAGTGTAGCAGTCGGTGCTGGCACAGCTCGTGCTCGTGATCAACCCGCTCTTCTTCGGACTGAAATTATGATTTTCAGTGTCCACCGTAAAACATCGTCACGAAATCCGAAAATATAAAGAAAATCGTTACTTTGTTGTATACATCTTTCGAATTGCAACGTATGTTACCATTTTCTTGGCGACTCTCCTAATACCGATGAAACTTAAGAATCACGAGAGATCACGATATGCCTGGCCCAGTAACGATGAGACTCAAGAATCACGAGAAGTCACGAAATACCTGGCCCAGCGGGCGACCGCTGTCCAGCTGCAAGCAACAGCCATGTTTGTTCGCGTATTCTACCAGTCTGCCAGCAACGTTCCATGCGGTATGCACATGGTATTCCCACAAGCGCGATCAACCAAACAATGCCAGTTGTTGGTGTTAACCATATCGCCGAAGAATGTTAACCATAACGCCGAATTATTTCTACGACAACAAACTGTAGATGATTCTCATATCGGTTCCCGATCCCTATTAATATTTTCCGTATCCGCCAAATAACTGAAGAAATCGTTATACCGATAAATGGGGAAATCGTAATCTGACAAATACAAAAAATATTATCCTACAATGGAGGAAATCGGTTTCCGCAAACAAAAAGTGTGAAAATCGTTGTCCAACGCACGTTTATAAACCGTGTATACGACAACTGTAGACGCAGGTTGCAAATATGAGTTTCGACGAAATTTTCGATCGCATCACGGCTGACGATGTTGTTGGCTTTAATTTACAAGAGTACAAATCGATTCGACAACTTAATGCAGAAATATTTGGAGGCTGTTCAGTAGCAAATTCCAAGATACGGCTGGTTTCACCGAGTGAAAATATTTACATACACGCGGAATAGGGTTGGCCGCAAGTCACGCGGTGGACGCCTGCGTCCTCTCTCTCTGTGTCCGTGAGCTCCTTCCCATTGGGGTGTGCGTGTGGTATTTTCCTCTCGTCGCGTTCTGGGCTGTTCGCCTTTTACCGCGACTATATACTCCCATCCTACCTGCAGCATCCGATGAAGGCCTCCGTGGAACTCCTCCCCACAGCCGAGACGGCATTTCACCGGCGGAAAGGGCCTCTTGACGCAGTAGACCTTGACATGCTGCGGGAGATCCTCAAACGGCAACCATTCTCCGCATCTACCACGCGCAACGAGGAGCACACAGTGTCGCTTGGCTACATGTAATTCTCGCTTGGCTACATATATATATATATATTTAAGACACGGTACAGTATGTAGATTTATCATACGTACGTACAGGAAAAAGAAGGAATCGTGAATAATGTCTTGTCACGCAAGGATAGCCTTATCTTGCAGACAAAAAAGGAAGCTACGTGCATACGTATCGATAATAATATTAGCGTTCTTCCGCACCTTTGACTGCATGGTACGAGGCGTCTGGGGCACTCGGCCTCTTCGTGTTGCTGTTGGCAGGGCACGCTCGGAACGGCCAGGCTCGGGCTGAGCCACTCCTCTTCCCGCATCCTGCGTTTCAAAGCAATCCAAACAACAGGCATTCGACGATCTAGATCATGTACACAGTCAGTGTAGTGTAGATCGATCTTCCCTGGTCCTGCGCTCAAAACAGCTCACACATCGGCCATACCATGGTCTCGGTCATCTCTAGCAGAAGCTATATCTGCCGTTGTGACATGTCGGGCCGGATCTTGTATAGTCGTTTTTTAAGATCCAACCCTAGCAAACATGGGTTAGACCATGCAGATCGTACGGCTTCTACCCGGCAACATGAGAGCTACGTAGGCCATACAGATCATACAGATCATCTCCGAAATACCTAGATCATCAAGCAAGGACCGGTGATGATTTGTCCTATGAACATGTGTGAAACAATTTGAACGGGTAGCAAATTATGATAAGTATGTGTGTGGCACTGAACGCCGTAGTAGTTGTGCTGCCCGAAGAGCACCCATCTTTTTTACTTCCAAGGACACAGCTGCGGCTTGACGGTCATGATCTATGTAGATCACTATCACACCTCGGGCAGATCATGATCTAGATCACTAACAGACCATTCCAACTTCATCATGATCTAAGCATTTCAGGGCAGATCTGTTCCCGATCTTGATTTGTTTTAGCTCACGTTGCCGGGTGGGGCCAGGTATATATTCCGCATGATCTAAGTAGCGCATGTTCCTGAGTTGGATTTGTACTATGCAAATCCTGCACAACCCTGAACTAGACGATCATGATCTGTTCGAGGCGTGGATACCGTAAAAACGATGTTTCTGTATTGCATTTGTAGCAGTATTCTGGGGAAATATTCGTGTGGGGCCAATCAGCAATCAGCTACTCCTTTTGGGGGGCACCGTTTTTCAATGGGTGGTACATAGTTTACCAGTACCATTATTTGTAGCGTTTGGGATAACGCAGAACCTGCATCAAACATGCCCAGCTAACCCAACGTTGTATATATAATATGCGCGTCAACGGTGTATCTATAAACTTGGAAAAGGCTTCATTTGGAGTCAACCAGCTTTTTTTCCAGGCGCCGCCTGTAGGGCATTCACAACCCATGTCCTAAACCGTGGTGACATGGTTTTCGAGACATTCCACCGCCGATGACAGTGGTAATGGTGCTTCCTTCCTTCCTTCCTTCCTTCCTTGTATTTCGATATACCTCGAAGTGCCGCGCGCACACTCGAGATACAAAAAAAAAACGATTCCCAAAAAACCCTAGAGATACTGCTGTAGATAGATAGATGTAATCGTAGCGCATACCTTAGCCCGCAACCTAGCTCGCATGGCAGCACTCTCTTGCAGCACTGCTCCGTCTCGTGGAAAAACTTTTCTTGCCCTCTCCGTACCTTAACACCAAAACCAGCGGGAAAAAAAGCCAGTATAGACATGTAAAACCCGTAAGTACGCGCGATCGAAGTATTACACTCCAGCTATATAGCAAAAATAAGTTTCGACGATATCCTCGATCTCACAGCTGTTTTTTTTTTTTTTTTTTTCAAATATGTATATATGTACCCCTATTAGTCGTACGGATGTTTGAGAAGCAGAGCGGGTGAGATGGCATAGGGCGTAGGCTTAACAACACCCGCGGGCTCTCTGTTAGTGCTGTTAGAGACGCCAAGAGATAGCCGAAAGCCTCACGACGTATGTATGTACACCACGGCGGTGTCGTCTCATCGGTATCACCCTCCCCATTACAAAAAAAACAGAATTCCGTTATATAGACCCGTCCGAGGTGATGTACCTCAAGACGTGTGTACGGTACAGCCAAGATAGAGGTATACTGTTTTTTGGCTGTTTTTTTGTTTTTCGTTCTGAAAGATGGGGGCTCGTTGACCTTAACCCTGTTAAGACTGCAGTCCTATTTTGGGGACAAACCACTATAATTCGACTGTAAGTAATTTGTCCCCAAAACGGGACTCCAGTCCTAAAAGGGTTAAATCGAAAAAAACGTTTTCATTCTGCAGTAAGAAATATTCTCTCAATTCTATACTTCTTCTATATTTTGGGCGATGGGGTTGTTCATCGGCTAAAAGTTTTGTTTGCTTCCAAAATCAGTTTTTGGGTGAGGCTCGTGTAGAGCTCCTCAGGTCACCACGCTCAGAAAAAAAAACAGGGTGAACCTCTGTCGTAGCAAGCGTTAAAAGGGTTGTGCACTGCTGTTAAGCCGCTCGCGAAAACTCGCCAGCAAGGGCAAATGTACGCCGTGACGTGGTGGTGCTCATACGAACGACGCTGACAGCAGTGTGAACAGGACAAACAACCGATCAGGCCAAAGCACATCATCTGCTGCTGGAGGAAACCCAGACATCCGGACAACAAAAAACGCGTTTCCGAGAGGTTACACACAGGAGCTCCATACGTCGCACCCGCCGCAGGGGGCGGGGGTGGAAAAACGTGACACAATTTCCTCTGCCAAAGTGGCCCACAGCATATTTTCGTCGAGGATGGGCAATATATAGCAGGTGAAGAATATTGGTATCGTGTTAATATAGGAGTACTACGTAGGGATTAGAGGGGGTCTCTCCGTCTCAATGGCGAATTGGCCGTAATTTAGGTTTAGCAGTTATTTCCGAACGAAATTACGAAACGTATGCATGAGGTGCAGGCATAAGAGAAATATACGAACCGCCTACACTATTTCCTAGGCACAACCCTTTAAATGATCGGGGGGGCGTAGTAAATAGGACCAAATATTGTTAGTAAAAATAGGAAAATATATAGTTTTTTGTGTATACCGCAGGTCCTATTTACTAGTGTTTACTATGGCCCCCCATAATAGGATAGATTGGTATGGTGGACACTATAAATGGCTGCCAAAGTCCAGTTGTCTCCCTGGCCTCCTTCGCTGACCCTTGCCGCATTCGACAATTGGGGTTGTTGTTGTTGATATTTCAATGCTATTGTACGCAATCGCAAGTAAAAAATGCACGTCGTTTGTTTCGCAACGAGCGCTACTTTGTATAGTTTTGTTTTTGGTCAGCGGGGAGCGATTTAAAAAGTACGTACGGCCTATCATGCAACTTGTAAAAGTGAGTATAAACTATTACATCGTGAGTCGACTTTCACAAACACTATATTATACATACGTAGAGCATAGAACAAGCGTGCCTGATGTGTCACGCAGTTTGAAAAAAATTCAGCATCAACCATTCAATCGGTCGAACTCGGCAGCTGACGTATTTATAACAATTTTGTAAAAAAATAAGTACCAGGTACTCAAAAGCAGAAAAAACACAATTTGTGACGATGTTTTAATGCCTTGTTACTAGCACCCCGCTTCTCGTGTGCCGCGCCAAAAGAAAGATTCGGTTTCCGGCAAAAACAACAACAGACCGCCGCCACCGTCGCCGCGTGTCGGAGTTGTGCCTTGCGCCATGCCAACACAAAACCTCGCGAGTGACTCACCCAAGCCCTGCACCCCCACTCGCACACGACGAAACCGTCCGCCTGCCTGACCATCGCCATGTGCACCATGCGGATCAATCGACGCCGGTTCACCGTCCTGTTTTCCGCCCGCCGACAAATGGGAAAAAGGCGCCAACACGCAGAGGGCCGCGCGTTGCGTCGCGTCCGACGGGAACGTAGCACGGGATATTTTATATAGTTACGGAAATTTATTTCATGGGGTGCTGGCTCGACGTAGCCATACCATACAGCTTGTACGAGTCAGCTCACCACCCGGACCCAGGGGGGGGGGGAGGGGGGCATAGAAAATAGGACCAAATATCGCTAGTAAAAATAGGGAAATATATAGGTTTTTGCGTGTACCGCAGGTCCTATTTACTATGGCCGTAATATGATAGATTGGTATGGTGGACACCATCAATGGCTGCCACAGTCCAGTTGTCTCCCTAGCCTCGTTCGCTGATCCTTGCCGTATTCGGTAGTTGGGTTGGTTGTTGTTGCTGTTTCAATGCTGGTGTACGCAGTCGCAAGTAATATAAAACGCACGGCGTAGTTTCGCAGCGAGCGCTACCTTGTATATTTTTGTTTTTGGTCGACGAGGAGCGATTTCAAACGTACGTACGGCCTATCATGCAACTTGTAAAATTGAGTATCAACTACTACATCGTGAGTAGATTTTGACAAACACTATAATACAAATGGGGTATCGAACAAGCGCGCCCGATGTGTCACGCAGTTTGAAAAAAATACAGTATCAACCGCTCAATCGGTCGAACTCGGCAGCTGACGTATTTGTGACACTTGTTTTTTTTTAAAGTACCAGGCATTCAAAAGCAGAAAACACAATTTGTGACGAAGTTTTGATGCCTTATTACTAGCACCCCACTTCTCGTGTGCCCCGCCAAAAAATGTTCGGTTCCGGCAAAAACAACAACAGACCGCCGCCACCGTCGCCGCGTGTCGGAGTTGTGCCTTGCGCCATGCCAACACAAAACCTCGCGAGTGACTCACCCAAGCCCTGCACCCCCACTCGCACACGACGAAGCCGTCCGCCTGCCTGACCATCGCCATGTGCACCATGCGGATCAATCGACGCCGGTTCACCGTCCTGTTTTCCGCCCGCCGACAAATGGGAAAAAGGCGCCAACACGCAGAGGGCCGCGCGTTGCGTCGCGTCCAACGGGAACATAGTACGGGATATTTTATACAGTTACGGAAATGTATTTCATGGGGTTCTGGCTCGACGTAGCCATACCATACAGCTTGTACGAGTCAGCTCACCACCCCACCCATCCCGAGGAGAACATGCAACGAGCTGAGCGCACCTCTAAGATAATCAATACTCGGGGGTCAAGAACTGCCTTCCAGGATCGCGATAATCGGGGTCAATAAATCGTCTTCCATATTTCTCTAGTGGTGCGTGCGAGATTTAGCCGTGACGGAAAACCTAAGAGTACACTCGTAAGAATCGTGTTTTCTAGCCACGAAACAGCGGCATACTGGAAATATCAGTAGTTACCGGCTAATACCCTACATGCCTACAACACGTCTACTATGTTCTCCGTGCCTAGCAGGCCGTTTCTCGCTAGCTGATCGTTGCCCCAGAACCCTGTGCCCGCCCGTTGGAAAGGGACGGGCGCCGTGGGGAGAGGGTTGTGTGTGAACTCCGGCGTAGGGGTCAATCAAGCCTCGTCGTTCACCCATTGGAAAAATTGCCTCGTTGCGGTGCCGAGACTAGATGTCTCATGGGGGCGCCTGCTGTTTTTGTTGCTGGTGTATGCGCACCTTGGTGTGCCGCTACTTTGGCGTACCAGATACGGTATTGCGCGGAGCTAAGCCAGCACGCTCGTAACCATATGCATGTGCTATCTCTGTGTCGTAGTTTTGCAACCACAGAAGCTTGTATCTCTCTACTGACAGGAAGAACAATAATCAGGATGGACTTTGGGTGTGCCGGGCGCCGATGGGTATATAACGACCGGTTCAATGCGAAGATCACACAGACAAACAAACAAGTGACTGGGGGACGAAGACTATTTCGTGGCCCCGGGTTTTGATCGAAGGAGGGGTGAACGGAAGAGAGTCAGTCTTCTCAGCAATATCCGTCTAAGTCAAAGTTGATCCCGTACACCCAACCACGATACAGCTCAAGCTGCTGGACTGCGACGCTTGCGATAACGGGCCTATTGCCGTCGTATCACAAAGGTTTGAAGCCTATAGCCGCTCGTTCCTGCGGGGCGTTCAAGTTTTCCCGAATCGCGAGCCAGAAAAAAAACAGCATTGTACGTACGTAAGCTTATTTGATTTTAGGTACTGTACACAATTCATCGACGCACGCCACGTATTGTTACGCAGAAGCTCGGCCTATTTAGCGTTGAGATTAGCGCTATTATTTTCGTTGCTGCTTTTCTTTTTCCCATCTTTAGTTGAGCCTGAAACGCTCCCGTACACCGCGTTTTCGTTTTTTTTTTTTTCGTTTTTCTTTGTTTTTATGGAAGATTAGAGAACTGCTTCCTCAGCAACTACCTGGCCTGCGCACCTCGGCGTTGTCATCTTATCTTCGCTCCTCCTCAGACTCTCACGAAGCGCTCTCCTTGCAGCCCCCATCGCCACTCTGTCGAAGTCACCCCCGCGCCGCTGTGGGTCCTCCTTACGAAAGAGGGCAGATAACGTTTCAATATTTTTGACAGACACGCGTCCATCCGTTCACACGGATCGTAGAGCTAAACACCCTCTACCTTGCAGTTTTGCTAAAACAAATTGCGGCTACGTACAGCCCGACTAAACAATAGGAGCTCGACGCTTTGTCCAACAAATACTAGCCTGGACGGGGAATATAAGGTCCGTTTGATGTTCATGTCAAGACACCAAAGGGGGGTTGCATTCAACCATTGCTTTCAACCGTTGTAGGGCCAGAGTAGGGGGATTTCTGGAACCTGTCGGGATATGCTTGGCTCGATCGACCTCTTCGGACGATCGTTAATTTCAGAACTCTTCACGCGTCAGAAAATCTTCAAAATCTCACGGGTCGGGTCGAGTCGGGTCGGGTCGGGTCAGCAGGGGTTCAAAATATCACGGGGTCAGGTTAGGTCACCCCGACCCGACCCGACCCGGCCCGACCCGACCCGCCCCGGCCCGACCCGACCCGCCCCGGCCCGACCCGACCCGCCCCGGCCCGACCCGACCCGCCCCGGCCCGACCCGACCCGCCCCGGCCCGACCCGACCCGCCCCGGCCCGACCCGACCCGCCCCGGCCCGACCCGACCCGCCCCGGCCCGACCCGACCCGCCCCGGCCCGACCCGACCCGCCCCGGCCCGACCCGACCCGCCCCGGCCCGACCCGACCCGCCCCGGCCCGACCCGACCCGCCCCGGCCCGACCCGACCCGCCCCGGCCCGACCCGACCCGCCCCGGCCCGACCCGACCCGCCCCGGCCCGACCCGACCCGCCCCGGCCCGACCCGACCCGCCCCGGCCCGACCCGACCCGCCCCGGCCCGACCCGACCCGCCCCGGCCCGACCCGACCCGCCCCGGCCCGACCCGACCCGCCCCGGCCCGACCCGACCCGCCCCGGCCCGACCCGACCCGCCCCGGCCCGACCCGACCCGCCCCGGCCCGACCCGACCCGCCCCGGCCCGACCCGACCCGCCCCGGCCCGACCCGACCCGCCCCGGCCCGACCCGACCCGCCCCGGCCCGACCCGACCCGCCCCGGCCCGACCCGACCCGCCCCGGCCCGACCCGACCCGCCCCGGCCCGACCCGACCCGCCCCGGCCCGACCCGACCCGCCCCGGCCCGACCCGACCCGCCCCGGCCCGACCCGACCCGCCCCGGCCCGACCCGACCCGACCCGACCCGACCCGACGCGCGAGGCTTAACCTGAGCGTAAATAGCTCTGCTTGTTTCGCCAAGACCCACTCTAAAATGTATTTTTTCCCTGTGGTCCTGAGCGCTGAATCCCACTCTCAGATAGCAGCAAAAGCGCCCGGACTCATACAAAACCAACACACCTCGGCATAGTTGTGCTCAATGCTCTCTCTCAAATTAGTTGACACGTGCAGACGGCACGACTCTGCTGCTTTTAGCAAGCCTAGCTATTAACAGAGGTCAGGACCCCTGTTGAGATTTTTTAACATGTGCATTGTGTGTTTTGCTCACCATGTTGTCGATGTCACCTCCCAAGTCTCCGTCGGCCAACACCACCAACCCATCTTTAGCGCGTCCGCCGCCGCCGGCGTTTTCAAGGGCGGGGACGATAGCAGGACTTCCCCCCTCTGGACTAGTTGAGGCGTTGTTGGGGTGGTCTTGCTCTTGATGGAGGGATGAGGTCAAGGCTTCAGTCGATTTTTCGTGTTTGTCTGGCCGTCGCCTGTTCTTCTTGTGCCCTTTTTTGGCCTGCCGGGTTTTCGCTGCAAGCAACTCCTGGTTCGCCTGTGTTTTTTTTCAACACACACATACATCAACCGAGACCCCGAGAGTTCTTCCCGTTAGTTTAGTTGAGTAAGGGGGGTTTCCCCATTCTTTTGCGGCATGTACCAGTACTGATTAATGAACTCTTTCAGAACTGCACACACATCTTGCGGGGACGAAGTACTTGGAATTAGTGTGGGGGAAGTTTGCTATAGTATAGTCTAAGAACGCGTCTCTATATAGTATTAATAAGAAAAAACTATTTAGCAGAGCCGTTGGTTCGTTAGCAACGAAACACCCACGCCATATTATTCACCTTTTGTGCTTCGATCAGCGCCAGCCTGGCATCGTCATCCCTCAGCGCCTTCTCTGTGGCGGCTCGTTTTTTAGACCTCTCCGCTGCTTGAAGCTCCGTGCGACCTCGCTCTCGCCGGCCAATCAAAACTCCTGCAGGCCCTCTGAAGAGAGACAGAAACACACCGTTTGGTACCAACAAGGTTTTGCTTTCCGCGGGTAAACGCTGCACACGCCGGACAGATAGATCTATCTACAGATATATCATCTACAGATAGATCATCTACAAATAGATCATCTACAGACAGATCATCTACATATAGATCATCTACAGATATATGATCTACAGGTAGATCATCTACAGATAGCTCATCTACAGATACGTCATCTACAGATTGATCATCTCCTGATAGATCATCTACAGATAGATCATCTACAGATAGACCAGCTACAGAAATATCGTCGACAGATAGATGACCCACAGATAGATCATCTGCAGATAGATCATCTACAGATAGATCATCTACAGATAGACAACCTGCAGATAGACCATCTACAGATAGATGATCTACATATTACTCATGATCTAGGTCGTCCAGTTGCGACAAGTTGTGCAGGATCTACATAGTATAGATTCATCCCTGGAAACATGTCCTAGGTCATGCAGATTATACGGCTCCCGCCCGGTCAACATGAGTTACTAATAGATCTTGCAGATCACGTAGATCAGAATTATATCTACCCTGTGATATCTAGATGGATTTGTCCGAGGAGTAAATCATTTTGCAAGTTCCCGTGTCCAGAAACATCGGCCCCTTGTGCTCCAAGCACGCAGAGGCGGGGCATGTTTGACGGTCTCTTTTGTTCTCCTGTGGGAAAAGGCCATGTGCTGAGCTACCAATTTTCTGCGTAAGTGGGTTTCTTATCCTGAAGGTGTTACTCCAGTTATATACTCGTTTTCTCCAACTCCATCTCAAAGACAACTGCTATCGTAAGGATACGAGTTGTCGCACACGGATGCGATCGTTTTTCAGCGCTCGTTTTCTCGATATCGGTAAGGGTGCTAAAATCGAACATTCTATTTTTCGGAAGGATCTCTTTACCAAACATTTCCGAAAAAGCCTTATTCGGTATTGAAAACCTTACCGTTGTCGATAAATCGAGCGCTGAAAAATGGACCGCACTCCAGTGCGATAACTCGCATCCTTGCGGCAATTCCGCATGAGCACAAGGTTGAGCACAATACGTGAACACAATTCATTAACACAACTTATGCACACAAGATATGAACACAATATATTACCACAATATATTACCACAAGATATGACCACAAGATATGACCACAAGATATGACCACAAGATATGACCACAAGATATGACCACAAGATATGACCACAAGATATCACTACAATATATCACCACAAGATACCACCACAAGATATCACCACAAGATATCACCACAAGATATCACCACAAGATATCACCACAAGATATGATAAAATATCATTTTGCAAACTCTAAACGGCAGCTTATGGTTGTAGAGGCTCGAATGGACAGGTCTGGAGCTGGCGAAGAAAAGGAAATGTTGAGGTCAGAAGTAAAGTTGTAAACCTTACGCCCGTCTTTCGCCAACGAGCTTTCTTCCTCACCGCACCTTTTGCTCAGCCTCTCGGCCCTGTAGCTCTCCTCGGCCTTCTTGCTGAGGTCCTTCTGCCGCCGGGCCTTGGCTAAAGCCAGCTCGTGCTTCCACGCGGCCTATTACGGAGGGCCATAGTAAATAGGACCGAATCTTGTTTGTAAAAATAGGTAAATACATAGGTTTCGGTGTGTGTCGTAGGTCCTATTTACTAGTGTTTACTATAGTCCCCCGTAGTAGTGTTTAGCGTTAGGTAAAGCGGGGAGGACTGGGTGATTTCCCCGGCAGATCCTAACGCGATGGGGTTTCCACCAAGCGCGCTACCTTCTACTGGTCCCCTGGCCCTGAGCAGGAAACAGCGAAACGATTCATACGGACAGACGACTGTTGTGCGGCAGGGAAGTCTCGAATAGAAAGGTCGATTGTTTTACGTGGTGGTACTCGCTAGCGGTAGTTTTCGACGGGTGGCCTCACCGACAAGAAAATCTGGGAGGCGTGTGGGCTCGGAGAGGGGGGGGGTGCTCGTCGATTCTCTAGCTGCAAAGTCCAACATGATCGTGCTGGGTTAGATTGCAGCAGCTTTTCACCGAGGCGATGTTATGCGACAGGAGAAAGGAATTATGATTTAGGTGGACATGGAACCAGCATAAGGTCGAGGCAGTACAGCATATACTAGTGTTGGTCGAGGCAGGCGCTAATCCACGTATTTTCGGATGCACTCAGTAGGAGTACCATGGCGGTGCCGAGGCGTTCTTGTACTGAT
>MEHQ01002990.1:0-12707 GCA_008828725.1 Saccharina japonica
ATTTTTTTGCTCTGGACTCGCGCATAGAAACGTTGGTCGGGTCGCGCAAAACAAACGTTCTTCGAAGTAATGCTTTGGGTGATATTGGTAAAGGGGTTTTATCCCACACTACTTTCAAGTGGTTTTTACCCCCATAAAACGTGGGCGCAGGTAGTTCTATTGTGAGGGTATTACCTGTTGAGCTATAGGGGTATAAGATCGATCGATTACCCAGCCCAGGATAATCTTTGTAACACTTTTCCCCCCTCTGAACGGCGGGATATTTGGGACGTCTTGTTGGGTGACAGTGTCCCCTTGTGGTATTGTGGTGGGCGTGCTAGTCCAGAGGCTTGGCGCGAGCCGCCGTTAGTCGCGCTCGTTAGCTTCTCTCAGAAGAAACGTATGATGTTACAGAGAAGGCTCTCTTTGGGCCAAAATTAGTTGAAAGAAAAGATCAGACCGGGCTGAGAAGATGGGTTGTTGGTTGGGTGTGAGCTTGGTGGGCGCAACCAGCCTCGACACACTCGGCTCTACGGCTAGATGTACTCTATCGGGTGGTTGTACTCACCGACCCACAGCAACGTTCCTTGGATGCTTACTCGTGACCGTTCCACGTGCTACGTACTGTTCCCAAGAACGCTACGCTTCCAGACGTTCAAAGACGAACCGTATCTGGATGCCCCGCATAGTTTCTTAGAAAGTTCCTATTCGTATTTCGCCGCATATCCATTGTTGTACTGATACCAAGTACTATTCGTACGTACATAACCAAGTACACCCTTACTTCAATAGCACTCCATGCTTCTGAGTTAGATAGATAGGCTGGTACGTACACCTACTATTATACCTGCTACTATGATACGACATTGTTCCCGATCAGCGATTTAGTAGGCTACTGGTTACTGCTGCTGTAGCATAGTACCTACATCAACACGACCCCTCGATGTCGGTAACAAAGTCTAATCACTGTTAGCCATCGAAACTGGTTACTCAGTCAACTTGGTCTAACGTAACGTATACTCGTGCTTGATACTTACGGCAGCTGCCTATGCACGTCATATATACGGTAGCATACTTACCATAAAGTTGTTATCTCGAGAACTCCCACTGTTGTTACTTCGTGTACTTTACTTGTCTGCATATTTACGTGTGGTGTCCGTTGATACGTCGCAACAAAGGTTCATTACTCCTTTGCCGCGCCGCAACAACATCAACCGTTCCTGCTTCGCTTACGACGGGTGATCAATCCTTCTACAGCTAACGCAGCAACTACTACGCGTAACCTGGCAACGTAAAGGCATAATGTTGTGACAGGTTTGATCCAAGGGCAAGCGTACAAACCGTGTACATTCACAGACAAGCCTTAGAACCCGCCCGGTCTAACTATACATATACCAGACAGACATACTGGATACGATATTACTCCGTGCGCTTAATACTACGACACCGTTATCGGCCGTATAATTTACTTTTGAAAGGATACCAGTCGGACAGCAGTCTTAGCTATCACACTTTTGCTTCTGAAACACACTCCATACTGCCATGGTATTGTACTGCCCAAAGGGTGTATGAACAGTTGAAAACAGGCTTGTGTCAAAGACAAAATGTGTTACTGCAAAAAATCTCAACTGGATCTCAAGCAAAAAACATAATTTCAATGATCAGTTTGTTGACCAAGAAACATAACTACTATTAATAACAGGCTACCACGTCTCTGCCCGCCCCATACAAAGAAGACGTGTGGCACTGCTATAAAACAAATCTTGCCATTTAAGCTGGTGCGACCCCAGGCGATGAAGATGTCCTCCTCCCGGCGGTCCAGATGGTGATGGTGCAGCGGCTCCGGATAACGATGTCCCAGCAGCCCCAACCGATGATGATGATGTTCAGTGACTCCAAAAGCGATATTCCAGTAGCCCTAAATTGATGATGATGTCCAGCGACTCCAGAAGCGATATTCCAGCAGCCCTGAATCGACGATGATGCGGTAATCCCAGAAGACGTTCTCCCCCGGTGATCCCAAAATATTTGATGATGCTGTGGACCGATCCCGAAAGACACTCCGGCGACCCCACGATGATACTATTGCGGTGACTCCGGAAGCTCCGGCAGTCCCATTGAACAGTAGTGCTGTAGCGACTCCGAAAGTTGTCTTTTCGGCAATCCCACAGGCTTATGTTTGCAGCAGTCCCGGAAACGTCTTCCCGACGACCCCGCGTTTAGGCAGCTCCTGGCGGGGATAGTACCCCGGCGGCTCCTGTTGTTGTAGATGATAGTGTAGTATTACTGTGGCCCGATCCCAGAGGACTTTTCTCCGACGATCCCACTATAATTATGCCGCGATTCCGACGACGGCGTTCCTTCCATCCGACGATGAACGACCCTGGGCGACACGAAGCTCCAGCGGTCCACACCACGATATGATGATGATGATGATGATGATGATGGCGATCCCAGGCAATGATGATGTTGCTCCAGCAATCCCAATAAGTACTCCTCCTTGCTCCGGGGATTCATGCGCTCTCAGGCTGGAAGCCCCCCGTCCAGTCGTCGTCGAACATGATGACCGACGCGCTCCTCGTCGTCGTTAATTGCGCCGCTTATTCTCGTTCTTGGCAGGTACGGCGACGCCGCTGTTGTACGATATTGTCCTCCTGCATTTCTCGTATCCTCGACCGGCCTAGACTCGCCTTCCCTCACGACAAACCTCCTCTTGGCGTCCATGATGTTGCCGGCGACGTTGCCCGTGACCAACTGTTCGAAGTATATATATAGGCTCATTCGAAAGCTCCGCTCCCCGCCAAGCTTTCCGAGGCATATTTCAGACCGGTTTGACTTTTTCAGGCATCGTATGTTGGAAAAAAAAAAGCAAGACCTTCCAAAAACAAAGAAGGCCTTACAGTAGATGCTTGCACGATGATCAAGGTCTATCTACGTACGATAGAGGTACTGCGCTTTTTTTTAGTCTGAACCGTTTTCTGAAAAGGACTCGGGAGGGGGGGGGGCGCTCCTCAAGCCCAAAATTGGGGGGATTAAATTCTTGTGTTGCCTACACATTCCGTTTTGTTTGTCTCTTTGTCCTTATTTTTCTGATTTGGCTTGTTGTGTCGTTGTGTTTTCGTACCCGGTACGTTGGCATTTCACCTTCATTTGCGTTTGTTTTTGTTTTTGTTTTTCTCTCATTCTCACAGTCTGCGGCCACATATTTTTGTGTATCTCTGTAAGATTAGGAATCAGGACAGACACTGGGTGTACTGGTGTAGTTGGGTAGAAATAACGGGTTCAATGTAAATGAGTCGGTCGCCCCGATGGTCTACGTAGTTGTATCCTCGAATGCTACTAATAGTTGGTTTCCGGGGTTCGAATCTCACGTAGGTCGGACTTTTGAGTTTATTTGCAAAAATATATTGACGCAAAACGGAATCAAAACTGCTGAGCGCCTATTAATAGTAGCGTGTGGGTAGGTGCAATTGAATGCAGATCGGCGAGGGAAAGAAGGGGCCGAGACATCTTCTCGCGATAAAAATGCAAGGCAAGAACCGTAGTGAGGGAGGGAGGAAAAGACCCTATACTTTGTGACCCCGGATCTGAGTTACGACTACTATTCATAATAGGAAGGAGACATAAAGGGAAAGGGCGAAGGTAGTAAATGGGATGGAAACAAAATAATAATATAACACGCAAGATAACGCGCCCCTTTTTATAAATAGCTTTAAAATACGTACATATTAATTAGGCCGAATTTACGAGACGATTTTTTTCCGAAATAACTACGTAAGGGACCCGTTTTAACGAAGAAAACAAAATCAATTTGGAAAAAAAAAAAAAATCCTCTTTTCATTGATCAACACGCACACCAGCAATAAAGATTAGGATCTTGGGGGGTGCTGGTGCGTGTGTTGACCAATGAAAAGCGAATTTGAATTTTATTTTTCCCAAATTGAATTTATTTTATATTCGTTAATATGGGCCCTAATGGGGGATTTTTTCGGGAATTTTTCCACAAAAGACAAATCGCTTGACGCGTGTGCGCACGCTGGTGTGCCCTCTCCTCTTCCCGTTCGTTTATGTATACGTCGAGCAAACCAGCTTGGAAAATGTTTGGATTTTTTTCGGGCGGGGTGTTGTCTTCACATTAAACCCGTTATTTCTACCCAACAACATCAGTACAACCAGGGTCTGTCCTGATTCCTGATCGTAGAGAGATACAAATTATGTGGGTCAAGATATATTTTGCGAGAAAAAGTCCCGAGCATGCACTCGGGGGGGCTCGGAATCACGATCTTGACATGAACAGGTTTCGTGGTTACCTGCTAGCCCACCGGGGCGGCCGGCTGTACGCATAATCGCTAATGACTGAATCAGCCAGTGTTCAGCCCTACGAGTATGTACAGGTATATATACGAATACGTGGACTATGTAATACCTGGTACGTGGACTGGCTGTAGTGTCGGCACGACGATTTCGCGGTCGTTTCCACTCTCCTCCTCCTCCTCCTCCCCCTTCCTCCTCGAGTTTTTATTTTAAAAAGTTGAAAAACAAAGTCCTCAAAATTCATACAACACCTTTGCAACGAACGCTACATATCATACGAACACGTACAAGCATAAATATGATATATACCAGGTATTATGTATACATGTATATGCACTCGCGATCCAGCTACGGGTTGGTCTGGCCTAAAATCTATGTTTCACTCAATTGGTGTTTTCGCACTCAATTATATGTATTTCGATCCCACAGGTCTTGGGACTGTCTTTTTGGGTGTGTATCACGTTTGTTGGCGTTGAAAGTTTGGGAGTCCGATCTGTTTTCGTCGAGAAATCACGAATCGAATAAATCCCCCAACACTCCCGAAGATATATTGATACTGCTGTATTCAGTACCAAAGTCCGAGACATGAGCACTGCCGATGCCGCGCTGATGCTCGACGTGAGCGTTCCTTGAGGCATGTGGAAATGATCAATACCCTTCTCATCGTGTATCTCGTTTTCTATCATAAGAAATGGCGTGCACAAGATCCCAGTTCAAACTGAACTTCAGATACTACGATGAGAAACACAATAATATCTGTTTTTCGCAGTACATTTTAACGAATTTTGACCTGAAATTTTGACACCACGTGTTTCGAAGCGCATTTGTCTACGAAGGCCTTCAAAGAGGCTCCAGAAAAAAATGTGTGTTTTCAACCTGAATTTCGGTCGATTTCTATCTTGACGTGTTTTTCGAACGGTCATAAGTTTTGTTTTTCTGGAGCCGCTTTGGCCCGATGGGGAATACGCACATACAAGATAAACAAATCAGACAAAAAAGTTCAGACGCAAATTCGCAAAAAAAAAACTGAGCTGCGAAAAACCATTTAGCTGCAGCGGCTGGCTCTACTCGTAGGCCCGACCAGTTCGTATTAATAATGTGAGAACACGAAAGAAAACAAAGCAACATATATATGATATACCTGGTATATGATATGCTATATATGATACGACACGATATGTGTGATACTTCGTGCTACACATTGATACCGTACACTTGAATCAAGATAACAACATCAACATCCCCTTGGGGGACGAATCCCCGAACAGGTTTACGAGGTGTTCGCCATAATCTCGAAGTATCCCACTTTTTTTCTTTTTCTTTTTTATCCTCCGGCGGATGGGTAAAAACAAAGCTTACGCCCTCCACACACACGCACCCACGCAGCTTGCAAATATTATGAGGTTCGACCAATTATGGGTGATGACCCTTTTATTTAGGGTCATCGACGAAATCCTCGATTTCACAGCTATGATACCTGTCGTTTGTGTTTTGTTTTATCTATACGTATCTCACAACCACAATCTGAATCTAATTTTTATAAATTATTTATAAAAACGACAGCACCAGCCTCGTAGCTGTGAAATCGAGGATTTCGTCGAAACTCATATTTGCTTGAGCTGAGTGGGTGGGATACTTCGTATATCGCAACATATCTATATACGTGCTTTGATTTTGCCCAGCTCTAACAACGACCACCCCCCACTAGGTCGGGACGGGGGAGGCTGAGCGGAAATGGCCGGGGGGGGTGGGTGGGGTGTTTCTTTTAGTCGGCGTTGGTTAAGACACGTGGCCGTGCTTTGCATGTATGTATGTATGTATGAATGTATGTATGTATCTTTTAGTCGGCGTTGGGTAAGACACGTGTCCGTGCTTTGCATGTATAGGTATAGCCAGTCGCCCCGGTAGACTATTAATAGTGGTCAGCTTCAAGGCTACTAGCATTGGTACCCAAGTTCGAATCCCACCGTGGTGAGAGATTTTGTCTTTATATGGAAAATTAAAAAGGAACCAATTGCTGAGAGCGCCTTCGTGGCGTGGGTAGGCGGAATCCGACGCAAGTCGACGAGGGAAGAAAGTGCTGAAATATTCTCGCGATAAAAATGCAAGGCATGTACCGTAGTGGGGAGGGGGAAGAAGAGCCTACTTAGTGACCCCGGATCTGAGTTACGACTACGAAAAGAGGGAGAGAGAAAAGAAGGGCGAAGATAATAAATGGGATGGACAATTTTTTTTTGTACGAAGTATGTATGTGTACGGGGTGTTCAGGGGTATAGGTGTGGGTAGCCGCTTCTTTGCGAGCAACCATGTACTTGTTTTTTTCGTGTTTGTTTTCTTTCCGTTCACGATTTCTTCGATTTTCGAGCAAAGCGGTGTTTCGATGCGCCATCCATTGTTGTTCGGCAATCCTACAGCATACCAGGTACAATCACTTTGTAGCTACAGAGCCAACCATTGCATTTATTCGATGTGTTTTCATGATGGCTACATTCCTACACATCGTATCCGATATGTAGTGGGTCGAAAAATGTGCACTGCGGTCTTCTAAGCGGGAGATCGTGAACCGTCGCCCCCATACGTAGTGTACATTTTTTTTTCTCGCGCATTCAAACCGATCATAGCACGCCCGCCCAATAGAGAAATACCAGGTACACGAGAAGGCAAGTTTAGGCGGCTTGTGTATCGAATCCACAATCAAAACTGTTCGTACAGGTCTCGTTTCAGTTATAGAACAGTAGTACGTTAGTACGCAACATCTTCCACTCAAATCAATTTATCGTGGCACTGAAACAGGGAGCAAAACCTAAAAGTACCTGCCGGGTACCCGTTTACCCGGGTACCCGTCAAAATGGCATTACCCGGCGGGTAGGGTAGGGGCCGGGCTCCAAAATTTGGTGGGTTGAGCTATATAATGTACGTACACATTAGAGGTAGGCCGCCAAAATCAGTTAAAAGCTATTAATAGACAAAGTAGACAAATCCAAAGGAAGGTGTATCTGACTGACAATTTCATGCCAAAATCAGGTACGATGTGAGGCTGGCCAATGACAGGTGTCCTAGCGTGTGATTTGTACTTGGTTTAAGTGTTGTACCTGTTTTTGGCACCAAAGTGACCAGGTATACCTGATTTTGGCTGAAACCCCAAACTGAAACAAACGAAACACACACAACAGTCAAATACCAAGAAGAGCTGTCAAAAACTGTAGTCAGAATAGTTGGGTGGCAAACACAACACCCAGCAAAACTGAAGAGGGCATTTCAGGTTTCTGACAAACAAGAGACGGAATAAGATTTATTAAAAAAACAAAACGTGCATGGCTGCGGTCGGAGATAAGCGTTTTACGGCGTGATTGATTTTTAAAACAGGCCACCTCACCCTCCGCAATGCGTACCTTGGTGCTGGGGGCACGTTGGATTTTTTCACGCGCATGGACTATATACCGTATGCTGGCTGTAGAGCGGCAGTAAAATAACCATGCGTTTTGGTTTCAAGACAGGAGATTTCATTGGGTGGCATATGGCGGAAATGGAAACCGGCGAGGCGATACTGTGAGCAGAGACAGAGAGACAGACAGAGAGAGAGGGGGGGAGGGAGGGGCGGCGGCACCGCTACCACAACAAAATAGCACGTATACTTCGTACGAAGTATAGTATAGTTTGCATGCACCGATCGGTAGTACCAGGTATTCCGTTTTTTCATGCATTTGTTTTTTTTGTTTTCCATCCCATTTATTATCTTCGCACTTCTGTCTTTCTCCCTCCCTAATAATGGTCGCACCTCAGATCCGGGGTCACAAAGTAGACTCCTCTCCCTCCTCCCCCACTACGGTGCTTGCCTTGATTTTTATCGCTCAGAGGGTTCAGCCTTCCCAACGCTCGTCGATTTTCATCGAATTTTGCTAACTCACGCTCTGGCGCTTTCCGCTAGTCAAGATGTTTTGTTTTTTGCGAGAGAGATTCCCTACGAGCATGCACTCGGGGGGGATCGAACTCACGATCTTGACTTTTAACATGCTTCGTGGTTACTTGCTAGCCCACCGGGGCGACCGGTCCATCAATGGAAAATATTATTAAGGATCGGGAACCGATGTAATAATAATCTGCAGTTTGTTGTTGTAGAGAGAATTCGGCGCTGTGCTTCATATTCTTTGGCTGAGTACGTAAGTAAGTAGCTGCACTTGTTTCGTTGCTCGCGTTTGTGGGAATACCAAGTGGGTACCGCATGGAACGGTGCTGGTAAACTCGTAAAACACGCGAACGGGCAGGGCTGTTGCTTGCAACTAGACAGCGGTCGCACGCTGGGCCAGGTATTTCGTGATTTCCAAAGTTCGTCGCTAGGCGGCGAATCGGGGGATTGGTGAGAGCAAAAAGCAACATCGGAGGTGGATGGACCGCTTTTTTTGGGTTTGTTTTGCATCCCATTTGTTATCTTCGACATTTTATCATCTCTCCATCTTCAGTCGTAGCTCAGATCTGGGGTCACTAAGTAGGCTCTTTCCCCCCCCTCCCCACTACGGTACCTGTCTTGCACTTTTATCGCGAGAAGATTTTAGCACTTTCTCCCCTCGTAAACTCTCGTCGAATTGTGCTTACCCACGCTATAATACGCGCTCTCGACAGTTGGTGTCATTTGAGAATAAAAATCTCCGTACGGAGACTCGAAGCCTCGACTTCCAGCTCAACAGGCTTCGTGTTTACCTGCTGAACCTGCGGGGCGATACATGTTGCGTACGAGCTGGTCCAGCCGAGAGGATCGCGCTGTATTTCCCAGCTTTTTTCCCAACGCAATTTTGCGAATTTCGAGCTGAAACTTTGCATGGAGCTACCTTGGAGTACAACCATCCGATTCAAAGCGGGTCGTTTTTCTTTTCAAAGGTGGGCGTATATGGCCGTTTCAAGAAAACTCCAAATGACGCTTTCGCGAAAAAGTAACGGGAAACAAAAAAAAACAAGAACAAAATTGACCTGCTTTGAAGCTGTAGACGAAAGCGATGCGAATCACGTGTTGAAAACAACTGGAAATAAAAAAGATTGTCATAGTTTGGGCTGAGAAATCCAGATGTTGTGTCCCTCCTCGTAACTTCTTTATTTATTTATTTATTTATTTATTTATTTTTGTCCATCCCATTCATTATCTTCGCACTTCCGTCTCTCTCCCTCCCTTGTCGTAACTCAGATCCGGGGTCACAAAGTAGGCTCCTCTCCCTCCTCCCCCACTACGGTTCTTGCCTTGCATTTTTATCGCGAGAAAAATTCAGCACTTTCTTCCCTCGTTAACTCGTCGAATTTTGCTTACCCACGCTATAATATGCGCTCTCGACAGACGGTGTCATTTGAGAATAAAAACCTCCATGGGGAGAATCGAACCCTCGACATCCGGGCCTACAGGCTTCGTGGCTACCAGTTAGACCACCGGAGCTTTGTATTGCAGATATTAGGCATGTCATATTTCTTGATACACAACGAATGAGGCGATGGCGAGGATATCGATCGTTTCGTCATGCCTTGAGAAATGTTCACACCAAGAATCAGCCAAATCAATTGTACATTTTTTTCCGACTTTCGTGCAGAATTTTGTATCGAGACACCTTGGGATTTACTCGACATTGACTTTCTCGACGAAAACAACCCGGGTTCGAATATTTCTAACGAATGAATATGCGCTGCGGGCTCGGGAACACGGTTGGTTGTAAAATTTGGAGTCCTCGTAGTGTTTCCAAATAATCGTGAAAACGCCGATACAACGGAATCTTGTTCTACGGCTGGACCAGCTCGTATGATAAACTTGTATACATACATACTACAGCAGCTGTTGTCTACATTTTCCTTTTACAGTTACTTGTACCTCGTACACCGAAGTATGAATATATATATGGCGTATAGACTAAGTCTCGGACAAGCGCAGCACCGCGCATACATATCACTCGTACATACATGAAGTAATATATGTGCATGCATACAAAATCGACAAATTCAAAACAGCTGCATTGTCTGATTGATCAGATGTCTGTCGCACGAGGTACCAGTAGAACTACTTCTATCAAATAGATCCAGATCGACCGAAGGACAAAATGCATATCAAAGACACATCATGCACGACGTGCGTACTGCTACTGATGGCCAATCTTATCAGAGCCATGAATTTCAAAATTTCCAAATTTTTTTTCGCGCAATTTTCTGTGTTCCCATTTTTTCTAATTTTTTTTTCCAAATAGTGGAATGCGAAGCCTTCCGAACATTTTGCCCTCTGAAGATTTTTCAAACTTCGGAAATGTTTCCTTTTCATCCTCTTTTTTTCCTTTTTTTCTTGGAAAACAATTTTGGATTGTTTGGAGAAAATTATTGCTCGATAAGAATGGCCCTGATACCATTTTTTTTAGTACGTGTTCATATATATAAATATCCCGCGTGTTCGTCGTGAGTCAGTCGCACACAGAGCGTCGAACGAACAATCACCAGGGCATAGTATATACGAAGTACATACCAGGAAGAAATATGCACGAGTGAGTACGTATCGCGCACTTTTCCGATCAATTGAGACAGCTTCTTCTTTGAACTTGCATTCCCCACGTTGTCCAGCACTCATCTGACGGAAGTGCACAACTCTTGTATTTCAATCTGCAGTCCGCACGTGGTATAGGCGCCCAGAGAAGCAGCGACTACAGGTACACTCCTGCCTGCCTGTTTGCCTGCTTGTCTACCCGCTTGTGCTTGTGTGTATATAATGGAAATATAGTCGAATCGATCAAAAACTACTACTGCTACTGCTGCTGCTGCTGCTGCTGCTGCTACTACTACTACTACTGCTGCTGCTACTATTGCTACTTCTACTGCTGCTGCTACTGCTGCTACTGCTGCTACTACTGCTACTACTACTACTACTACTACTACTACCAATACAACAACTACTACTATTAATACTATACCGCTACTTACTGTGCCTGGCGTTTTTGTATTGATACTAAATACTCTCCCTTCCAGTGGTTCCGTCACCTCCCCCCGCCGCCTATATCCCCCGCAGGCCCCCCCCCCAACAGGCCAGACGATACCAGAATAAAGATCACACCTACGAGACAGACAGATAGGTGGTGTCGGATCGCTTCGATCAAGCGGGACGACACCTTTCCCACGGAGGAAGGAGGAGGAGAAAGCAATAAAGGCAGAAGTGGGGGGGGGGCTATACAAGGCGGTATATACAGCGCACCGAGAAATTGACCGCACTATATCGGGTGGCCTCCTTATTCATTCCATCATGTGAGTGCAACTTTCCGGTCATTACGGGCCGATTTTGACCGCCTTGTATCGGACGACGACCTTATTCGTGCTGCCTTGAACATAGGCCCCGGCAGCGGCGGCCGTAATGAGCGGTTGGGTTCTCGAAAAGGAATGTTGTGTTCGAAAAATATAACACCGTGCTCTCCCGGTACAACAGGAGTATAACGGCTGTAGTGTATCACCGCTATTTACACTTTTTCTATCAAAAACAGTTCGTCGTCGATTTCATTCGCATATAGTTATGGACTCAATGACGCCTCTCTCAGCTGCGGTCACAGCCGGAGACTCCCACCCAGCGCTACTACTCCCGCGTTGATTTGATGCCAATCGACGCGGCACCCCCGACTACACACAAACAAACAAACCGAAAACCAGAAATGTCGTTGTCGACGACGTATCCCGCGCACAACGATGGGTGGGCGGGGGCGGGATGGTCTGTGTTCTTCCTATCCGCGGTGACCTATACTTTCTCGTGCTGCTTGCTTGCTTTAGGCCGCCCAGGATGCAACTAGCTGCCATTGACTTGCTCCTTGTATACTTTCCAGCAGGCTTTCACGCCCTCCGGCGATGCTCTTCGCGCGTCCCCGATTTTTTTGATCGAGCTTACTACACAGTAATATTAAACACCCACCAGGCGCAGTGCTCAGAGCGCGTACGTACGAGTACGTAGCATGGGCACCGCCGTATGTACATACGACTACATACTACTGCGGCGGACCTAACAGTAAATAGGACCTACACACAAAATCTTACTTCTATATGTTTACCGAGTTCTACTATTAAGAGAAAGTTTATTTATTAGGAATCGGGAACCGATAGAAAATAAACTGTAGTTTGTTGTTGTAGAGATAATTTGGCGTTATGGTTCATATTCTTGGCCGAGTAAGAAGTACGTAGCACACTTCAGCAGCAGCTGGCATTGTTTGGTTTATCGTGCTTGTGGAAATAACGAGTGGATACCGCACGGAACGGTGCTGGCAGACTGGTAGAACACGCGAACATACACAGGGCTCTTGTTTACAACTGGACAGCGGTCGCTCGCTGGACCAGATAATTCGTGATATTTGGTCCTATTTCCTATATTCCCCCGTATTAGTACTATATTACGGGGGAACCATAGTAAATACTGTAGGACCTAC
>MEHQ01000790.1:0-2500 GCA_008828725.1 Saccharina japonica
ATAGGCTACGCAATTTCTGCTGAAAGTGTATCAGTTGGTTGTGTTTAAATCTACCAAACCCCCGTTTGTATCCAAGATGTTTTTTTCGTTTTACTGTAGGTGGGGTGAAAGTTCGTACGGCAGTTCGTTACTAACGTCGAAGTAGCCGCACCACTCGAGTAGCTCATCTGTAAGGACTTTGAAACCCGTGTTCGTTATATAGAGCCTAGCCAGCGCGCATAATACCGCGTTCGCCCACATCAAGCGTTTACTGATGGTGGCTCCCGCGTTTAAGTTCCATACTATAATCGTGAAGTATCGTATTTACAGGTAAGCGTGATATTAACTCGTTATCGTACTCGCTTATCAGCGATCGTATTATTCTTGGGGGAAGACTTTGAGATTATTGATGATCCTAAGCTTTCACCCACCCATATCACATGCAAACATGCATTTAACAATGTGCTAAAGTGTTGGACTATCGTTTATTACAGTTCTTCTTTTGTCGTTCAGCGCATTGCGGATGACCTTTTTCGTAGTACCAGGTACCCAATGCATTTTCGATGGTTTAGTGAAGTAGAGCATGGATCATCTCCATGAATGCCGGCATTAATATCTATTTTCTTTACCGTACCGAGAAATAGATTGTACAGTTCGTCTGGCTTGCGCATTTCCATACTCCTCTCAAAACCTCGATACCGTGAATATAATACATAATAATATATTTTGAGCAAATTATTAGCTCATCGTCTAGTGTCGCTGTTTCCGTTGATGAACCCAGCACATTGTCTGGAAGAACAATGTGCTGCGTTCGTTCCGTATATCGAAAACGCCAAAGCACGCGTTACCGTTCCCGTTTTCAACGATGAAATCGAGTTCACTATGTGTCACCGTATATTTCGAACGAAACTGTACTATTCCGATCGTACTTGGGATATACATCTGCGAAAACACAGTTCGTTCTGTGACCAACTCGTCGTGCCCACCACTCTCCGGGAATTCGTCGTTCATTCGTGCCATGATCTACCAACGTTCGGTGGTCATTTTGCTTCTAAAGCCACGCTCAAAATACCGGAGACCGTTATTTGGTGGCACACTACGTCAAGAGACGTAACCAAGCAATATTAGAATGCTCTGTGTCGCACCAACATCGAAAGACGTCACACCGTCATCCGAAAGTATATGTTGGTCGGCGTCTCTCGTTTCCGTTCGTTCGTGTGTTTCAAGTGGCCTGGTCGAGTGAAAATTGTCGTGGACAATCTCCCAGCAAGCGATCTCCATAATTGAACACACCCACCGTTTTCTGCGATTTTTTATTAGTCGGCCGCGACAATCGCCCGCGTTCTCGTACAACGCATCGTTTTCGTTTGGTTTCGTCAACCCCCGAAAGTGTGCACTCTGATCAAGGCATTAGCTTCGAAATTGATTTGTTAAAGAGTTGCAATCCGTCGTTGAGGTTTATATATTGTGCACGTCCGTGTACTATCCTCAAGGCAACTCTCTTTAAGCTGCATAATGCAATGCATAATACTTGGCGAAGTACGTGAATAATTTTCTTATCGACAATCAGGCAGATTTTGATTCCGTTTATTCTGCTGCCCGTTACACCGCCATGTCAAATATGACAACGCTCGAGGAAAACCCTCATATTCTATCGTTTGACCGAAGAGATTCGTTACCCGTTGACATCAATATCAGTATATCGTGTACTGCTGATTCTATAACATGATCGGAATATCCTCGTCGTACCGTCGAAAACCTGCAACTCGTGTACGAAATTGCCCGTGCCAATTTACAGGGACGTACCGACCAGCAGATAACTTCCGACGAAGAGTGATAAACTCCGCATGATCAGTCTGGATGTCAAGTGTTCACACACTATCCGTGTACCTTGCTGATAGGACCAATTTCATACTTTTGTATAGTCCCTGGTGTGGTTCTCGTCACTGTGATCGTTCGTAGTTAGTCGTGACCGGTAATATATCGTGTTGCGAAGAATAAAATGACGATCTTTGTGGAAGAAACCGTGCATTTAGGTAGTACTAAGGCATACCTTCATGATGCGTTGAGTTCTGTACCAAATTTTGGAGCACTTTACTTTTTCGTTGTCGGAAATGAGTCACCGGTACCAGATCTCGACGGCTCTGTGCTCATCGTGCACATCGGTCCGTTTTCTATTGAATATCGTGAAAGTCACCAAAACGTGGGATTATATTAACAAGTCTCACTGACTTAAAATTCAATATTGTTTATCGTTCGGCAATCGCAGGCATGGTAACGTTCCGCCTCAATGCCATTATATGTTCAGATCGTATAGTACTAAGATTTTCACTGAAGATCTGAGCGCGTCTGATCAATCAAAGAGCGAGCGAAACGTCGTAGCTCATTCGTACTGACACTATCCCCAGTATCGTCCTACCGTTTTGCTATAGCCCTRGGAATATTTGTTTGTCAGAATCGTTGCAACACCGCCCACTAATACCCGTTTTGTCCGGCCGGATTCCATTCGTTCATTAGTGGA
>MEHQ01000790.1:7500-15412 GCA_008828725.1 Saccharina japonica
CTCTCGCCCCTCGCGGCCGAGCTCGCCGGCGCCGGGCTCGGCCCGCGGGGGGCCGACCGGGGAGCGTGCCCCCGGGGCCTCGCCCTCGACCGTGGCCCGTGGCCCGCCCGGCGCGCTCGCGAAGATGAAAAAATAGAGTCGGTTTCCCGGGGTACCCCGCCCCACTCGGCTGAGCCGAGCAGGGCAAAGTGAAACCCGCTTCTACTGTGAAAAACGCCCCGCCTTTGCCACACCCTGTAGTCTGTACGAGTAGCCCTATCGCTATACATAACGGCTAATCACGATCCCTTCAGCCTTTAAGGGTTTCGAAGAGGGCACATGCAGCAAGAGCACACGCGCACGCCACAACAAGGAGGGCATCGATCGGACGACACGTCGACCATACTTCGAACATGCGCTCATACAACAGCAGCACAGCGTGACAAGTTGAGGCATATCGGTCATTGTGCAGCAAGGTGGCCTGATGTGTGTTTCATGGCACACTGCTACATCGCCAGGTCTGCGCGGATACGTACG
The DNA here is from genome assembly GCA_008828725.1 of Saccharina japonica. Taxonomy (NCBI): domain Eukaryota; class Phaeophyceae; order Laminariales; family Laminariaceae; genus Saccharina; species Saccharina japonica. Next base: position 8,017 of record MEHQ01000790.1, read on the forward strand.
TGTTTATCTCCTGGCGCAACACTGGTTTCCGTTCGCACACACTGCTGCTGTACTCGTAGACTATGCCTTTCGAAATACAACAAGCACGTACGTGTTGAAGTTTACCAGGTACGTATCATGCATACTCTTCGGACGTACCAGTTCGTGATACAGCAGCGAGAACAGCAGCAGTACCCGTGATCCTACGCTGCTGCTGCTTGCTGCTGTATAGTATCATTCGTCTACACACAGAACGTGTAACCCACTTTGCGAATTATGTGCGGCAAACGTCGCTTCGACTAAGATTCCTGCGTACACGTTGAAAACTCCCCGCCTTCGCCACAGTCTGTAGCCCTATGAGCAATCATGATTGTTTCAGTCTGCGTGTCGACTGTTCATGCCGAATTTCGAACAGATCATGCAGCAAGAGCACAAACTCACGTCACAAAGAGGGCAGAATCGATCGGACGCCACATCGAGCAAACTTCGAACGTACGTGCATGCAACACCACCAGCGTGACAGCGTCGGGGCATATCTTCCCTTGCCTTGTGGAGAAGGGTGGCCTGATGGGTGTATCATAACACGCGGCTGCGCCGCCAGGTCTGCATGGATATAAACGTGTATCTCCCCGTATAACACTCTTTTCCGTGCGTACGTACTGCTTTACTCGTTCGTACCTTGGAAATTTCTAAATGCAAGCACGTGTTCGAGTATCATGTAAACTCTTCGTACGTTCCACGTCGTGATACAGCAGCCACAGACAGCTGCTGCAGTACTCGTAGTCCTATGCTGCTGCTTGCTGCTGTGCTGTGTGGTATCACAGGTTTACACAGGACATGGGGCTCGCGTGCTGGCGCACCACAGGTCTGGGTGCACGAAACGATCAACGTACTACGTACGTACTCGTGCGAGGTACGATCTCTTACGTAGGATGCTCGCATTTTCCAAGTACTACATGCATGTTCGGAAAAATATGAATCGGTATTATATCAACATTAATATCCAAACGTTCTTTACATTTCTGGCCAGAAATAAACTACTCTGTTACGTACCTCGTACCAGGTACATATCTACTGCTGTATGTATGGGCCAGACTATGATAGATACAGCAACAACGGCAGCGACATATAAACTGTCAATCAATATAGTAGTGTGTTGCTGCTTTTTTTATTTCATTTGCACCGGACAGCGCCTCACGTGTGCTCGCAAGCCAGACGCTGCTCGCGTCCCCTCGTGTTCGACCCGTCGTTTTTTTTGCGAAATTCGAGTCCCTCTTTAGACATGATATCGGGTTTTCATGGTATCTGGTTTCTGTTATTATTTGGTCACCTTGGATCAACGGCGTGTGTAGCCATATGGTGGTGATGGGCGAGCATGAGGATGCTGCTGCACCACCAGGTAGGTGCCTGCAACGAAACGAGCGATCATTGTGTACCATTTTGTCCGGCAATTTAATAAACGTCCCGTATTTATGTACTCTACAACATTCAAAGTTTTGCTGCTCCTTCCTGCTGCAAGTAGTAGTGGGGAGACAATGATTAAAAATAGTGATTCCTGCTGTATACTGTGCTGTTGTTTCTACTGCTGTAAGATTGATCGACTGCGCGTCAAAACATAGTAAGCCAGGTATGGATTTTTATATGATGTACCGTACGAACATGCCAGATGAAGTACGTCGTTATTTATCCCTCGGGCGGTGAGGAACGTACGTATATTGTTGTACGTAAGCACGTGTACGTACGCGTTTGCACGTACCAAGTATACATAGATACACGCTATATGACGTACATGCTTACAATAACAAATATCAGCCGTACGAGTAGTAAAGTGTAAAGTTGTAATACCTCACCTGCTAGCTGTACTGCTTTGCTGTGCGCTACATTCAGCAACAATAATATTGTGCTGCGGTTACTGCATAACGTAAACATCTATATATGTCGTAGTTTTGTTGGTGCTCGCTGTAGGTATGTAGGTACTATTAATATGATTATAGTGTTGCCTGTGCTGCTTCTGCTGCTTGCTACACTGCTCGCTGCTACTGCTACTTACTGCTGTATACTGCCTGGTGTACATGATGCCACTACGTCTTCTTGCTGCCGTTTGCTACACGTAGACGAGAAGGATGGTCATACCTAACGAACGGAAAATGCCACAAAACGGGACCAACCATGACAGTTTTGCCACACTCCTGATGTATACCACAAACTGTGAAAATGACAAGTTGTGACAAATTCAAGAAAAAAAGGTGACGTCGCGATTTGTGAGACAAATACGTGTTTCATTTTCATGTGGCATAACCCCAATTTTCTTCTAAACTTAAATGCGTACGTGAGCAACAACCGTTTTATACGGTTACCGCTGGATGACGATGGTCGGTTTTCCGCTCTAACATGCCAGCTTGCGTCACCCCGCGGGGAACACCCCACTCCCCGAAGGGGAGCCTTGTATGTATAGTTATGTTTGTGAAATTTTCGCACTTTTCGCAACTTTTCTCTCCGCGCGAGCGCTTTTCGGCAAAACGCTAAGTACCCCGACACGGGAGGCCCGGCCGGACACATTGGTCGAGGTTTGGGCTCGATCCAGCTCTGTGGCTCGCGTGGCGGGCGCTTCGAAGTTTTTTTCCCCGCGGAGTGGATAAGCCGATTTCCCGGGTTTTCTGCATGAGGCCGTATTTTTGTACGTACGTGCCAGTAAATAATCAATGTATCTTTTTTATTTTTTAGATGTTGTCTGTTTTTGCTCTCTCACATGCACACAGGCCAGAAAACATGTACTCGTACCAGATAGACAGCAGACAACATGCACAGGGCACGGCGATACAGCGTTGCCGCCCACACCAGTAGACGGGGAACATCGTGCGTGAGTGGCACATCCATCTACGCTGGATTGCTGTGGCTACCTGTGTCCATCGGAGGAACCTGCGGTCTAGAAACCTCACCATCTGTCTACGTACCTTTTTCTGTTCTGCTGGCTATTCGTTGTGACAGGACCCACGCTAAGGGCCCGTACAAACGGAGCGTTTTGACCCTAAAAACTAAACCCTAAAAACAAAACCTAAAATGAGTTATGATAATTCACTCCCTCTGATTGGCGAAACAGAAAAAAAGAGACCCAGGAGACCGCGATGGGATAGTTTTGCTCTTCGGTTTTGTTTAATCGAAAATCGATTAAAATGACCCTAAAAGCAAAACAAGAAGAACGAACAGCCCAGCGAGAACGGAGATCATGGCGACAACCGCATCTACGAACGCCCCGGTACACTGGACAGCCAGAACAGAGAGAGCAGACAAGGCGCGAACAACATGCGGCTGGTGCCAGGCAATGCAGTGTTCAACGCAGTAGCCAAAACCGTGGCTCATGGGGCGGTCCAAGTCGAATTGCGTGCTGCTGTACATTCAAAAATCATCTGTTGTAGCAAGCGGTGAAACTTTTTTGTACAGCACCCGTACTTTATCCAGCGCAGATCTCGCGCTCCAGGCTACGGGCGCCATTGCAGCAGCAGAGTATGGTCGGCTAGTCATGTGCACACTCTCCTCTTTTTTCAGGGCTGGGCGTCGCCTCTACCGCAGCTGGGTGGTGCATTACTGCTGGTCTTCCACCTTGACCGTTGACTCGTTTTCGCTTTTGTTTTTCGCTTGTGTTTTTCACGCGTATCCTGCGTTTGTACACCATCTTCGGTTTTACACTAAAAACCTAAAGTCTGTTCGTTTTTAGGGTTTGTTTTTAGGTTTTGATTTTAGGTTTTGTGTTCCTCGTTTGTACGGGCCCTTACTATGACCGGAAATGTAATGACCGCTTTGAATAAATAGGAGTACCTCAACTACTGCTGTCCTTATATTTTCCGTTTTTTTTGTTTGTTCCCCGAAGCTCACTCCAGAAATCCACGAGACATCAAACACCATGCAACGAATACGAACAACGCCACAGCCCCGGCTAGAAGCACAAGCAGCAGACGTGCCTGTGGCGGGTCCACCGTATACTGCTGTGGTTATTTCTCCTACGCTTAGTAGCTTGGACGTGGATAAATAAATATATTAAGAGTATACGTGTATCATACCAGGTACGGCACACTGAGTTGTGGTATTTGTATCACCTGGAGCAGTCTATCAGGTGAGAGAAAAATCTTCGGACTCAAAAGATACTAATTAGTGGTTGCTTCATCGCAGGCTCGCATCCATCATCAGGCACCACCACCTCTCTCTCTCTTCTACTGCTGTTGTTGCTTGCTGCTGTGCTTGCATCATGTATGTGCGGCCTGTCGTTTGTCTGACGCGGGCCGCGACAAATAATCGTGTACGTAGCAGTACATGGAAAACGTATCTTTGAAAATATAGGCAAACGGTCACCATGCACGATTCTATGCTCGAAGGCTTGAGTTCGATCCTTGGCGATGACTACGTATGATCTTCTTTTTTTATTGTACGTAACCCAGACCCCCATAATATAAGACAGGAAGCACACAAAAATCAAGTGGATTTCTTAGGCAGGTGTGGTCGACACTTTCAGCCCCTTCTTCGGTGCATCCTTTTCTACTTCTGTAAATATTTTATTATCTCACCACTACTCTGTACCAGTACTGTGTTCCATGTGTCACGTGTGCGTGCGTGTGCGGTGTGTGCCGTGTCATGCGCGTATGTGCAGCGTGTCACGCTTTAGTAGGATTTTCAAACGTTTTTTTTGTCGGGAGTTCTCTCTCTCGGTTTTGTGCGGGATAGACCTTTCCTTACCTTGAGCGCCACAACAATTAAATATGTTACGAGTATTTCAATATATTGACAAAATGTATAAATACGTTTGGCGGGATCATTCACAAATCTCTAAGAACCATCGAGTCAATAGTATCGGTTCCACCATATTTCCGAGTATGTTTTATCTCCAAAAATGCAGGTGTTGTAGTTCTAAAAAGGTCTACATATTTATTTATGAACCGCAATACGAGGATTTTTCTTAACATGTATATATAGCATGTGCTATTAATACGTACCAGGTATACAATATGATATGTGTATGATACAACATCGCATGCTGTTATTTTAATATTAATAGTAGGTTTTCGATTCGCCCTTGCGCCACTCCCCCAGTCACGTCCCGGAGGGGAACCTTGTACCGTATATAGGTTTCATTTAGTTTTTGCCTTCTGAGGCGATATTGTTGTGACTGACTACTAGTATACTCCTCAAGTGGGTAGCTACCGGTTATAATGATAGTTTTGCTCGTGTACGTATTTGTTTTAGGACTAGTGCATACAGCACATACAACACATACAGCGCATACAACACATACAGCGCATACAACACATACAGCGCATACAGCACATATATACAGTGCATACAGCACATACAGTGCATACAACACATACACATATACAGCGCATACATCACGTACATCACATACAACGCATACAGCACATACAGCGCATACAGCACATACATCGCCTACAGCGTATACAGTGCATACAGCACATACAGTGCATACAACACATACAGCATACAGCATATACAGCACATACACAATATACAACGCATACAGCACGTACATCACATACAACGCATACAGCACATACAGTGCATACAGCGCATACATACGCATACATCGCATACAGCACATACAGCACATACAGCACATACAGCGCATACAACACATACAGTGCATACAGCACATACATCACATGTAGCGTACAGCAAGAAAAGGCGCATACAACACATTCAGCGCATGTATCGCATATAACGCATACAACACATACAGCACATACAGCGCATACAATGTTGGTCGGGTTGCGCGAAAAACGTTCGTGGAGGTAGTCGTGTTTCGGGCGAGATATTGAGCTCCTTCATCATGTGAGAGGAGCTAAGAAAATAATAAGCCGCCGCCCCTATCGGGTCGACAGTCGACATGTCCAAGCGCCCGTGGTAACAGCAGCAGCTTTTATCTGCTGTTGCATAACGGGAGCGAAGGAATACCTTGATACACGACACGTATGATACGTATCTTAAAAAGTGGAAATGTACATAGTGGCCTTGTTCAAGTTTTTATTTGTTTTTTCATCATTCCGCCGAAATATATAATAACAATAATTAAAAAAAAACAAGGAGCACATTTACGGCGCTATACTTCATTAGACCCACTCGTATCTGGCACATGTTCGATAGTTGGGGAAGTCCATCAAGAAGCTATAGTAACGTTGCTTTTCTTCCTTTGTTCCCGCCTGCTTTTTCTCCTCCCTTTCTCCCTTCCACAATATAAACAAGCGGTACTACGTAAGTAAATCATGAACAAGAAGTACGGGTGAGAAACAAGACTAAGGCACAAAAACGAAATAAACCATACATCGGTAAGAAATCAGACTAAGAACGAAAAAAAAGACAAATAACAAGAAGCAAAAACAAAAAGAGAGAAAAAAACAGGGTACTTGGTAGATACAATTTTCTAGAAATTGAGAATCAATACATACGAAAAAAACAAATCAAGAGGCAGCAAACAAGCAAAAATATAACAACAAAAACAACAGAAACAACAGATAAGAAGCCCAAAAAACAAATTAACCTCGAAAACGAATATGCACGAAAAAAACAGGTACGGTAATAAAACACCAAAAAGAGGTAAAATAAGGGACAATACACGCATGTATGTACTCACGTCGATCGTCCCCTTCTCGGAAGAGTTCATGATGTACTCCCCGTTAGGCGACCACTTGTAGTCATGAACCGCGAACGGAAACTTCACCTGGGCCAGGCAGGCAGGCAGGCAGGCAGAGGCCCCAACCATGCGTCGCGCCGGGAGCAAGAGGGGGAACAGGGTGGGCGGAGGAGTGGAGGAGGCGGACGGCGGGCGGAGGCGGTGTGGGGGGAGGGCAGCGAGCGGGAGCAGGGAAAGCACGGGCGGGGGGGTCGGGGGGGGAACGGAGGATGCGGCAGGAAAAGGGGGTCTCGATTTGTTGCTACTGCCTTGGTCATTTGACATCTGACGAGGCACGCATACGCTGTTCGAGACGATAACGAGCCCGGGGGGGGGGGGGTACCCATGTCGTGCACGGCCGTCGTCGTATGACCATAGACCTTTGCATCCCTACAATGCCGGGACGGACCCGGTGGGCTTTCACCAACCGGGCAGACATCGCTTGCACCAAGCCAAGCGAAGCATGAGGTGTTGAGCGAGTGGGTATGAAGGGTGAGCTTGGGGGGGGGGCGTACTCATTTGTCGCGTGCCTTAGGCAGTTGACCATTGACCACGCATCACTTTACAGACGGAGCACCGTTCCTACTCCTAATAGAGACACCTCCAACGTTTGGGCTTGGGGTGTACTTCATGTTCATGCATGGCCGTAGTCGTATGACCATGAACCAACAATAGAGGGAAGGGAGGGGAGCTCGTTTGTTCCTCGCCTCAGCCGTAGATACAGGTGTCTTCCCCCCCCCC
>MEHQ01000790.1:15759-39150 GCA_008828725.1 Saccharina japonica
CCCCCCCGGTGCTTGGCTTCCTTTTTATTGCGGAGAGGGCTCAGCATTGTTAGCACTGCTCGTCGATTCTCACCGAATTTTGCTACCTCAAACGCTCTCGCGCTTCCCGCGATGATAAAAAAATAGTTTTCGTTTTTTTTTGCCAGCGAACAGGCCCGGATTTGAAAGCCCTCATACAGCAGTATGCACGCTATTAGTATTTTTCGAGGTTCACTACTAGACCAACGCGGAGGGCGGCCAGCCGGCCTCTCCCTCTCTTTCTCGGGGCTCTCTCTGGACGGTCTCTCACCGACTTGAGTTTTTTTTTCGTCCGGATGTCGTAGATGCCGAGGATGTCATTGTCCATGTTTTTCTCCCTGCGCGTGCTCCTGATGTGGCCGATAACGAAAGCACAGAGAGAGAGAGAGGTGGGGAGGGTGGGGGAGAGAGGGAGAGACACACGGCTAGAGCTGTGAGCCGGCACGACTCAAGTCACAAACTACACAGTGGCCGATAGTCGGTCTCAGATTTGATCGTTTTCCCGGAGGTGCCTAATATCCGCCACCGCCACCACCACCACCAATCAACACTAACACCGCCACCATCACCACCAACATCACCAACACCACCACAACCTCTACCACCACCACCACTAACACCAACACCACCACCACCACAACACCAACACCACCACCATTACCCCCACCACCAACACCACCACCACCACTACCACCATCACCACGACCACCACCACCACCACCAACAACACCAACACCAATCCACACTAACACTACCACCGACACCACCACTACCAACACCACCCACACCACCAACGCCACTACCACCACCACCACCACCACCTCTACCAACACCACCACCACCACCACTATATCGACAGCAAAGTGCACGCACCCCATGGCGATGTAGTGCCCATCCGGGCTGTAGGTGACGCTGAGGTTTTCGCCGTCCGAGGTGTGCTCCTGTACAGGCCTGCCGGGGGTGCGCACATCCCAAACCTTTGCCACATCGCCAGCAGAATCGAGAGTAGCAGAAAATACAAAAAACAAAACAAAAAAACAGTACGAGTAGCAGAAAAAGAAAAAGAAAAAAAGCAGCAGCAGCAGCAGCAGCAGCACCAGCAGCAGCAGCAGGAGGATTAATGAGCAACAGCACCACGAGCAACAGAAAAGCGTGGCAGCATCAACAAGAGCAGCAGTGAAGAAAAACAAAATAGCAGCAATAGGTATCAAGAGCAACAGCAGAAATACATGCAGAAAAAGAAGCAGCAGCAGCAGCAGCAGCAGCAGCAGAAAAACAAAAACACCAGCAGTAGCAGCAGGATTAATGAGCACCAGCACCACACGCAGCAGAAAAGCGTGGCAGCATCAAGAGCAGCAGTGAAAAGTATAAAACCAGCAACAATAGCTAGGCATCAAGAGCAACAGCAGAAAGCAATGCAGAAGCAGCAGCAGCAGCAACCGCAGCAGCAGCTGCAGCAGCAGCAGCAGAAGGAGTAGGCACCAGAGTCGTTCTTCGCTCCCCACTGAGTAAAAAATTGCGTACCGGTACGAGTGTAACCCGCTAAAATCCTATTCTAGTATCGCTACGAGTAGTAGAACAAAGCAGCAGCAGCAGCAGCAGCATAAGGAGTAGGCACCAGAGACGTTCTCGCTCTCACCCCTCTCAAACAGGGCAGGAGTCTAACCCGCTAACACCTCTATTCTAGTCTCTCCAGCAGGAAGCACCAGCAGGAAACAGCAGCAGCAGCAGCAGCAGCAGCAGCAACAGAAGGAGTAGGCACCAGAGTCGTTCTCGCTCTCATTCGGCTCAATCATTGTACCAGTACGAAGTAAGAGTTCTAATAACCCGCTATCAAACCCCTATTCTAATCTCTCCAGCAGGAAAAAAAACAGCGACAGCAGCCGCAGCAGCTGCAGCAGCACCAGAAGGAGGAGGCATCAGAGACGTCTTCCACCGTAGCAGGCTTCGATGACCGGGGGGCAAGCTCAAACATCCCCGAAACCGTTTTTTTTGCTCTCGCAAACCGAATTTAATTTTGTGGAACCGAGAACTTGGTACCGGTATATTTCACATGCCCGCTACAGCAAAACACCCCATTCTAGTTTTCCACACCTCCAACAGATCATGATCTATATATCTACAGATAGATCATCTAGTCCACGCCCAAGGTTGTGAGAGGTTGTGCAAGATCTGCACAGTACAGCTCCAAACCCAGGAAACATGTGTTAAATAGATCATGCAGATTATGAGGGTCCCACCCTAAAACAGTACGAGCTATAGTAGATCATACAGATCATACAGATCATTCAGATCCTTCAGATCATACAGATCATACAGATCATTCATATCATACAGGTCATACAGATCATACAGATCATGCATATCATTCAGATCATACAGATCACACAGATCATTCAGATCCTTCAGATCATACAGATCATACAGATCATACAGATCATTCATATAATACAGATCATACACATCATACAGATCATGCATATCATTCAGATCATACAGATCATTCAGATCATACAGATCATGCAGATCATACGGATCATCTGCCCTAAAAGATCTAGACCATCAAAAGTGGGAATTATCTATCGGATCTGATCTGATCTGATCTGTCTGAGGTGTATAGGTGTATAGGCCCACGAACAAAGATAAATAACGGGGGGAAAAAAAACAAAAGCATCAGGCTCACTTTTGTGGAGGAGACCCTTGACGCGTGCTACGATAGAGGTATACCTTTTTTTGGCTGAAACGCTTTCTGAATGACGGAGCTCACTAACCCAAAATCGTCGAAGAAAATTATGTATTGTGTTTGCAAGTTTTTCTCATTGTATACGTCAGGTCATGGGATTGATTGTTCATCCGGTAGCAGCAGTTTGGTGTCCTTATAGATTATGTACTTATAAATCAAGTGGTTATAATAACCTCAGTTTTTCAGTGCATACTTGGGACAATGGGATCGTTCATCGGATATCACTTTTGGTTTCCTCAATAAAGCAGCTTTTCGGGTGAGGTGCGTATAGATCTCCTATACTATAATCAAGTGATTATCTTAACCTCATCAAGAAAAAAGGAGGACCTCTACCGCCGTACCATGAGTCCCGTACGAAGCTTTGATTCAAGAAAAAATCGTGCCCGGTATCGATCGGTGAGCGTAAGCGTTACAACAAAATCCTGCACAAGTATATATAGCCTATTATGCTCCATGGAAGTCCAATTGACTCTCCTTGATTTTAGGTTTTGGTCAGCTTGGGGCGAGATAGAGAGAGAGAGAGAGAGATAGAGAGAGAGAGAGAGAGAGAGAGAGAGAGAGAGAGAGAGAGAGAGAGAGAGAGAGAGAGAGAGAGAGAGAGATAGAGAGAGCTCCTATACCATAATCAAGCGAGGAACCAGTTATTACGGGGGGGGGGAGCATAGTAAACAGGACGTTCGGGTACACACAGACACCTATATGTTTCACCTGTTTTTACGAACAACATTTGGTCCTATTCACTAGTGTTTACTATGGTCCTCCGTAATAGTGAAAAAATGTTAGGCGCTACGATACCCCTGTGAGGCAAAACACGCACACGTCAGTCATCCGGGGTGCAGAGCGCACCTTCATGGTCTTGTCGACCGAGCAGGTGGCGAGCTGGTTCTTGTCCAGAGGGTGCCACTCGAGACCGTCCACTTGCTCTTTTCCAGACTGCGCCAGGAAGCTCGATTTCACCCTGGCCGGCGATTACGTAGAGGCAAAAAGTGGGGGTCGGGGTCGTGCGAGGGGGAATTTGGAGGGGAGGGGGGGGGGGGGGGGGGGGGGGGGGGGGGGGGGGGGGGGGGGGGGGGGGGGGGGGGGGGTGGGATGGGGGGGGGGGGGGGCGGCATGGGGGGGGGGGGGGGCGGCATGGGGGGGGGGGGGGGCGGCATGGGGGGGGGGGGGGGCGGCATGGGGGGGGGGGGGGGCGGCATGGGGGGGGGGGGGGGCGGCATGGGGGGGGGGGGGGGAGGAGGGGGGGGGAGAGGGAGAGAGGGAGAGGGAGAGGGAGAGGGAGAGGGAGAGGTTTCCAATTTCCGCCCACAAAAAAAAAACCCCGCAGCTTCCGCAGACACACCTAGCGACGGCCGGGAAAACCGAAACCCTTATTCCGCACGGCGATCAACAGAACAATGGTTGCCCACGCCACACCTGACTCCCGTCCTCCCCGTCCCGTCCCTACGCACACACGATTCGTCAATACATCCGTCGCAGCGCTTCCACGTCGCCGAGACTGGATTTTTGTTGGGGGGGTCCCATTGGTCGGAACATTCGATTGGTCGGATCATTCAACTGGTCGGGCCATTCGATTGTTGAGACCATTCGAATGGTCCGGCTAATCGCATTCGATTGGTGAGACTATCCGATTGGTCGGACCATTCGAATGGTCGGACCATTCGACTGGTCGGACCATTCGTTTGGTCGGAAAATTTGACTTGTCAAGCCCATTCGTTTGGTCGGACCATTCGATTGGTCGGATCATTCAACTGGTCGGGCCATTCGATTGGTGAGACCATCCGATTGATCGGACCATGCGATTGGTTGGACCATTCGATAGATCGGAACATTCGACTAGTCGGGCCCACTCGATTGGTCGGACCATTCGATTGGTCGAACCATCCGATTGGTCGGACCATCCGATTGATCGGACCGTTTCACCGCTCGGCGGGCAGACGAGGCAGGGGAACCCAATAACGTTTCGGCGTCAACAAAATCGGGAGCGGTAGCTGATGTATGCGCAGCGGGGGCGGCGGCGGCGGCGGCTGCTACTGTATGCGCCTGTCGGGACGCCGGCGTTTGTATGCACGGCGGCTACTGCAAGTATGGTGGGGGTGGTGGCTTACTGTGTGAGCGATGGGGGGCGCGGTGGGGTGCTGGGGCTACTGCATGCGCGGCGGGGGCGAGGACCACTGTGCGCACAGCGGCTATTGTAAGCGCGGTGCCTATTTTGCATGCGGCCAGCTATTGTATGCGCGGAGTTTTTGGCGTGCTCGGTAGGAGTGGAGGGGTACGTAGTACCTGCATTTTCGGAGGAGACCATTCACTTGAATCCAGTATAAGAGCTACCAGGTACATATTTACCTCTCATCCAAAACACTTGACCTCGACAAAAAACACGAAGTGAGCAACTCGACCAATAATCCCATGGCCTTAATATAGGCATACGGGGAACACTAAATGAGCAGTGCCGCCTTATAGGGGTGGCGGCTTACTACTTTCTAGAGAGCTCCTCACACGAGGAGCTCAATAACAGGTGCAATGTACTCGATCACATGAACTCGGAAAACGTTTGTTCGCGGAACCCGACCAACGATTTGTATGCGCTGTATGCGCTATTAATAGTCCTAAAACAGTCACCACACTGCCCCGTAGTATGCCCAGTGAAGGCAAATACTAACTGCAACCCCAATAAGGTATACCGTGGGGTTAGTCTCTCGTCCCAGACAAGGCCTGCCTTATCTGTCATTGGGTAGTACCTGCATTTTCGGAGACACTTCACTTGATTAAGGTATGTTTATTTTTTTATTTTTTTAAACAACAGCTGTGAGCTCGAGGATTTCGTCGAAGCTCATCTTTGCTAGCTGAGTGTAATATGAGCTACATATTTACCTTTCTCACGCAACTACCGACCTCGACGAAATAGTATTTACGGGGAACCATAGTAAATAGGGGGCCCAATACTGATATTAATAGTAAAAATAGGGAAATATGTATAGGTTTTTGTGTTACCGTAGGTCCTATTTACTACCGTAACGGCCCGTAATAATTGGGCACCCGGACCAACAACCCCATGGCCCAGTGTAGGCATACAAGGAACAAACAAGGCCTTGTCCTTTTTGGGCCGTAACGCCTCAGTTGGCAAACCCTCTCAGGGCATAAGTATTTGCCTCAGAAGGCAAAAAAAAGGTATATAAGGCACATATATGCCCTATCGTACAAGGCATGCCCTATCGCCAAGGCTAACATTACAGTGTTCATAGACAGAGGTGAGGCGAAAAGGGCGGCCGCCCTGCCTGCTTGCTATACCCTCACCCACCTAGCGTTCCCATGGGCGTCGACGTCCGAAATAATTACCCATCCGTCCGTCGATCCGCAAGCCAGTCTCCCTTCGCAGCTCCACCCTATCGTATTTCCCTGCGGTCACAGAGCCCGGCCATTGCGCATTTTTTGGGGGGAGTGCGCGGGAAGGGGGGTGGGGAGGGGCGTACTCATTTTGTTGCTCACCTTACGTAGTAATTTGACCCATTGACCACGCATCCCTTTCGAGACGGGGGGGGGGGGGGGGGGGGGGGGGGGGCCCTCATGTCGTGCACGGTCGTAGTCGTATGACCATACACCCTCGCACCCCTACAATGCCGGGACAGAGCATGTCGGGTTCGCACCGACCAGGCGCAGACATTGCAAGCACCAAGCGTGGAGCGCCGTGAAGTGTTGGGCGAGTCGCGTGAAGGGTAAGCGGGGCGTACTCGTCTGTTGTCTTGCATCACGTAGTCATTTGACCATTGCCCACGCATCCCTTTCGAGACGGAGCACCGTTCCTACTCCTAATAGAGACACCTCCAACACTTGGGCGCTCACTACGTTGTTTCCATATATTACAAAAAAAACTTGTTGCTAATCTTATCCCCTTCCTGTTTCGCCGCCTGTGGCCACCATCTATCTCCTAAGATAGCGATCGTTCTCTCGCTACTATTTAGTGTACCAAACTGCTCCATGTCACACTCGTCTATGTTCCTCATCTCCTCCTCCTTGTACCTTTCACATTCTCCCACTATGTCAATTCTACTCTCTATGGCTTTGCCACATGGGCACATCTGTGCATCTACTTCCTCCTCCTCCCGGCTACTGGTATACCTCCTGAGGGATATCGCGAGAGCGAGATATACACACAGAGGGAGCGAGCGGGAAAGGGAGAGAGAGGAGGAGGGGGGGGGGGGCGAGAGCATGGGGAGGGGTGTACTCATGTCGTGTATGGCCGTAGTCGTATGACCATAGACCCTCGCATCTCTACAATGCCGGGACAGAGCACGTCGGGTTTTCATCGACCAGGCAGACATTGCCACAACAAACGAGGTCGTTCTGGGGGGGTGGCACATAACAAGTATGCTACTGCTGTAGTGTTTGATATGTTCAGGGAACTTCGAGTTACGAACCTCAGTAGCCTGTTAGGTTGGAGGTCGAGGGTTCGAGTCTCCGTATGGAGATTTTTATTCTCAAATGACACCAACTGCTGTCAAGCGCGCATATTACAGCGTGGGTAAGCATAATTCGACGAGAGTTGGACGAGGGAAGAAAGTGCTGAAATCATCTCGCGAGAAAAATGCACAGCAAAAACAGTAGTGGGGGAGGGGGGCGAAGAGCCTACTTAGTGACCCCGGATCTGAGTTACGACTAAAGAGGGAGAGATAATAAATAGAAGGGCGAAGAAAATAAATGGGATGGGGAAAAAAAAATATGTACGTCCTCGTATCTCGTAGTGGATACAAACAGCAGTTTGCGGCTTCGGCGGCTTCCACGGCTCCAGTCGGGCGTGCAACGTTCTGCACATTGTTGTCGAAGCTCAAGAGACTGTCCCTATAAAAAAAAGCAAAGTACCTGTACGTACGTAATCTTAATCTTCGGTTACGGCTGAACTCTACAACGTCAAGGTGAGATGTGCACTCACTCGCGGAACGTCAAAACATCAAGAAACGATAAATAATTTGAGCCAAGAAATCGTCATACCTATATACAAAACACCCAACACATTTTTTTTGCCGGGTATGCTGGCGAGGGCGTGATCCTAACCCTAACCCTGCCCTAACCCTGGTCCAGGCTAAGGCGCGACCCGAGCGCGGCTTCGGCTTCGCCGCGCGTTTTGGACAACCTGAAACAAATGTGCGGGCCACCACAAAAAAACGTAAATGTGTTTGGTGCTTTATCTGGTACGATTTGTGGGTCAAGAATACAAGAATACCGTCAAGACTGCTGCCTGCACAAAACATAAACATATTATGTACTAGAGGACACCTAATAAGAAACAGGAAACCTGGTCCAGGCTGGATTTCTTATTTGGGAGAGGGTGCTTTCTGCATTAATTTCAAGATAACGACTCCCGAAATGATTATTTTCCTCTAAATCTCAGCTTGGCTTTCTTAATAGGCTGTTTCTGATTAGGTGTCCTGTACTGCTGTATATGACTTTTGAGCCTGGACGCCAATTTGACGTTTCTCAACGTCGGGCGCCCTCTTTATACCAGTATGAATACAGTAACTACCCATGCGTAGGATGCTCAAGGTTGTTCAAGGATGTGGTGTCACGATAAGGCTCCAAGCGTTTTTATCACAATACGTAGGCGTTTCTTGCTGGCGGGGCCCATACTGTTAATACTGCTCCTGTACGTTGAGTTCCTCTTCGCTTGGTGTTTCGTTTGTTGTTTGTTATTGTTTTCTTCACATTAAACTCGTTTCAGTTGCTAATCCCTATAGTCTGATCTAGCAAGATCACGGCCCGTGGTCACAAAAGTGCTAGAGCCATCAGAGAATCCTAAAGAACACGTACACTTAGCAGGGAAAGGATACACAAGTCCGAAGAGGTACACCTAAAATCCCTACAGCATGTTATGCGTGTCCAAAACTGAACTACACGCCCGCAATCTCCATTCGACTACAGCAGCATCGTCCCCCCCCCCCCCCTCCCACTCTTTACCAATGAATTTGCCGACTACAGCGTAACTACTGTCTGAAGTGCTGTCTGTACAAAAACAAACGGTAGGCGTGGGAACAAGATGGAGCACGCAGCTGCTGTCTGAAGTGCTGCCAGAATGACAGTCCGCGGGCACAAAGTGAAAAAGAACAGCCAACCAAAGCCATCATGTCCATTGACAATTACCCGAATCTATCCTGAACGGTCTGTGTTAGGCACAGCATTATAAACATCGACACTGATTAGGAATCGTTCCACATTGAAGGGGTCTTCCACGATCAGGCACACAATGAAGGCACCCGGGGTGTCCGCGCCATCTCTGCCGCGTCTCTCTACAAAACCAGTGACGTCATCCACACCGACCCAACAACAACATTCGGGGGAAAAAGCGAAGAATTTGTCAACAGAAAAACAAAAATGTTCGTCCGTCACGGGTCGATGTCGTCCGTGCTCCGGATCGCTTCTCCTGTGCGCTGCTGTGCTGCTGCGCCGGCGCGCTGCTGTGCTGCTGCTCAGGCGCGCCGCTCCGGTGCCGCTCGGCCAGTCCTAGCACGACCACACTCGACCCGCTCCGTCCGTACACGCTCTCGTTGCTGTCCTTCCCAGTCGGCTCCTCGCTTTCTCTCTCGTTGCACTCAGGGTGCTTGGTCTGAAAAATAAAAATTCTCGCGCTGAAGGGATTGACCAGTCCAACAACAGCTCGTCGCCACACGCTCCCTCCTCCTTTGATGGCGAAGCCAGGTTACTGAGACAGTACAGCTCCCTCTAGCAAACATACCTAGGGCTGTGTACGTAGTGTCCGTCCACCTTTCTGATGGCGTCTGCCTTCGCGCACAAAAGTGAGATGGACATTGCTGTCTACACCGACGGCCAAAAAGGCCCGTGCATCTGGACTTTTGCGCCTGACGCACCAGTGCCGATCCAACTCTACCGCTGCACACGCTTCGCGGCGGGGGCGCAGCAGCAAGAAGGTATCGGTCCGCTTGAGGGTGAGTCTAGCCTTGCTCGCTAGAAAGACCCCCCCCCTCGCTATGGGCCATGCCAAAGCAAAAACCTTGCCGAGGCAGCGAGGGGAAAAAGGGAATTTCGTTTGGAGGCTTTCAGCGGGCGGAGCACAGTCGGCGCCTGGCACCCGTAAAAGAGTCCGTCAAACGTCAAGACTAAAGGGCTTGAGGCTTGATTGAGGCCGTCTGTGGTCATACTGTATTATTGCTGATATTTACCATTACCAAAACCCCGATATCTAAGAAAAAGAGGGCATCTTGCAATTTGGATATATACATACAGCAGTACAGGGCCACCTAAGAAGAAACGGGGGAATCTGGTCCAGGCTGGATTTCTCATTTGGGAGAGGGTGCTTTCTACACTACGAGTACGTAATTTCAATATAACGACTCCCGAATTTCTTGTTTTCCTCTAAATCTCAAGTCTGGCTTTCTCAAGGCTTTCGTATGGGCAGCGGCCAAAAAAAGGTATACCTCGTCCATTTGCGGCCAAAATCAGGTACATACTTAAAAACCAAGTCAAAAACGCACTCCACGTGCGCTGCCATTGGTCCAAAACTCGTTGTACCGGTTTTTGCCTCTTCAAAACCCAGGTATACCTGATTTTGTCTACTCTCGCCTGAACTTTCACCTTTTTTTGTCGTTCTTTTTAAGCCAATCAGAGGCCCTTCATAGTTCCACCCTATGCCCTATACAAATGCCAGACTACGCGGAGACCCCCTTCTACCTTCGCACCCTCGCACTACACGCCACTCGAGCGACACCACACATTATCTGCCTGCCACACCTCCGCCGAAATAAATACGAAGATAGAAGGCTCCCTTCGGGATTGTGGTTGACTTGGAAATACCAGGGGTGTCACAAAGTTGAGAAGGGAGAACTACAGCAGCAGGGCGTTCGTTCCTCTAGTCATATTAATAGCAGCTTACTCGTATACGTAGCCAGCGGGCGAGCACGAAGAGCATGAAAAAACTCTACTTTGCATTATGCAACGAACGGCAGGTTCGTGTGGGTGCGTTTTAATGAGGAGATATTTGATGCTTGAGAAGGGCGCTAGCCTTCCGAGGCATCAATAGATGCTCTTCCTAATGGGTTGGCGTACGTGGCTGTGGGGCGTGTAACCCCCCTCGGCCGGAACGGACACAAACGGACAAAAAAACAATTCTGAAAAAGTGCCACAGGTGGCTTTATTTAAAGATCCTTAATATTGAGGTTTGTCCTCGCACTTCGTCTGCACTTCGCACTTCGTCTGCACTTCGTTCGCTTTGCTTTTTTTTGGCGCCGCGACGCGTGTACACTCAACCCGATCTCGACACGCTCGGGACTGATAGAGGCCCTCTTTTGTGTCCGACCGTCCTGTTGCTATTCGTTGTCCGAATAGCCGTGCCGAGATTCGAGAGCTAGTAGCTGGTTAGTGACTGCCCCTAAACTGTGGCCAGTGCCAAAATTTGTGTCACTGGCATTTCTGGCCGATTAGAGCAAACTAGCAGTCAGTACTTAGCAACGATTGAGCATCCCACCCACGGCACTTCAAGCAAATTATGTCGGAGAATGTCAAGCAAGGCCAAAACATGCGCTGTCAAGGGTTGTATTAGGGTGGGTGTTCCACTACTAAAAACTAGTTGTGTGGCTGAGTCACGGCCTGTCCAAGGCTGTCAAGCGCGTTTGATGGTGATGATCGATCGTGATTGTTGCTGTCGACTTGTCGATGATCGGACGAGAAGAGCGAAAGCACCATTCATCGCACACAACTAAAAAAGACAACAGCACACACACACAACCATCACCGAGCAAACACCCAAACGACGGACAATCACACCCCCGCACACCACCCGCAGCCCCACGAAGCCGCAGGTAGCACCAGGAAGTTGCTTGTTTGCGTAGCTGGCTTGGTGGTGGTTGGTGGTGGCTTCGTCCCGTGCTTTGGTGGGTGCCGTTCCTGTGTCCGCACTCGTTCAGCGCAGGCAGCATTTTGTTCTTTTTTTTTTCTGCCATCCCATTTATATCTGCTGCTGCTGCTATAGCACACGATGAGCATCCTCACCGGCAACTTCTCAAGCAAATATATGTCGGGAGACACTGTCAAAGCTCAGGCAAAACATGCGCTGTCAAGGTCGTAGGGTGGAGTGTTCCCACTAAAACACTGTAGTTAGTGGTACAGCTCACGGCATGTCAAGGCTGTAAGGGTTGATGGTGATGAATCGATCGTGATTGTTCTTGATCGAACTTGTCGATGATCGGACGAGAAGAGGGAAGGACCATTCATCGCCACAAACTAAAAGCAACCAGCACACACACCACCATCACCAGCAAAAACCACCAACGACGAACGCATCACCACCACGCACCACCCTGCCCTCCACGCAGCCGCAGGAGCACCCAGACAGTTGTTGTTGCTCCGTAGCTGCTAGCGGTGTCAGTTGTGGTGGCTTTCGTCCCCGTTGCCGTTTGGTGTGCGTCCCTGGTACGTCACTCGTATCAGCAGCAGCCAGCATTTTTTTTTTTTTTTGTCCATCCATTTATTATCTGCTGCTCGCTGCTGCTGCCAGAAAAACAAAAAGACATCAATAAAACACAATTTCTGAAATGACTACAGATTTACGAAAATACGAGCAAAAGACAAACAAATAAAAAACGAATTTCTGAAATGATTTCAGATTTTCTTCAGTTTGCACTTTTTTCTCTGTACAGGTTTTTGCGCTTGAACACCGCATCGCTTAACAATCAATCGATGGTGGGTGGTTGTTGGGTGCGCATTGTAGGACTACCCGCCAGGACCAACGACCTGTACCTCGATACAGATTTTACCAAAAATACGAGCAAAAGATCATACACAAAAACGAATTATGAAATGATTCAGATGTATTTGTTTACTGGTACATTTTTCTCTGTACTCGTACAAGGTTTTTGCGCTGACACGCATCGCTTAATTAACAGTAAATGTTGGTGGGTGGTGTTGGTGATTGTGGGACTACCAGCCGAGGGACCAACCGACCAACCCAGTAAATCTCTCACCCACCACGCACACCCATCAATTACCTGCCGGTCAGTAAAAAAAGGTTTATGTGCTGACCCAAATCGCTTAGAATAAAAAACGATCCCATCAATGACAATTAATTGCAGGAACACAGCAAAAAGAGAAGAGCCGCCAACGCAGTAGCTTAATGCAGTTAGGAGTTTGACCACTTGAAGGCGTCTGTCACGCTCCTCATTCCCACCGTTCTTGTAAACTTGATTTTAGTATGTACCTGTTTTTGGCCCCGAACGGACCAGGTGTACCTGTTTTTGGCCGCTGCCCCTTTCTTATTAATAATACTCGTATATACGAGCCTGTTTCTTATTATGATACCAGGTATCTGGTGTCCTGTACTGCTGTATATAAATGTACTTATTTTTGTGTGCAGTGCAACACAGGTGCTTCGAGTGTTTTGTCGATCTACTACTACCGAGTATCCTTACGGACACCCCAGACAGATAGCATCGAACGTACTGCAGTGAGAGCACAGAACACAGAGGTACATAAGCAAAACGGTACTCACGTGACCCTGAATCCCAGACGGCAGCTCGCCGCACTGTCGAGACAGCACCTCTCTGAACATCGACATGGCTTGTTGCTTCAATGCGAGGGTGGCGGGGACACGGGTCTGAGGCCTCCAATCTCTGCTTGCCGTCCCCAAGGCACTACGCCAGCAGCAAGCAGTACCCCAGCAGAGCGAATTATGGTGCACCGGCCCAGAGTTCCACCTGCACACCCACAGACCACAGACCGACAGATACACGAATGCAGCCAAAATATTTCAGCTAGGGTTTTATAAATTATAAATTGGGATTATGGTTCGGGCGTGTTCAAAGCAGATTTGAAAAGACTTGCCGAACATTCTAAGAACCTTCTTGATGGCAGTGAGACGGGAGAATCTTTGGGCTGTGACGACCTCGATGACTCTGCCTGGTCGAAATGGAGAAGTGCCGCGCAAAAATTACGTAGAGCGGCACCAAACATCAAGCTCAAAATGGGCGATGTCTGTCCTTTTGACATGTTCTTCACGCATACGACGACACACACTGCTTGCTACTGTTGTGCACAGAACAACAGAGACAAACCAGAGGACATATTCATATATTCATACGTACCTCTCTCTGTCTTGTATAATATAAAATTTAATATACCACGTCGCCGGCCCAATAAACAGAATAATATATGGACGAACAATCTCGATTCGTACCAACAATATATATGAACTGTTGGTATTTCCAGATCGCAGAGATATACGCATAGGACCGACGAGAATTGCATTGCGGAAAAATGCGCGGAGCACGGCAGGAAGCTGCGGGCTCATAGAGTACAACAACCGCCGGGAGCAGTGAGCAGTGAGAGCCAATCGCAGCAGCACGCCTGCAGGGTATTTCCATCGCACAGGCGCGGGTGCAACATACCAGGTACCGGTAGATACTTGGCAGATTTAATTTGAAGAATAATGTTTTCAGTTTTCTTGCGCAGGGCGGGAAATGATGATGAGACATCAAGAAATTTTATATTTTTGAGGTTTCGGCTGGTTTCGGATAAACAAAAAACGAAATTAAAGAGGAAGAAAAGACGCGGATCTGTCTCAAAACTTGAACAATTTCGTTTTGACTTTGGCCCTAGACCTCTGTGCAGACCTGGAACCTTTCCCTGTATATATCATAGCAGACTTTCGTCGTGCACGTTCACTTTGTCGCTACTACGAACCCCATCCCTCATCAAAAGCACAAAGACCACACCGTAGTACCGGAGTGAGTTTCGCAGATCAAAAATGCTCTCGAGGCTTTCCTGCACCGCACTACTCACAACGTCTCTGACCCCCTCAGCCTCTGGGTTCTTGGTGCCGTCACCAGCAGCAGCGTTTGCCCGTAGCCTGTTTGCTCCCGCGAGTTCTCCATCCCGCTGCCCCGCCTCTACCGCTGCTGCTGCTGCTTCACCGGCGACATCACAACAGGCAGCACGCGGTTCTTGTTCTTCTTCCTCTACGGAAATAAAGATGGCGGCTGCCGCCCCCAACAGCGACGGAGATATTATTCTCGAGCCCCAGGGCGACCACCACAGCTGGTACTCGCTGAAGCCTCTGACCGAGGCCGGGCAATGGTCGGCCACGCCCGGCGCGTACTTCAAGAAGCTCAAGGAGGCCAACGGCGGCGCTCCCGTCTACAAGGCGCACCCCGGGCTGGCGTGCATCGCCATCACCGATCATGCGGGCGGGAAATGGTTTTTTGAACAACCTGACACTGTGTTGGACAGACAGGTACGCGGGACAAGGGCGGCAGCACGTACAGCAGTAGTAGGCATACACAGGCAACAGAGAGGCAGGGTGTTGCACAATGGGAAATCAGGCTGTGCACACGAGATTGCCTGGCTTGGGTTCGGTATTCTCTCTCGCAAGCATGGTGTCGGCGAGCCTTTATTGAAGACAGAAAAGGCAACAGCGACAAACGCTCGTTTTTTTTATTTTACTTTTTTTATTCTTATTTTTTTATCCTCCGGCGGATGGGTCAAAATAAAGCTACGCCCTCCACACTTCCACGTCTCATCATCACTTCGTTTTTTTTTTTACTTTTTTAAAACTGCTTGATTTTCTTGGCGGGATTTTTTATTTGTTTTTCTGGGTGTTTTTTTCTGCTTGCCCATGATGAGAGGGTCCTCGGTCCAGTGGAAGGCTGTAACACAGCAGCAGTAGTAGTAAAATAGTCGGCATCGGCGCGTGGTTCAACTTTCAAATCTCTGATCCACCCGTTGTCGTTGCTCTTCCCTCCCCTCGACTGCAAAGTTGCAAGTTGACGTGAGCATAGAGAGCCGACCTCGTGCAGAAAGAAAGGTGCACAGGCGGGCTTTTGCCGCAGCAATTGTCCGCTCTCGTG
The DNA here is from genome assembly GCA_008828725.1 of Saccharina japonica. NCBI lineage: Eukaryota > Phaeophyceae > Laminariales > Laminariaceae > Saccharina > Saccharina japonica. Next base: position 31,363 of record MEHQ01000790.1, read on the forward strand.
CAGAATGAAAGGTGCACAGGCGGGCTTTTGCCGCAGCAATTGTCCGCTAGCCGCTAACAGGTACCTGGTATTACTGATTATACACATCGGTGGTACGAGTACCAGGTACGTTTACTCGTATACGAGTACTCGTACGCGTATTGAGAAGAATACGAGGACGAGTATATACGCGTACAGCAGTACAGGACACCTATTAATAATAAGAAACAGGCTAATGAGAAAGCCAGGCTGAGATTTGGAGGAAAATATGAAATCCGGGAGTCGTTATCTTGAAATTAGTGTAGAAAGCACCCTCTCTCAAGTAAGAAATCCAGCCTGGACCAGATTTCGTGTTTCTTGTTATTAATAGGTGTCCTGTACTCTGTATTGGGTGTGTGGGTTCAGATAGATCTGCAAATATGAAATTTCAAATTTTCGATCTATTATACAGCAGCCAGTATGCATGAAAAGTACGAGGGTATTTGTTTTGCTTATGAATCTGGAATTATTATTAGTATAAGTGCTGGATGTGATCCACACTTAAACTAGCACATATAAAAACACACCCGATATAGACTACTACTTTCTACTGCAAAACCCTACCATACTTTAACCCCACCTTAATAACAGTCTCTACATTATCTGTGTGAACTCCCAACCCCGTTATACGTGCCCTCCCACACTCCTAAACCCCCCTTTACCCCCACATTAATAATTTCTTCTTATCTACCCCCTCCCCACTTAGTCCCTTGACCTGGTTGAATACCTCCCGCCACTGCGTTAGAAGCTAAAACTCTTGAAACCTTAACTTCCTCATCTCTTGTCGCTCTTACGTACATCATAAAAGCGTCACTCTTCCACCTCCCCTGCCGTTGGATTTCCAATACCGAAACCCCACCTGCCGCAAGTCTCGTTGCTCCCCCAATCCTGCCCGAATGCAACGCATACTCTCCCGGTACTAACCCTTGTCTTCCCACTAAATCCCTTAAGGACACTGTGGCCTCATTACGAGTCCACACTCTCCAATTACCTCCATCCGCATATGTAGCAAGAGGATAACTAACGTCCAGAACAGGATACATCAGCATCAATTCGAGCATCACCTCAAAACCACCGACCTCACCCCTCAAATGAGAAACCGACGGCGGCTATACTATCCCAATTGAAATCAGTCGCCCCAACCACCGTTTTCTTTCGTGAAACCACTTCCCCGTACCTCTTTTGGTCTCCTTTTGACCCTCTGAACAAAAGTTCCACCCGATCAGCGCACCGCCACAATTCAGGCGTTGATAACTGTGTCAATCCACAAAAAAAAACGAAACGTCTCCCCTCGTCAACCCAAAATCTTTGTGAATTTTTCCGTCGTTGTACGCAAACAACTCAGACGCACGGCCCCCAAAAAAATAGGAGACCGCTAACATCATCCACATGACTTTGCCCCCTTCCCCCCACTCTGGTACAGGTAGCTGTCAATCCCTGTTTCAACATAACCCACGATATCGGACGCCTAATCCGTTGCGGTTCGCCCTTCAATGCACCCTCCCTCACAATGCCTGCCTTCACCGATTTTACGATAAAATGTTTCATCGGCAACTCTATCCCGACACGACGATGAAAATGCTGAACTGCGGAAGCATTTTCCTTCAACCGCGTCGATGGCTTTGTTTCGCGCGACAAAAGTAACAAAATGCAGCCAATAATAACTTCCGATCTCCTCTCGCTAACCTGTGCCTCCTCGACCAACTCCCCCACGGCCTCCACATTCCAAGATATACTGCTTCTATGTAGGGCAATTTAAACGGACTCACTGCGTCCAGCAAAACGCCTACCGATACTTTAAACTCCCCAAGGAGGTGAAGGGCGGGCGAGTTTCTTCTTTCAACTGCCCGCCTTCCACCTCAGCTGCCAAACCCTTGCTCGTCAACACCACGAGTAGAGCCCCGTACTAGATGGTCTTCTTCCTTCCTGCCTCAAACCTTCCAACCTCTGTCTCTCCAGCTCAACCAACTGCACCGCCATGATACGTACTTGATAAACCTTTCCCGATCCCCTCTTTCAATCATGCCAACGATTCAATACCTCTCCACAAACCCCAGATTTCCTTCGTTCAATCTTCCACTAAATACGGGTAGAGGTGTTATCATACCGCTTTGCTTTTACCCCCGAGTACTCGCGAGTACGATCACCCGGCTCAGTACGATTTAGAGGTGTACCCCGGCCAGTACCCGCCACAACCGGGTACTCGGGTAATTGTGAAAGTGAAACCCGAACCCGTCGCGGGTACCCCGGGTTTTCAGACGAAATCAAACGGGTTCAACGAGCACTCGGGTTAACCCGGGTACCCCCGGACAGCCTGTTTTCGTTTTCGGCCATGAAGGGGTGCCACACGCGGAACAGCAGTGTTTTCTATCATTTGATGTCGAAACAAGGGCGGGTGAAAAAAAGAACACCCGGGACCCCCCCCCCCCCCCCCCCCCCCCCCCCCCCCCCCCCCCCCCCCACCACCCCCCCTCAGCAAGACGTTGTCGAAACAATGCGCACGAGCCCTACGTGTGTGTGTTGTTTGTGTGTTTCATGAATAACTGGGATGGCCGAGTAGTGTTGAAAGTGGAGTTTGATTTAATTTGTCAAAGCTCGGGCAGTTGTTGAAGCAGATGGACTGGCCGCCCTAGTTGCCACAGCAGACCCAGCAGCAGCTACTGCTCCATCTTTCTGCGACTGCCGTACGTGGCAGTGGCTGATGCCACACAACCTAGTATATGGGGTGCTTTCAACGTCCGTTGTGTTCCGAAAGGCTTGCACACAACGAACGTGCAACAGCACCTTACATTCCGAGCAACAGGGTAGTGGTTTCCGCCGACATCTTCTGGGTACTTGCAGCCCGAGGAGATACCACACTTCGCCATGGGCGCAACAACCCTTGTGCGTGTCTCCTCCCCACAGAGGTGTACGCGGGCGGGGGTGTGCGCGGTTCGTCGAAAAACGCGGCCAATCCCGCCGCGTTTTCGACGTTTTCATACTACTCAATCGGTTGAACTCACAGCTGACGTATTTATAACAAGTTTATTTAATTAATTAAGTCTAGCCGCGTTTTCCGAGCTACTGGCAGCTCTGCTGGTGAGGGTACTGAGCTCTAGTCACGTGACTCACTCGGGCTCAGTTGCGTTGTCTACAGTCTGCTATTAGGTTTCATGGTCAGGTCGCATCAGGCAATGGATCAGGCGGTGTACGTTCGCCTACACAGCAGTGTACTACAAGACCCAAGACTGCTGCTTTGTTCGCTGCTTGTGTGCTTGGCTGTGACTCTTCTCCCAGTTCAACACAGTGGCTGACAAGTGCCGATTCTAAAACCAAGTAACTTGTGGTTGAGTCAAGGGTTGAGTCATTGGTTATATAGGATTTAGTATAGGAACTGGAAAATATTCCCCCACCCCCTCAATCACGGATCTACATTATTTGACTTTTTCGTGGCACGTGTCGCGACAAGCCGCGACACGTAGGGTTAGGGTTAGGGTTAGGGTTAGCGACACTCGCCGCGACACTCCCCGCAACACTCCTCGCAACACTCCCCGCAACACTCGCCGCGACATGTCGCGGCATGTCGCGACACGTCCGTGGCGTGTCGTGGCATGTCGTGACACGTCGCAACATGTCGCGAGATGTCGCGACACGTATCGCGACTCGCGACACGTGTCGCGACACGTGCCACGAAAAAGTCAAATAATGTACATCCCTCGTGATGTCATGGCTCGAGGAAAGCAAAGGCATGCCTACGATATACATCGGTAGTAAACTCATAGGATATCGAAGATAATATCAACTTATCGGGCAAATGTATGTGAAAACTAACAGCAGTGGAAACTCTCTGGGAAAAAAATCCAAACGGCATGAATAATTCTTGGAAATATTCTTGGAATATTCAGCTCTGAACAGTGATACCCGTAGGCACCCCGTTTTCTGTCGATTTTAAAGGTTACTAGAGATATTGTGAGGGGGGGCATGCCAAACATACGGGTACCCGGGCACTCGAACCCGCCGAGTACCCGGGTTTTGGTCGCCCCCAAAACCCGCGAGTTTCACGTCAAACCCGGACCCGTCACGGGTTTCGCCCACCCAGGTTGTACCCGCCGGATACGCGGGTTTCGATCATCCGGGGTACACCTCTACAAGCAGTACATATTAGCCAAGTTTAGAGGAGGTCCGACTGGAAAGTTATAGGAAAATTCTTCACGAGGTGGTGCGGATCTTTCCTGATCCCGCTTGGTACCCGGAGCCCGAAGCGGGCGGGTGGGCCCATCCCATTTGGCATTCTTCTCCCACCCACAAGGTGCAGAAACAAGATTAGCCCTCCGCAGGAGCCGCCGGGAAGGCCCACGAGGCACCCTGATCCCATCCGTATGTATGTCCCACACAGAGGGTCGTCCACAGTCACGGGAAAAAGCAAAAACAAAAAATAATCGAAGCGAGGTGGGATCGGGATCGAACCTGGGTTCCCGTATGACTCGAACGTGAACGGTCTGACCCCGGAGCCAATTGAAACTTTCGTTTGCCGTCCCCCCCCCGAAAACGTCCCCGCGTATTTTTGCCTACCAATAGTAGAGTAGAGTACTGCCCCGACTCGAACCCAATAATTTTCCTGGAAATTGGTTCGTCTAAAAACCGTTAATACACACTCACCCGGCTTGTTAATACCCGTTACGGGTACGAAGAAACGCTCCATACCTCGCCGAGTATTTGGGGCCCGGGGACCCCGGGTACTCGGGTACCCGGTTTAAACGGGTACGTACCCGGGACCCGTTACGTTGGTACATCATACCATGGAAATCCTGGGGATGGCAGACCTCACGTCCCCTGGTTGGTATTCCGTACACACATATTCTCCAAGAAAACCTTTCCAAAATTGTGGTGGAAAGTCTCACCATGAAATGAATAAAGGCTGTCTCATGCCTTAGGGCCCGAATTAACGAGTATAAAATAAATTCAATTTGGAAAAAAAAAAAATTCAAATCCGCTTTTCATTGGTCAACACACGCACCAGCACCAAAGTTATTTTTTTCTTTTTCGTTAAAACGGGCCCTTACGGGCCCTAAAGGGCCCGTTTTATCGAAGAAGAAAAAAATCCAATTTGGAAAAAAAAAAATCAAATCCGCTTTTCATTGGTCAACACGCGCACCAGCACCAAAGATTAGGATCTTGGGGGGTGCTGGTGCGTGTGTTGACCAATGAAAAGCGAATTTTTATTTTTATTTTTCCAAATTGAATTTATTTTATACTCGTTAATATGGGCCCTTAGGCCGGCTATGATGGGATCGGAATCCATAAAACATTTAAAGAAAAATCCCTTCATCGTACAGAAACCCGCGAACAGTGCCGTCGGTAATGATGAGCCACTTCTGGACGCTGCCCACAAGAAAAACAAGTGAGCTTTTGGCACACAGCAACCACCGCTGCCACGAAATCTCGCCTCACAGAGCACGGATCACGCCAAAACTTCGAAGGCTGTCCCCTCCCCGTGTGCTCCTTTTCTCTGGGCGTCCTCGCTGCGAAGTTTGAGGGCTCGTAGGTGGCCTAGGACTGGAGGTCTCGCACAGAACATGAAGCCTGGTCCATTTCTGTCTCAACTTTTTGCTAGACGAGACAGTCTGTCGAGCAAAAAATTGAGACATAAATGGACCAGGCTTCACGCCCCAAGCAAGACCTCCGGACACAGACCTCCGGACACAGACCACCTACGCGTACCTCCCTCATACTTGTCACCACAACGACTCTCTGCTCAGTGAACCATCCACCCTCCAAGTTCTGTACGTAGCGACCCGAGCTCTGTGAGGCGAGCACTCGTCGGTGGCGGTTAGTGGTGTGCCGAAAAACACGTACTTTTTTGCTGCGCTGGGGCGGGTTTTGGGACGGAAACAAAAAGAAGCAGAGCCTTGTGTAGGGTTCCACCACCACAAAGGAGAAAAGCTGTTTTGGTTTCTGGATTCCGATTCCATAATAGTCGGCCTTGTTAGGGGACCCGTTTTCACGAGGATTCCGTTTTGTTTTGCACTTTGATTTTGGTTTTGATTTTTCTAATTTGATTTGCATCTGATTGGTGGAAAAGTGAATCACCAAGCAGGCATTTTGAATGGAAATTCGAAAATACAGAATTCAACAAGAAGTCTATTGAGACTTCTTTGCCTCATTTTTTTTTCAACTTGGGGAGTTTGTCCACCTTGATGTGGCATGTTCCATGAAACCTTAGCAAGCCATGCGAACTTGAGCCGCGTCGTCGACTGAGTCAGAGGCGAGATCCATCATTCCCACGAGGCACGGCCACCGGGGTAGCCACAGCGCGAGGTCTGACGGCCCCTTCGAGTAGCACAGGGTAGACCGCCCGCGGCGCCTAAAACATAATTGAGGCCGTCGCAAACCCAGTTTGTTTCCCCCCTCTTTGCCTCCCAAGAGCACCGACCAGGTGGCGACTTCGCGTAGAAGTTCGATCGCTGCATCCCCGTCGCTGCTGCCCGCGTGGAGCTTTGGGGCCGCGCTACATAGCCCACCCAAGACACCCCTCAAGCGATATAACCTTCTAGCCGGTGCCGGCAAAACATATCTCCCGCTAGTCAAGGTACTCCCCGGGGAGGACGCGTGCCGTTGCTCGCCTCGATGGTTGCCAACGGGTGTTGTTGGCATTTGTGCGTTATTCGAATTTTAAATCGCAAGACGCCAATCCTCGATAGGACGTGATTCTTTTTTTTTTCACGATTTTTTATTCAATTACGAAACATATTTTTCAATCACGATTATTTTTGTTCTTCTTTAATATGGGGCCTTACATCTATCTCACGCTATACCGTCGTTTTCGATGCGAGTCGACGAAGGAAAACAGGGCTGAAGTCTCCGCGCGATCAAAATGCTAAAGCAGGCATGAACCGTAGTGGGGGAGGAGGGAAAAGAGCCTCCTGTGTAACCCCAGATCTGTGTTCCGACTATTAATAGGAAGGAGGGAGAAGAGCCTACTTTGTGACCCCGGATCCGAGCCGACTAACAAGAAGAGAGAAAAGAAGGGCGAAGAAAATGAATGGGATAGAAAAACAAAAACGAAAAAACGAATTATATAGTAAATACCAAGACCTAAGGTAAAGAGGAAAACCAATATATCTCTCCTATTTTTACTACAACATTTGGTCCTATTTACTATGTGCCCGTAATAGAGGGGGTAGCCTTTTGCGTATTAACTGGGTACTCGCGAGTATTACCCGGCTTGCTCCTCTAGTACCCGTCATGGGTGCAGTATACCGGTAACACTTCATACTCACCGATTTTTTAGGGCCCGGGCACCCGGGTACCCGGCTGTTAGACGGGTACCCGGTTGTGAGACGGGTACCCGGGTGTTAAATGGGTACCTGGCTGGGCACCCGCCCAAACTGGCCGTAGATACTTGAGAGTACCCGGGTATTTTTTTCAAAAAGTTGGCAAAAGTTTTTTAGCCAAAAACACCCGGATGTTAAACGGGTACCTGGGCACCCGCCCTAAAGGCCGTAGATACTTGCGAGTACCCGGGTATTTTCCCCCCAAAGTTGATGGCAAAAGTTTTTTTCGCCATAAACAGGTACACCTAGTATGGAACCAGGGGCGGGCATACTATAACTATTTAAAACGTAAAAAAAAAAACACCAGGAGGCCTGCGATTGGCCAGTCTTGTATTTTTTACCCGTTTTTGGCTTGTAACGGGCCAGATACACCTGGGTTTTTCTGTCATGTCTCGTACATACGACTGCTGGGTGCTGTAGCTTTCAACTGCTGCTGCATCCCCCCCCCCCCCCCCCT
>MEHQ01000790.1:57529-91985 GCA_008828725.1 Saccharina japonica
CCCCCCCCCCCCCCCGCCTCCGTCCCCTATCCCGTTCTCACCATTCCTGCCTCCGTTTCTGCGTATTTTCGTTTTTTTCTTCTTCAATTTGTGCCGCTTTTGTTTTTCGCTTGTTGGTGGCCTCTAGCTGGGTGCAAGAGGCTACGTGGGAGATGACGGAGCCTGCGGTGATCGACCCCGATCTGTTCCTCGGCACCGTCGGCCCCTCCGGCATGGCCTTCGCTAAGGTTACGCCTCGCAACTAGATGGGAAAACCGACCCTAACTGAACGGAACGGAACCGAATCGAACCGAACCGAAACAGCGGTGCGTTCGCTTCCGGACTCTTCCTTCTATGGCTCTTTGAAGTCCTTGTCTGTCTTTTGTCTTGTCTTTTCTTGTCTGTAGCTCTTCTATATACGTACGGCATTTATTTGCCCTTTATTTTTTTTGGGGGGGGGTCTAGAGAGAAAGGGGGGATATATATAGAGAGAGAGGTAAGCAGGAATGCAGAGCAGTTTGAAGGGAAAGTCGACGGCGAGAGGCGACGGAAGGTAGGAAAGAAGGAAAGAAGGGAGAGAGGTAAACAGGAAGGAGAGGAGGGAGTCAGTAAGTAGGGAAGCAAGGGGGGGTAGCGCCACCGACACAGCCTCTATATATCTATCTATCTCGGGGCTCCTTTAAACTTGAACTTGATGGTTGCGTTTTCAATCGAGTGCGAGGAGACGTGTTTCCACCGAAGTGATCAAAATAACCACGCCTTGAGACACTCCCCTCCTCCCCTCCCTGACTTCTGTTAATTTGGGATGGAGTTTTGATAAATGTAGTCCTTACCGCGTGAATGAAGCCCACGGCGAGATGGAGTTAGTGGAGTGGAGGAGGCGGTGGGAAAGGGGGGGGTTCCCCGTTTCTGAACCGAAGGGGCTGGCATAGCGGATGGATTTAGTGTAGTAGCGTGACTGGCCACACAGTAGTGTATTCGTTTGTTCGTGCGAGGGAGCGAGCGAGCGAGATAACGTGCTCGTAACAGCAGTACGTAGTGTGCTCAGATTTTGGCTTACTTTAGGGGTGGCGGAAGATGTCGAGTGCTGGGGTTTATATAGAGGTGTAAGTGATTACGTTCCAGGTGTTGTCCGTTCCGGTCTGTTTTTGTCAGCCTTATATAGCCCAGCAGACGAAGATTTTCGACTCTGTGGCCACCTCAGGAATGTAGACTTTTTGCTGCGCGATATTTTTGTTTTGGGTGTATTTGACATTTTCAGGCGTTTTTAGTTTTTAGACTGCCCAGAAAGGCAGATGACGTGAATGCTGCGTATGGGTTTTCCGGACCCACGAGCGGCGTTTTTGGGCGAGGGGGCATATGTTATGGGGCACAGAGTGTCGGTGCCTCGCATTTTTCTTGCAATCGTTTCTGGAGCGAGGTGGGGGGAGGGGGCGGGAGGTGCAGTGAGCAAAGACCTGATCAGAGGAAAAAACAAGCAGCGAGCAGCGACTTGATCAGAGAAAAAAGCAAGCAGCGAGCAACGATTTGATCAGAGAAAAAAAACAAGGTGTACGTAGTCGTAGGGCTTTTTTGTCTATCCGTTGGCGGTATTTTTTGGTCTGCTGTTGCTACTACTGTCTGTAGTGTCCGGTACAACAGCAGTGTATTCCGTTTTTGCTACCGGGTGTGACACCGTAAACACGTATGTGTGGTATCCTACGTGTGGAAGGGATCATGCCGTGCATACATGCGGTGTCATAAGTTTTCCCGGTGCCTGGTATACGTGTATCAAAGGTGTAGGTGTATGTACGTACGTGGAGTCGAACATATTTGTAAGATAGGAAGCCACTCAATCCAAACCACTCAATCCAACCCAATCCCGCGACGTTTTCCGCAAAGGCAATGGATCGCCTATCTAAATTTGTTTTTTGGTGTTGTTTTCGTTCCTCTTCTCTCTTTTTATCACCTTTTCTAGTTTCTGTTGTTGCTGTTGTTGTTTTGCGCCACCGCGTGTGGCGCTTCTGTGCTTGGCTGATTGACAGGTACGGTCGGCTGGTTGACAGTCCCGGCATCTGGTGTGGTCGTCTGTCTAAATTTATATTTCAGTTGCCAAAAAGTGATCGTTCGAGCCATTTATAGGTACACTTGAAGCCAAAAATAGGTGACACGTAAATTGAGTAGCCTAGAATAGGTGTACCCACACACTTTGAGCCATTTATAGTTACAATGGAGCGCAGGCCCAATATCAGGCCAGGAAGCCTTTTCCGGCGTACATTACGCAGTGTACCTATAAATGGCTCAAAGTGCGTAGGTATACCTATTTTTGGCTAATGCCCTTAATATAATAGTACAATACATGGTTAATAAGTACACAGCAGGGCATTAATTAGTGGGTCGGGGTCTGTTGCGCGCAGCGCAACAGGCGACTCAAGGAGTGTTGCGCGCACCGCAACACGCCTGAGGCGCGTGTTGCGCGCCGCAGGCGTCGCAAGCCCCGACCACCCCGCCCCCCCCCGCCCGCCGCCGCCGTCGGAGGCGACAAAAGCGAAAAAAGCGGAAAAATGGCGCTCTATGGGCGAATGTACGCCTAAAAAGCCTAAAAGATGTCCAATTACGACTATTTATCAAGAAAAAAAGACCCCCAAAATTTTTCTCGACCCCGGCGAGAAAAAAACGCGCAACTATTTTTAGCCTGCGGCGAAAATGTTGCGCGCCCAAAAACGCGTGTTGCGCTGCGCGCAACTAGCCTCGCGGCGACTGTTGCGCAAAACCGTTATTTTGGCCAAATGTTGCGCCAGCGCAACAGCGCAACACCTAATTAATGCCCTGGTACACAGCTTTTTTTCCCCTTCTTTTTTTTCTTGTCTCCACGCGCGTGTTGAATGCTAAAAATACTTACCACTCTGTGTATATTATACGTAAATGGAAGTGACCCTTATCTTTCGCATCAGAGTGGTACGGTTAGTACCGCAGGCTTCCCCAGTGTCGCCCACACCAACACAAGCAGTGGCGGTGGTGGTGGTGGTGGTTCGAGACGTAAGAGAGTTGAACAACACAAACCAGTCAGTGCTGTTGAAATGCATTCTACAGACAGCATTAATAGCAGTACGGTAGATATGCACCCGCAAATGTTATGATTCCACAAATGTAACTTGTGGTTTCTAGAACCGATTAAAAAAAGCGGTCTGCCTGTCTGTCTGTCCCATGAGAGTCAGTCTAGGGTCGCCCACGGACAAATTTATTTCAAAACTGCTACACCCGCACCGCACGCAACAGGTTGATAGCCCTCGAGGAGACGATCGTCATGGTCCAAACCATACCTAATGGGGTGCCCTGTGTGTGAAGTAATCAGGGTTGGCTGCCAGCATCCCAAACGGAGTGGCGAGCCGAGCAGCAGCAACCGCTCGCCCGAGGCCAGTATCTAATTTCAAGTGGAATCGGATTATTGAAATTCATGTTTGGGCAGGGTCACGCAATTTTCTGTGCTGGGAGTGATCAGGTGGCAAAGGCTTTTCCCTCAGTCCCAGTCTCGCTTTCTCGCTCCCTCCCTCCCTCCCTCCTTCCTTCCCACCCTCCCTCGCTCGCTCTGTCCCTCTCCCGCCTTCCGTCCCTCCCTCTCTCCATCCCTCCCTTCGCCCCATCCCTATCACGCTTCCCTCCTCTCTGTCCCTCAGCTCCCTCCTCCCTCAGCTCCCTCTACAATTCACCGTCCTCGAAACAAAGATGTCACGACACAGCACCTTGAACCATTTGACAGACAGCACCTGGACTGACACCATTCTACTAGGTTTTAGTGTTAAACACTCGGCCCTATACCCTTGACAGCGTAAGTTTGCCTTGCTTGACCTGACATCATTGTGGAACCCTTATTTTACACCTACCGACCGCGGCAGACCACGGTGAAAACCGGATTTTCCAAGCATATGCACTTGGGCAGGCTGAGACACATATATATATATATAATACGGGTACAAAGCACTCGTGATAATATGATCTACAAGGCTTTCCTTTGGAATGGGAGTTGATTCATGCACGAATACAATTTGCTTGTGGTTGGGTTTGGGCTAGTCCTCCAAAAATTACAGTTGTATGGGGGATTACTGTAGTGTGGCTACAACGAGTTTCAATTCTACAGATTTCACAGCTGACGTGTCTCTTAGTTTATTATTAGTACATTAATTAAAAGCTAGCCTATACAGCAAACCGTCCAAATGCCGGCGACGCAAGAGAAGTACACAGTACCTCAGCAGTAGTAGCAGAGCAGAAACAAACAATACAAAGCGGCAGCCTATACTGCTGCTGTGGTGGTCAATGGACGAGTCGACAATGTGTACCACCAGCTTTTTCATCAGCTCGGAAGACAACAAAACACTTTGCCCTCGTACATAGAGGCCGTGTACGTATTGTACGTATGAGACTCGTACCCTGTGGAAGGTACTTCGTACTGGTACGACTTGTTTACTTTTTATTATTTTACAGAGAATTTCCAGCGGATTTCCCGATTTCCTGTAAAATAATTAAAAAAGCGTGCGCATATAGAAAGTAAAAAAAAATGGCTTCACCTGGCAAGTAACTACTGTACGCTACAGCACTACGAGGCTGACGGTCTATGATGTGCACAGCAGCAGCAACACAGCAGTATGAACGCATACGAGCACGTATTACAGTACGAATAGTTCTGTCCAGTAACTCAGCAGTAGCAGAGCAGCAATAAACAATACAAAGCGGGAGCCTATTTCGTGTGCCCGAACTCCGAAAATGAATAAGTATCTCTAATTCCGGAAAGTAACAAAACGACCAATCCATTCAGCGGGCAAGAAACTACTGTACGCTACTACACCACTATCTGACGCCTCGTATGATCTTCCGCCTGATCTACCGTCGTAGAAGTTGATTGAGTACTGGTGCTTGCTGTGCTGCAGTTCAGTAGCAGCAGCAGCAGTACGCCATGAGCTCTGCCTGATAGTCTGTATGATGGTGTCTCTCTCTACACCCACAAAAGCCGGTTGTGCAGCTATGATACATCATGAGCTCTTCTATATGATAGGATGTATGCTGGTGTCTCTCCCTGGTTGTGCTGTACAAATGCCGGCCATTAAGCGACGGCAGTGGTTGCGCACCAGAGCGCCCGCTGCTTCCGCTCATTGCTGCTGCTGCTGCTGCACGTAGTCCCCGCGCCCTGCTGCACGTAGCTCCCGCGCCCAGAGCCACGTTACATATAGGCATGCGCTATCGTAACAACCGTTGATCCTGTGCTGCTGATGCACATCATCAGCTCTGTCTGATAACCTGTTTGACGATGTCTCCAGCGAAGCAGTTGGTAGCGAAGCGCTGCTGCTGCTACTGTTGAAATGCCTGCCATGCTCTGCCATGCGTTGTCGTCGTTGCCGACAAACTTGAAGTACGGGCTATAGACTAGTCGTGCTGCTGCCAGCAAAAAGTGAAGAGCTAAAAGCTATTTTGAAGCTGTCAATCGAAAGTTGGGCCCTTTGTCACGAAGAAGAGCTGCCTTACGGTCCACTCGTAACTAACGACCGATCCGCGTCGACGTATCTCTAATGGTATTTACAAGGTTCCCCTCCGGGACGTGCCAAGGGGAGTGATGCAAGGACAAATCGAAAATCTACTTTTAATACAACAACATGCGATATTCTATCATACGCATATCATATTGTATACTGGTAGTAATAGTACATAAATACGACGTTATGAAATATCTGCGTATTACTGTACATAAATGTAGACCTTTTAAAAACTGCACCTGCATTTTTGGGGATATAATATACTCGGAAAAATGATGGAACCATTACTATTGACTCGATCGTTCTTAGAGATTATTTGTTAATGATCCCGCCAAACATTTTATCATATTTGCAATATTTTATTGTTGTGGCGCTCAAGGTAAGGAAGGTCTATGACACACGGCACACACCGCACACGCACGCACACGTGACACATGGGACACAGCAGTGCTCGTATAGCAGTAATGGTGGGATAATATTTCCAGAAGAAGTAGAAAAGGATGCACCGAAGAAGGGGCTGAAACTCTCGACCACACCAGCCTCAGAAATCCACTTGGTTTTTGTTTGCTGTCTGTCTTATATATGTGGGGTCTGAGTTATATTATACGTACAATACAAAACAAGCTGGAAAAAAAAAAAACTTACATCGCTGTGAGGATCGAACTCAGGCCTTCACATCCAAAATCGGACATGGTGACCATTTGACTAAATTAACAAAAATGTATTGCCCAAATACCGGTACAGTATTATTTGTCGCGGCTCGCGCCAGGCGCACGACAGGCCGCACGTACATCATGCGAGCACAGCTGCAGGCAGCAGCGCAGAAGAGAGAGAGAGGTGTGGTGGTGATTGCTGATGACGGATGCAAGCCTCCGATGAATCAACCACTAACAGCTACAGCAGTACACGGCGAACCTGCCGCAGGAACGTCTGCTGCTGCTTGTACTTCTAGGCGGGGCTGTGATCTCGTTTCTCGTTTGTGTTCGTTGCATGTTTTCTGATGGTCTTGTAGATTTCTGGAGTGAGCTTCAGGAAAGAAACACAAACAATCGAAAATATAAGGACAGTTGAAATACTCCTATTTGATCAAAGCGGCCATCACCTTCCGGCTACTCGTAGCGTGAGCGTGGTTCAGTCACACACATCATGACAACAGAAAGGTAGATGGCGGATTACGGGCCGCAGGCTCCGATAGACACAGCTAAGCCACGGCAAGCAGTACAGCGCAGATGGGTGTGTCACCCACGCATGGTGTTACCTGCTGGTGCTTATGCAGAGTTGTAACGTTGTGCTCTCTGCATGTTATTTTGTCTACCTGTGGTATACCGATATGTCTGGGTTCTCCTGTGTGCTCATGATCAGCTCGTAAAAGCAATGCAAACAACAGGACATTATTATTTACTGGCACGTACGTACAAAATAAGGCCTCACGCAGAGAACCCGGGGAATCGTCTTATCCACTCCCGAGGGAAAAAAAAACTTTGAGCGCCTGCCACGCGAGCTACAGTGCTCGGATCGAGCTCAAACCTCGACCAATGTGTCCGGCCGGGCTTCCTGTGTCGGGGTACTTAGCGTTTTGCCGAAAAGCGCTCGCGCGAAGAGAAAAGTTACGAAAAGTGCGAGCATTTCACAGACATAACTTATACAAGGTTCCCCTCCAGGACGTGCCTAGGGGAGTGGCGCAAGGACGAATCGAGAACCTACTACTATGGGGGACCATAGTAAATAGGACCAAATATTGTAAGTAAAAACAAGGGCTCCGCATGGGTGCCGGCATTCGCCGGCACCCATGCTTCGGATAGGACATATAACTGGTACATTACTTATTTGGTACCATCCTTATTATTTACGCCAATGTGATGGCGATCGCTCGTACCAGGTATTTCGATATCTGACGCCTGCGTGCAGAATCAAGGCAATGCCAAGGGTTGCAGGAAGAAGGGACTGCTGCGTGCTGAAATATTCAGTTCGCAACCTCATTCCTCAGTCTCAACAGTCAGCCTCAGAAACGTAATCAGTCGCGTTCGGTGTTCCCTGGATAGTCTCAGTCCTCAGCATAGTTTGTGAGATTTACGACAACAACAATCTGATGGCGCTCGCTCGTGTTTTGACATCTGACACATACTACGTGCAGAATCAAGGCAGTGCCAGGTGTTATTGCAGGAAGAAGGAAACGCTACTGTAATTGCTGATACTCAGTTCGCAACTTCATTTCTCAGTCTCTGTCAGAAATACACCTGCCGAGGTCCCGGTGGCGGGCTCAGTTTCAGTTTAGGCACGTGCGGCAAAAACACTTCGTGCCGAGCAAGCGGTTCCGCATGGATATGCGAAGTCGAGATATTTAAATGCTGGCAACGGGGAAGAAATCTCAATTCTTCTCTGACTCTCGTGTCTGAGCAGACTCGTATCTAGCACTGCACACTACAACAGTAGTACTGCTGTACAGCAGTACGTACTACACAGCAGCACTCAGCAATACTATACACACCAGCTGCTCGCTACCTCGTACATACAGTACTCGTACCTGGTACTACTCGTACGTACTGCTGTTTGTTCTTGTACGTATCACAGCCAGGCACAGCAGTAATATCTCTACACTGAAAAATGAGCTCATAAAAGGGCATTAGCCAAAAATAGGTATACTTACGCACTTTGAGCCATTTATAGGTACACTGCGTAATGTACACCGGAAACGGCTTCCGGGCCCGCCTGATAATGGGCCTGCGCTCCATTGTACCTACAAATGGCTCAAAGTGCCCAGGTACACCTATTATTGACTACTCAATGTGCGTATCACCTATTTTTGGGCTTCAAGTGTACCTATAAATGGCTCAAACGACCACTTTTTGGCAACTGAAATATAGACAGACGGCCACACATTCACCCACGTTTGCTACGTATGGAATGTTGTTCCGGACCGCGCCAACGGCTGTGTAACTTAGACCCCCTCGTATCCGTATGGTACAACTCTGTACACGCATGTAATATCACAAAGTTTCTCCTACTATACACTGCACTACAGTCAGTATGTATATTGTACTTTCAGCATAACGGCATGGAAACACTCGTCGTTGTTGTTTCTCCGCATCGTATATATGTGTGTGCGTAAGAGGGGTGTCGTACTGAATACGTATGCATTGATCGCGATACGATTTCTCGCGTGTAGGTAATGCGTGATAACTCCGCAGTGTCAGTGGTTGTACTGGTACGGTCGGCTGGTTGACAGTCCCGGCATATGATGTGGCCGTCTGTCTATATTTCATTTGCCAAAAAGTGGTCGTTTGAACCATTTATAGGTACACTTGAAGCCAAAAATAGGTGATACGCACATTGAGTAGTCAATAATAGGTGTACCTGCGCACTTTGAGCCATTTGTAGGTACAATGGAGCGCAGGCCCAATATCAGGTGGGCCCGGAAGCCGTTTCCGGTGTACATTACGCAGTGTACCTATAAATGGCTCAAAGTGCGTAGGTATACCTATTTTTGTCTAATGCCCCTAATAAAACAATTAATATTGTACTGAATCCACCCGAAATAAAATCAACCGAGTTTTCATTCCTGCTGTTTGTTCTTGTACGCATTACAGCCAGGCACAGCAGTAACATCTCTACACTGAAAAATGAGCTACTCTTGTACTGAATTCACCTGAAAAATGATCAGCCGAGTTTTCATTCCTCCGTGGATCTTTGATGTTTTAATTGAGGCGAGATATTTGGAGTTGAGACTCGCACCACAAATATCTCTCTCAGCAGCAACAGCACCACGCATATCATCCTCAGCGGCCAGTAGAGCCGAGGTATCTCCGCAAGATCCGCGCACTTCGAGTCCGCTGCGCTCGGCGGCGGCGCTTGAATCGAGAGTACGCGCGGGCGGAAAGTCACTGGCGGAGGCTGAGGGGCGCGACCCTCGAGAAGAGCAGGCGAGAAAGCCAACGCGAGGCCGCCGAAACGGGTCCCGAGTGCGAGTCCGATCTGAAGCGAAGAGAGAGCCCAAAAGGCCCCGGAGCACCACAGCGAGCATCAAGGAACGTATATATATCTATAGGGAAATTTAGATATATTTTTTGTGTGTGTACCGTAGGTCCCTATTCACTCTAGGTCCCCCGTAAATAAAAGAAAAAGTACCATATATGAGTAAATAGGACCTACGGTACACAAAAAAACTATATATTTCCCTATTCTTACTACCAAAATATTTGGTCCTATTTACTATGGTCCCCCGTAATAGTAATACAACATCATGCGATATTGTATCATACGCATATCATATTGTGTACTGGTAGTACATAAATACGACCTTATGCAACATCTGCGTATTACTGTACATAAATGTAGACCTTTCAAAACCTACATCTGCATTTTTGGGGAGAAAACATACTCGGAAAAATGATGGAACCATTACTATTGAGTCGATCGTTCTTAGAGAGTTGTTAATGATCCCGCCAAACATTTTATCACTTTGTCAATATTTTATTGTTGTGGCGCTCAAGGTAAGGAAGGTCTATGACACATGGCACACACCGCACACGCACGCACACGTGACACATGGGACACAGCAATCCTCGTACAGTAGTGGTGGGATAGTATTTGCAGAAGAAGTAGAAAAGGATGCATCGAAGAAGGGGCTGAAACTCTCGACCACACCTGCCCACGTATGAAATCCACTTGGTTTTTGTTCGCTGTCTGTCTTTATATATGTGGGGTCTGGCTTATATTATACTGGTACGAATGATACAGAAAAAATAATGGAAAAAAAACATGCATCGCTGTGGAGGATCGAACTTAAGCCTTCATATCCAAAATCGGACATGGTGACCATTTGACTATATTACCAAAAATGATTTGCCCACATACTGCTATATTATTATTTGTCGCGGCTCGCGCCAGACGCACGCCAGGCCGCACATGCATCATGCAAGCACAGGCAGGCAGCAGGGAGCAGCGCAGAAGAGAGAGAGAGGTGTGGTGGTGATTGCTAATGACGGATGCAAGCCTCCGATGAAGCAACCAGTAACAGCTGTACACGGCGAACCTGCCACAGGAACGTCTGCTGCTGCTTGAGCTTCTAGGCGGGACTGTGACCTCGTTTGTGTTCGTTGCATGTTGTCTGATGGTCTCGTAGATTTCTGGAGTGAGCTTCAGGGAAGAAACACAAAGAATCGAAAATATAGGACAGTTGAGATACTCCTATTTGATCAAAGCGGCGATTACATTTCCCGCTAGCGTGAGCGTGGGTCAGTCACACACATCATGACAACAGAAATGTAGACGGTGGATTACGGGCCGCAGGCTCCGATAGACATAGCTAAGCCACGGCAGTACATCGCAGATTGGTGTGTCACCCACGCACAGTGTTACCTGCTGGTGCTTATGCAGAGTTGTAACGTTGTGCACTCTGGATGTAATGTTGTCTACCTGTGGTATACCGATATGTCTGGGCTCTCCTGTGTGTGCTCATGATCAGCTCGTGAAAACAGAGCAAAGAACAGGACATTATGATTTACTGGCACGTACGTACAAAGTAAGGCCTCACGCAGAGAAACCAGGGAAATCGTCTTATCCACTCTCGCGGGAAAAAAAACTTGAGCGCCCGCCACGCGAGCCACAGAGCTCGGATTGGGCCCAAACCTCAACCAATGTGTCCGGCCGCGCCTCCCGTGTCGGGGTACGTACCGTTTTGCCGAAAAGCGCTCGCGCGAAGAGAAAAATTGCTAAAAGTGCGAAAAGTTCACAAACATAACTATACATAAACATATATAAAATAGTGTTGGTTCACCCCTGAAGCACCACGATAAATAATTTTAATTCCGGGCCGGGCTCAGTATCGGAATCTCGGCATCTCAATATCTCGAGGGTTTTTTCATTTGTTCGAGCACTCTCTTCGAGGATCGGCTCCGACCCCCCTCGCCCTTCGTTCCCCCCGCTTACCTCGCCGCGAACGCTTGCGGGGGCAGAGAGAGAGAAGCGAGAAGTAGGCACAATCTTGGGCCTTGGGTGGCATGTCGAGCATTTCTTTGAATCTTGAAGGGGGGGGGGGTAGTCACAAACACAAAGGGGTGACTTTTTTAATTAATTGGAGTAGTACCATACAGGAGTCATATTTTGTTAGTCCTTTGCATCGTCTGATCCGAAGAGTCGATGCCCATGTTTCTCGTTCGCAGCCCATAACGAGCATACATGTTGCCTCGCAGGACATCTCCTCGAGTGAATGTTTACGGTAGGTAGGTGCTCTCTACATTTTACAGTGCTACTGTGGCGAGAGGGTCGACTCCAACGCCCCTCGCCATTCGTACTCACAGTTGAATGCCTCCCCGTCAACCGTGAACACGAGCGGAGTGGTGTCAAGCGTTGTCATTCAATCTGCCGCTCTCAACATGATATGATATTATATGATATGATACGGTTCCTGCGATGCTCTGTCTTCGGAAGCCCATCTCTCGATATTTCGATATTTCATGCTGGTATTCAATACTAAAATTAGAGTTAATTATATTTTCTGAATTCGGGGAGACGAAATGGATACGTTTTTTATTATTTATCCAAGGGTCGGCTGGAAATTTGGAGAAATTAGATTTGATTTAGGCCAAAAAAGATCCGTTTTTTGTGACAAACCTAAGTACTCGAAATCAGACATCAAAACCCATAAATGGTCACGAGTACACACACTTGTGGAATATAAGCACGCCAACCCGTCCCTTGGCCTTGCAATAACAATATAATTCGCTTCGGTGTTAGTGATGATGATGATGATGATGATGATGATGATGTCGTTTGGGATCTTCAGGACTGCCGGTTTCGGTATGCCTCGCGGGAGACCGGCTCTACCGCGCGCCACCCGACCCCGGTCGCCCCCGCACCACCGCCCCGGCCGCCCCACGCGTCGGCCCTCGGTGATCCCGGCGAGAGAACGGTCCCCGGTGCCGAGCTCGACAAGCGGGGGTTGGGGGAAGCCGGCCTCCCGGGGACGGCTCGCTCCGTCCCCTGGAACGGGGCGGATCCGCAGGAAGGTAGGGGTTCACAGAGGATTCGGAGGTCTTTCTCGCGCGGGGTCCAAAATCCACACTAATTTCAATATTAAAATACTCCATACCAAAATCAAGTTTTTAATTGCCATACTAAAACCAAGTATTGTTTTTCAAAGAGTCCCCCAGATGTGAAAATATGGATCTCCAAAACTTCGATCAGAATCAAAATCGGCCCATAACTTCGCGAGTTAGCGGTTTTTGCACTAATTTCAAGATAACAAAGCCCAGACCTAAAACAATCGACCAAAAAGAAAAACAAAAAGGGCCACACTGCTGTACGTACAAGGGCTGCGCATCCATGCCGGCGTTTCGTTTGTGTCCGCTGTACGTACGTGCGAGTACGTGCTGGTACTTTCTGGACTGCTGTTACTACTATTATTGCTGCTATAGATGGGTTATATAAGGACTACTACTATTGTTGTACGTACTGGTGCTGCTGTATACTGATTTTACTCTGCTGTTGTTATAGTTGTTATTGTGGGTGGGTGGATGGTTTGGTGCGTGTGTGTGTCGATCGGTTGGTGCGTACGTACGTGGTTGGGTGGGTGGGTCGGTGGTTGGGTGGTTGGGTGTGAGTGAGTGGATGTCGGTAAGTACGTGAGAGTGGGTGGGTGGGTGGGTGGGTGGGTGAGTGGGTGTGGGTGGGCGGGTGTCGGTGGGTCGGTTGATACGTGGTTGACTGCGTGTGTGGATCGTGACCCAGTTCCCATTTTGTATTTTTGTTTCTGTCCGCTATTATACCGGCCCCGGTTCGGGGTACCACTAGTTATATATATTACCAGTATGCCATAATGAGTGGGTGACCTCCAACGGGCATTGCTGAGTGAGAGAGTTTCTTCACAACATCCAAAAGCTCGAGAGGTCTTATACGTGGGTATGAGTATACTGTATCGCTTATTGAACGAGTGACCCCTCAAGTGCATTGTGGGGCGAGAGATAATCTTCACAGCCAAACGCTCGAGTGGTCTTGAGCGCGGATACTACTTGTAAATTGTCGACCGCAAGTGCAGAGATTCGCCTTTTGCTGGGTGAGCGTGCATGACACCTTTTGAAAAACAAATTACGTTGTACCTGGTATTGCAGTTTGGTTCACACCTTGCGGCAGGGCGACGGGAAAATTGCAAGTGTATGTTATCGCTGGTGCAGAGCAATAATAAAGCTTAATCGCGGATACTTGTAGATATTCGACTACAAGGAAGGACATTGAAAATTACTGGGCGATCGCGAGGGGCACCATTTGAAAAACAAACAAACAAACAAACAAACGCAATATTGCAGTTTGGCTCACATGTTGCCGCAGGGCGGCTGACGTATTTATATATAAAATGGCATGATATTGCTGGTGCAGAGCAACTGAAGATTCTTGCTGGTACCTCTCGCGCTTTGGCGTTGGGGCGCAGGGTAAATTCAGGTTGACGTGGGCATGTACGAGTGCAAAATAGGACATAATGAATGAGTGACTCCCCAGGTGCATTGTTGGGTTAGAGATATTCTTCACAGCCAAGCGCTCAAGAGGTATTGAGCGCGGATACTACGTAGTATACACTACGACATAATGAATGAGTGGCTCCCCAGGTGCATTATTGGGTGAGCAATATCCTTCACAACCAAGCGCACGAGAGGTTTTGAGCGCGGATACGAGTATACACTATGGCCTAGCGAATGAGTGACTCTCCAGGTGCATTTATGAGTGAGAGAGAAAATTCATAGCCATGCGCTCGAGAGGTCGTGAGCGCGGATACGAGTATACACTATGGAATAATGAATGAGTGACTCCCCAGGTGCATTATTGGGTGAGAAATAATCTTCACAGCCAAGCGCTCGAGAGGTCTTGAGCGCGGATACGAGTATACATAATGGCATAATGAATGAGTGACTCCCCAGGTGCATTATTGGGTGAGAGAGAATCCTTGCAGCCAAGCGGTCGAGAGGTCTTGAGCGCGGATACGAGTATACACTATGGCATAACAAATGAGTGACTCCCCAGGTGCCTTACTGGGTAAAAGATAAGTTTTCACAGAAAAGCGCTCGAGAGGTCTTGAGCGCGGATACAAGTATACACTACGGCATAACGAATGAGTGACTCTCTGGGTGCATTGTTGGGTGAGAGAGAATTTTCATAGACAAGCGCTCGAGAAGTCTCGAGCGTAGATACTTGTAAACAGTGGTATGTCGACCGCAAGGCTAGACATTGCGGTTTGCTGGGTGAATGCGAGTAACATAATTTATACGAAAAATCACTCGCTCGTTGCGGGAGGACGACGACAACCCGCAGCGCTAAGATTCTTCTAGGTATAGTGCAACTGTATAGTCTTGCCGGTACCTCTCGTGTAGTCTTGATGGGGCGTAAAGTATTTCAGAATGATCACACTATTAATAGTTGTTTGGTGAACATCAGTGTGTAGATAAACAGACGTAGGCCATTTTGGCAGCTGTAACGTGTAATTGGAGAGTCTTGATGGTAACTATTACGCGGTCGCGATGGGGCGCAATAATGAATTCGTTCATATTGCTACCTAGCTGGACATCAAGACGGGAAAATGACATGCATTGTGATTTGTGAGGTGTGAATCAGTAAACTCTTGGCACGTATAGGATCGTAAAAACCTCTCGTGTAGTCTTGATGGGGCGCAGAGTATTTCAGAATGATCACACTAGTTGTTTGGTGAACATCAGTGTGTAGATAAACAGACGTAGGCCATTTTGGCAGCTGTAACGTGTAATTGGAGAGTAGTGATGGTAACTATTACGCGGTCGCGATGGGGCGCAATAATGAATTCGTTCATATTCCTACCTAGCTGGACAGCAAGACGGAAAAATGACATACGTTGTGATTTGTGAGGTGTGAATCAGTAAACTCTTGGCACGTATAGGATCGTGAAAACGTGGAAACCCAGGCGCAGGCAGAGATGCGATTGCTGTGTGTCCGGTAAAATATACCGCATAATTCATGAATGTCTCACAGGCCCAGATTACTGGGTGGGAAGAATATTCACAACTTCAAAGGTATTTGCTCATAGTCGAAAACAAAGTGGGCATCATTATCACTGCTGTTGTTGCGGATTTATTGCACTACCATGTCTACACGTCGCGGAGCGGTGTCATACCGCGCTAATCTACGAAACGCATCTGAAAATCCTTGCTGGTACCTCTCGCGTGTTCGCGATGGGGCGCAGATTCAGATTTAAACTATGACAAGAACATCTGCGAGTGGCATGTTTCCCTGTGCGCATTAGTTGGATAGTATATCATATTTCCAGCTATACCCCGACAGCCGAGAAGAAATGGGCGCAGATACTTACAGACAATCGATCGCAAGGGTCGAAACGTGGACGCTACTGAGTGAGTGTGATAACAGCAGCATCGGTTTCGTTTTTCGCTGGTGTTCGCAGTGCAAGTGATGTTCTTGCTGGTACCCGTAGCGGGTTCGCGACAGGGCGCAGAATTGATTATGATACGACGTCAACATCTACGAACATTCGTATGGCATAATTGAATCAGTGTCTTCCCACAAACATAAGGTGGGTGAGATATATGGTTACAGCAAAGAACGCCCGGAAGGTCGTGGGTGCGGATTATTGCAGATGGCCGACCTCCAGGGCGCGAAAATTCACGGTGTTTTATATAACGTCCCAGCGGCCTCGTGTGTGAGTACAATTTTAACATTACGTGTAAATGTAACATATCTTGGCAATCTGAGCTAGTGTCTCACCACGCGCAGTTAATCGGGTGAGAGGAAATTCTCATAGGCAAAACTTGCCGGAGGCCTCGGGCGCTGTACTTGTAAATAGTTGACCGCGCGGAGAAAGCACAATAATTACGAGCACATCTTTATTGCGTAATGAATGAGCGTTTTGACAATCGCTGAAAAGGGACCTTCGCAGCCAATCGTCCGAGAGGCCTTGGGCGTTGATACTGGTAGATAGTGACCTCAGTTGCAAACGCACACCACTGCTTGGTCACCTGAGAGCAGCAATATTTGCATCGCTTCGCTCACATGTCACGGCAGAGCGACGATACTTACAACAGCGTGATGCCGCTGGGAACAGTGCACTAGGTATTCGCGCGGTTACCCCTCGCGGTCGCGATGGGGCGCAGAATATTTCAGACTTTGACTAAAAATGTCTGAGCGCAAATAATTCAATTTTGGATCAAATTTCGCGGCATGGCGACGATACTTACAACGGTGGGATGCCGCTGGGAACAGTGCACTAGATATTCTCGCTGTTACCCCTCGCGATTGCGACGGGGCGCAGGATACTTCAGACTGATACTAAAAACGTCTGAGGATCAATATTTGCAATATTCGCTCACGTGCTGCGGCATAACGACGCGACGATACTTACAACGGTACGATGGCGCGGGAAACAGTGCGTTAGGATTTCCCGCTGTTACCCCTCGCGGTCGCGATGGGGCGCAGGATATTTCAGACTGCCACTAAAGCGTCTGAGCACCACTATTTGCAATTTTCGATCAAACGTGTCGCGGCAGGGCGGCGGTGCTTACAACGGTACGATGCCGCTGGGAACAGTGCACTCGGCATGTGCGTAGCGAGGTTTGGGGCCCGGTTCTGAGCTGGGTGAGGGTGGTAAAACCGTTGCTGTTATGGTGGAAACACTGCCATACCATTTGGCGCTACCTGAACACGTGCCACTTTCCTCGTACTGTTCAGGGGGGCAAGTAAGTAATAGCGTGGGAATACGGTCAAGCGGTGAGATCGCTTAGAGAGGTGGTCGGAAACTAGGCGCATATCCCGAAACTGCCCTCCACTCGCTAAGGATAGGGAGCGCCACGACGCTCGCATCTGGACATGACGCGTCGGAACAAGTCATGCGGCGAAAAGGAAGGTGTAAGTATGATGCGTATAATGCTTACACGCACATTGATGGGTACGATGCGGGACACGTGTCTCGTAACCTAACGACTAGCAAGGGTCTGACAATAAAGCCAACTCAATACACTGTATGGGGTAAACTGTAGAAGTTCCGGATTAACCTCGGGTGTGGAGGAGTAGAATTGTGCTGGGACCATTCGGTATCTCGGAAGTCCGGGAATGCGTACAGTAGAACCCAGACATGCGTTCACGAGTAGAGACATGTGAGCATAACAGATATTTGTATAATGCGGTAGACATGTCAGCCAGCACATGCCCCTCCCAAGCCACAGAAAAAGATAAAAATACAACGCACTTCGAAAGATACATACAACAAAGGAGAAGATTTTTAGAGATCGCGAACCGATCCAAGAATAATCTGTTGTTTGTTGTTCTAGAGAGAATTAGGCGTTTGGTTAATATTCGTGGCTAAAAGAACAGCAACGATCCACTGTTTGGTTGATCGTGTGAGTTGGAATACCAAGTGGGTACAGCACGGAACAGTGCTGGCAGACTGCTAGAACACGCGAACAGACAGGGCTCCTGCTTTTGTAGATGGCCAGCGGTTGCTGGGCTAGGTATTTTGTGATTTCTCCCGTCCACACACTATTTTCCTTTCGATGGTGAGGGGATGGAGACATCTACGAAATAGGTGCTATTATTTACGATGCACCCGATGTACTTTTGTTTTTTTTTCAGTGGCATTTGGAGATAAAACGATGTATATTTGAAGGAGTAAAATGGTGCTGGGACCATTCGGTATCTCGGAAATCCGGGAATGCGTACCCAGACAGTGTAGGGAGGGAGATGCGTGCATGAGCGTGTGGGCATAACAGAGACTTGTATAATGCGGTAGACATGTTAGCCAGCAGGTCTCCCTCCCAAGCCACAGAAGTTGATAAAAATACAACGCAACTCGGAAGATGCATACAACAAATGCTTCATTTATCGAGACTGCAAACTAGCAACGCGAATCAAACTCATTCGTGTACGATACTAACACAACTAACTAATGTCTTTCTTCCTCCCCTTCCCCGCATAAACAATAACCGTGTGCCTCGTAGGTGAAAACTCGTGTCCCTCTTGTGTCAAAATTAAATAACCCACACGATATACCTATTACCTATCACAGAGAATCATCCCTATTTAATTCAGCTGGAGACTGTTTGATCCGACGAGTTACGTGTTTGTTACAGGGTATAGTTTTCTGCCGCGACCGATGTATAGGGTGCCTGATATGGATATAACTGCAATACTACACTACTACTACGCAGGCCTGTGGTACTGATGTGTACCTGTTTAGGTTGCACCTATGATGCGAAAAAAAACGTTTGATATACGTATACGTTGTGGTGGGAGACTGCTCAAAGCTACACACTACTACTCGCGGGGGGTCGAGCGGGTTGATATCCATAATTATGGCCGTTAATTCATATACCGTTGAGTCCGTGAGTCCATGTCGGCCCCTCTGGAGGTTTGGATTCGTTAAGTCCGAAGGTTCTTCTTCAGCCGCTTCTCCGGCTTCGGTAAGAAGAGATCTGTAAACAAACGTAAGTGTAAAGGAATTTTCAAGTTTTAATACGTCAATGGACGTCACGTTTATCTTTCGGCATCGGAGGTCAAGCTCATGATCTGCTACCGCCAACCCGCTGATATCTAGGTTTATGCCTGTGCCGTGCGCTTTGGCTGTCGATTCTCTAGTACTCCCCTCTCCCCAGTTTAGTCTTCAAGTGTTTTATCCTCCACCACTACCGCCACACCCACCATCACCACCACCCTCGCCACCACCATCACAAACGCAAATACCCATACCACCAACACCACCACAACCAACAGAACCGGCACTGCTTCTGCTCATGCTCTGTAAATGTTTATCGCATCGTTTGGGATTTTGCATAATTTCGATACTCTGAGCCTGTCTACTCTAATTTTCCCTCTGTCGGCTTTCGTCGTACGACGTTTCCACAACCATCATCGCCCATCACCACCGCCAACAACCACCACCAGAGCTGGACACACTAATACTTCTACCGGTGCTCTAGTGATGTTTATCCCTTCGTTTTAAGCCTAGTACAAAACCTTGGCACATGTGACGCGAGTCCACAAGGGAAGAAGGCGCTGAGACCTTTTCGCGATAAACGTACAGGCACTTACAGTAGTGAGGAGGGGATAGAAGAGCCTAGTATTTGATCCAGGATATGATGCATGAGTGTTAATAGGAGGGAGCAGGGGCAAAAAGGGCGAAGATCATAAATGTGACGGGGAAAACGTACACTCATGGTCTGCGGTTACCTCTCCTTCAGTTCTATCTTTCACCTTTTCGTCGTGATATATCTCCTTCACCAGCCCCACCAAGACCAACACCAACACCCCACAACCACCACCATCACCACCAACCCCAACACCAACATCAACACCACCATCACTACAACTAACACCACCACTACCTCCAACAATAATGACACAAGGAGCAACAGCGCAGCAACCACAACGACAAAAACAACAACAAACAACAGTACCACCGCTGCTAACCCATTGTCTGTGGTTGTCTTTTTTTTCTCTGCTATTTCTCTTCTCTCTCTCACCGTTTTCGTCGTGAAATATTTCCTTCACCGCCGGCGCCAGCGCCGTCACCAACGCCACTGCAGTTGTTGAAAGCTCCCTTCGTCGAGTGCATACGTGTGGCCACTCTAGAAGTGAGATCGGCCCCGAGAGTGTCCACGTTTCCCTCTAGCATCAGGCTGGGGTACACAAAGCTGCCAAGCTCGACGTTAAGCCTGGTGTCAACAGGAACGACCACACACAGAAGCACTAATGTGAGATTACAGCATTACACCTTCACGGCGAGTGGGTTCACCAGTATGCAACTGGTCTTCGTCGCCGTAAAAAGGTAACACCTCCGTTCCCCTCTCAACAATATCCACAACTATCTTTATGAAACCCCTGAATTTGTTGACCGGCTGTCAAAGTGTGACTTTGAGCTTGTGCTTGCGGCCCTCAGATCTGCGGCGACAATGACGATGCCGTCTTTCGATCCTAGCAGGGATGTGTTTTAACGTCCCCTTCGTTTGCGGTAACTACTCGTAAAGAGGTCCTATTTTAGCCTTATATACAAATTGCAAGGTTCTTCGCTCCGAGGGCGGCTTCCGCCCGTTGCACTCACTTACACGGACGAATCAAACAGAACACTTGAACGAAGCGGACAGAAATCCATAATTAGGTGAAAATGGACGAATTGCAAATGCCAATAGCTCATGCTCCAAGAACACAGCACGGACGCGGCATGCGTGTAACATATTATCCAGTTTTTAGATTGTCTTCAGGTTGGAGTCTCATCTTCCAAAACTAAATTTCCAGGCTTCAGACTAGAGTCTCATCTTCCAAAAAAAGCAATTGTGACGGAAATTACTAGGTCGAAGAGTGAAGTATGAGCATCACACCCCGGGATACCCCTTGTTCGGTCGACTTTCAAAGTGCGTTCTCGGGCTACAGCACCAGCGTCGCGACAACGTTTGAATACATCGACAGCCTACGTAGTACATATTGGCGGCCTCCGCCGCATCGGTACCAGACGTGGAGGGAGTGCAACACACCGAGAACAGCGGGGTGCGACACACCGAGCACGGTAGCACGCAGCACATGTGCAGCCTCCCGATCGATTCGTGTGTGCACCCCATCAGTGATTTCTCGAGGTAGTGCCTGCATAAGGTGACGTAAATAGGCGTTGGGTTTCGGCATACCCAAGCCCAACACCCGTGTGAGGCAAAAAGGTCGGCATCACTCTCGGTTTGCCAGTCGTCTCAAACCCTCCACCAGGACAGCAAGGCCTTATTTTCCAATGGTGTAGAAAACAACGGCGAGATTCTTGATTTGACCGTCGACATCAGCGTTCCACAGCAGATGCATGCAAGGCAGGGCGTTGCTTCATGTCAGCTCGTCTAGGCTCGTCAATCATTCGCTTGGACCAAGCTGACGGCGGTTTTATCAAAAACCACCACACCGGATGCGCACAGGGGCAGAGCGCAGCTGCAGCCCCAACCTGCTGCTGTGGGAGGGTACTAGACGCGTGGACGGATGCCGCTCTTGTAAGAACGTGAACCATGTGGTGCTGGACGGTGAGGGAAATAGTATGCTCGTAACAAGTACCAGGGTATGGGTACATTGCACGAGCACAACGCTCAGTCAAATATCAGTATACTTGGTAGTCGGGACTCGCACGGATGCCAAGGGCGGGAGGAGTTGGACCAACACGTCGACGTGTTGTACATGGCGATTTTCTCAGCTTAGTATCCACGTACGTAGGTAGATGTTGCAGCAGCATTTCAGCTTTGATGTACGCTACGTACACTGATGTACGTATATAGCCGTATCACGGAGTAGCAGCGTCGTCCCCATTTGACTCTACAGACAGTTGCCAATATTGAAATACCAGAGTATGGAGCACGATGTTGTTCGGGAAACTGCAGTATGGTATTTTAGCTGTTGACAGTGTAGTTAAACTATCGAGTCCAACCCCCCGGCCACCAACCGCCCTGGGCGAGTATGCTTTTCATTTGTTAAAGGAGAGAGCGTGTGTGTGCCCCTCCCTCCCTCCCTCCCTCGTATACGAGAAGCATGTGACAGCTTGGAAGCTATCGCAGGGTATCGTGGGTGGGCGTAGGGATCCCTGGAAGGCCACGGGCGAGACAGCGACGACGATGGTGCTGTCGAAGTTTTGAGCGTATCCTGCTGTTTTTGTGTCGATCACTCGGGTCTTGAAACATCAAGTTTGTTGAAAAGTTAGGACTACGACCGCCATGATTAGTTTTGAGGCGCGACCGCCGAGGTGCGCTGTGCTATAGTCTGCAGGCTTGGGCGCGGCTGTTGTCCCGGTGGCCTCGCGTTGTGGCTCGCGTGTTGTCGCCTCGGACGTGGTCACCGATGCGATCAAGTTGTCCCAGGGGCGTTTACCCACCGTGGACATGCCGGTCCAAGTAGGTCCAATTCCAAAAACTTACTTTAATTCTACCCACAGAAAAAGGTCCTGGGACCTTCTTGGTTATTTCGTCCAATTCAGGTTGAACCTATACCCCAAAATCCGAACCTTTGGTGGCGGTGTGTGTTTAGACCGATGAAAAAGCGAATTTGATTTTACTTTTTTTCCAAATTGAATTGTTCCTATCTTCGTTAATATGGGCCCTAAACGTGAAATCATCGCATTGTTTAAAACCAATAATATTTATTTTTTCTCTGTGAAAGTACTCATAACCTGTTCCTCCCAACACGATACCTCCCCCATCCTACTAAAAGTAGACACAACTTAAAGAACATCGAACCGTTCGACCCCGTCTTCATTCTGTCTGTGATTTCAAGAGTGAACTTTCGAGCGTTCATCATGCCGGCAACCATGATGAGTTATTTCAAAGCGTATGTATTGCGCTGATTAATAACCTAAATCGAACCTGTGATTCATTATCGCCAATCCTGACACAACTCCCGACGTTTCATCGATCGGCCATGTAGGTATATAGCTTGTCAGTTGATCCGTCTTCTTAGTGAACCAAACAAATGTATGATAACAAGAAAATAGACACGAGCACAGAATATCGTTAATATTCCATTTGCCACCTGACAATGTGCAGCTCTTATGTCATTCACACATTTTATATATACTTATCGATCATCCTGGAATACTTGGCAAACTTACGAGTATAGCAATAATGCAGGCCCCCTTATCAATGCCTTTACCGACTCCTCATCAACGTGTCACCAATCAATTATGAAGGGGTGACATGTACTTGTCCCTTTAAACAAATATATATAACACCATCGCCCCCTCCCGGTTCGTGTGCTGTTATTCCCACATAATATCATACATCGCATTGTCAACCTACAAATCGAACCCATCAATCATCAGCATTCCTTTAAAATGTATTCCTCCGACTTCTAGAATCAAAATAAAGAAACCCTGAAAATCAAACGTTTTCTGTCGTGCTACATACTGAAAATAGAATCGCCTGGGCCAACCCCAGCCTCGATCTATCTACCCGTTATTTTTTCCCCTTGGCGGCGCGGCTGGAATGAGCGCGTTACTGCTCGCGACGCTTAGCTCACAACGCGCGTGCATACAATATGTGTATGATGTGAGCATGAGTACGGTGCAATAACAAATGTCTACGGGACACCTGATAAGTAAAAGAGCAATATAAAACGCAGGTTGATATTTGCTGGGATGTAATGAATAGCTTTTGTATCGCAAGCAAATTAGTACCATTCGTGTTGCTATTGTCCAGGTTCGAAGAACAAAAGAGGTGCCGGTATCCTTATTATATAACCTTCACCCTAGCCATTAACAATGAAGTCGGCCCGCACCCAGCGGGTAAACGGAATCATGATATTAACACCTACCCCGTGTTTCACCCTGACCTTTAAGGTCTAATAAATAAACCAGATCAGGATGCGGATGGCCCAAACCGAACTGCTGTCACCGTGGAGAGGACCATACACTATTTTCCCGCAACTGACATCACTGGTGTA
The DNA here is from genome assembly GCA_008828725.1 of Saccharina japonica. Classification (NCBI taxonomy): domain Eukaryota; class Phaeophyceae; order Laminariales; family Laminariaceae; genus Saccharina; species Saccharina japonica. Next base: position 81,427 of record MEHQ01000790.1, read on the forward strand.
CAGAGTAAAACGTATGAAAAAAAAGCACGTGAAATATACGTGCACCTCCACCACATGTATTCCTATCACCCGCGGGACACCACCAGCACATCACTTTGACAAGCTGGCTGGATTTTTCTTGGGAAACATACTTCCCCACCCGCGTTGGGCCATCCAGATGAAGCTCAACAAAGAATTGAGTCATATGTCGTTGACAAGGTGGTCGGTTACAAGCTTGGGACCGAGTAGAACAAAACTCTGCACCATTTTAACTACCGCATGCGCATGAGGGGATACGGCCCCGAATTTACAAAAACGTATCTCGAGTATCGCGCAGACGAGGTATATACCTCAATGTCACGCATAAACACCGCTTACAAAAAAACTCGAAAAGTGTTGCACATCGCTGATCGCGTCTCCCGAAAACACCACGTCCCGCAGCATAAAAAAAACGGAAACGAGAAAATGGTGGGGATTGGGTATAGCAACAACACACCAGCGCTCAATCACAAAATAATAAGTGGTTCACATGTTGTGCTGCAGCAAATAAATCTCGAACGAGAAGCTCACGGAGGGCATCCCCTATAGTTGGAAACAAGAAAAAAAGGGATACCAACGGTGACGAGAGTAGCAACGATAGATTGCACTCTATCCGCAGTTGTTTGGGCATTTGCTGACAAGGAGGTTGTCTCGCAATTGAAGTCTCTGTCTCAGGAATCCGAGAATAAGGAAACGGGAGCTTTCAGGAAACTACAAACTATGAGCACTTAGACAACAACCACGAGGATACCACCGTTTTGACAAATATCATAGCTTAAAAGGACCCCGTTCGACCACAGAAATCTTAGCGAGACTATGTGGGCGAAGACGAGGTCACCTGTCAAGCAGTCCGGTTTTGCGAACGTACTCCGTCCCTCCCGATGTCTTGGCAAGTGCACGCCAAAAAAAGGTACCATTTCGACCCTTACTCCATAACAAGGCAACACCAGTCCGAGCAAGTAAACAACGGATATCCGAAACATGCTCAATAACAAGGCAACACCAGCCGGGCAAGTACATAACGGAAACATCCGTCCGTGTCGTAAAATCGTGCAGCCGTCACGAGGAACGCCGTCTCAGTGTGGCCACACGTCATATAGCGCTGAGTTCACAGAAGTAGGACACCCATTGGAACTCCAAAATTTAGATGACGGCATGCAAACAAACTGTATGGAATCCAAACACTTATCAACCGTGTTTTAAACACGAAGTGTGCTGTCACTAAACAGTTGGAGGGGGTTTCTGGAAAATACAGAACGTTGCAGTGAAAGATACGACGATACGTTTCCCCTGTCAATATTCCACCAACCGAGCGTATCCCTCTTGAAATGACCGACCCAAAGTCACATACATCCCGGACTTGAGGCGCATGAGGGAGGGGGCGATGTGGAGGATAGGGTACGTAGACATCGTCAACTTCTGATCACAAATGCCAACCTTGAAGATACGTTAGCCAACGTCCGGTCTACGAGACCTGCCATCGTGGATGGTATTCATATGGTTGAGTTTCGGGAATACAAACCCAGAGGGCTACCGGGGAGTGAAGGGCCATCTACAAGAACGACCTCCACTCCCACGCTATTACCTATGAGATCTCTCCTTGCGAGATGCGAGGGAGGTTTTGTGGAGGCACCTCCTCGCCACATATAAGAATGAAAAGTGCGCGTCAAGGCCTCGACCAAACCGGCCCAAGACCCCGACACGGCCGATATCATTTGAGGAGGTGACCTCCATAGTAGAGAAAATATAAGACAGGAAGAAAGTCTTAAGTAAGTGAGCAAGATGAGGCAGTCTCAGTCTTGCTCTCTTCCCTATTGAAAGCTCGAACCTCCTTACACCTAGGGAAACATCCTACAGATGGTTTCAAATGCTACAATGGTTACCTCAACGTTCATAACGCATGTATTAGACATTGGGAACACATGCCATCCATTACCTCTTCGGGTCATCGCAGAGCGTATATATGTACGCCATAGCATATGTTACATATATTAGTTGTAAGGTAGGTTGTTCGTGGTACGGGGGGGTATAATTAAATAATTTAGCGAAGAAAGAGGGAGAAGAATATGGAGGTGCTTTTAATTAATTAATTCTGCAAAAGGGGCAGGAAGTATTTATGAATTGAGTCGTCGACCGACGTCTCCGGCTTGCACGGTTACGTACGTCCTGGAATTTTCCCATAACGTGCTCTTTGTTCGTGGTAGAAATCACCCATGACTTCGGCTAAATTACTTCCCCCACTCCACCCAACTGACACTTCGCCCCGTGTGCCTTGGCCGCTTCACGGATTCCGTAGCTGTTTTCGAGGGCAACGATGCCGGTCCCCTGCAAGACGTTGAAGGCGATGGCGCCTTGACGTACCATTCGCTTTAGGTGTAGGCAGTCGGTGGTGGGCGAGGTTTGGCTGGGAGTTGTGAATGAAGGCGTCAGGCTTGTTGTGGTGGAGGAGGTCAAAACAGAGTGACAGATGGGAGGGCGGGGGGGGTGGGGGGTGCCTTCCACAATCGTCTAGCAAGTAAACATCCATACATGGCCAATCACTGCAAGGGACAGATCTTATCCTCAATCGGGCCAATCACAAGAAGCGAGCAATACCGCTAGATCCCGATCGACCGCAAACGACAGTTGGGAATGTGTCACCGTGTCTTCTCTTGCGTAAATGTCACCTTTGTCAATCGTACGCTTGCTCTGCCTCCCATAGTCGTAGTGGTGATCTCCACTGTTTTCGCTGACTGACGCCTTGTTGTAGTAAGTACGTAGTGGTCTCTAGTCACCAGCCACATAATAAACACCAAATCCAGGTCGCGGCACAATACGGCAAATAAATGCAAGGCCCCAATAACTCAACGAATTACCTGCTGTAGTAGTCGTTTTAGCACATCACATTACACTTTTTTCTTCTTTTTTTTGCCATCCCATTTATTATCTTCGCACTTCCGTCTCTCCCTCCCTAGTCGTAACTCAGATCCGGGGTCACAAAGTAGGCTCCTCTCCCTCCTCCCCCACTACGGTTCTTGCCTTGATTTTTATCGCGCAGAGGGTTCAGCCTTCCTAACGCTCGTCGATTTTCATCGAATTTTGCCAACTCACGCTCTCGCGCTTTCTGCTAGTCAAGATTTTTTTGTTGCGAGAAAAAGTGCCTAAGAGCATGCACTCGGCGGGGCTCGAACTCACTTTCTTGACGCTGACAGGCTTCGTGGTTACCTGCTAGCCCACCGGGGCGACCGGGAACAGCCACTAGGCAAACAATAACACCAGGCTGAGCTCACAACGCATGACAGCATGTATGGATATGGCGACTGGCGACACATCGACTGTTTATTGCCGAAATAGCGGGTCGGATTTTTCTTGCCTCTTCGCTAGAACACCGTTTGTTTGTTTATTCTAGCTCTTCTTGCTGTCGACAACAGGAAACTAATTGCACTACAGTAACCATGTCCCCTTTGCAGTTAAATATGTATGGGCATGGTGTATCACACGTGAGCAATTATGCCAGGACTCTCGGAACGCCAAATAATGCACCGAAAAATGCCCGACAAAGACTCTGCGTAAGACATCCTGGATAATAATGCCGTCTCACAACTGAACTATATTTCTGCTGTCGACCTCGACCCAGCGGGAGCAAATTATACCATGACAGCCATGACGCAAAACAACACAAAGGATGAGTTCATCAACGTAACCCACTATAAATAGTACATAATTGTTGACAAATATTCTACGTAGTTATATCGCAACGCTAATACCTGCTATTATTATCGTGTTCATCCTGTTTATCTAGACACCCGCGTGCTACTATTAATAGCAGGTGTATACTAGTCTGAGTTCTCAGGCAAGTGCCTATTTGTAGTACTTCCGGCGGCACACGTCGCGATGCCAGTAGTGTGACTCCCTATCATGTACATAATTTCGCTGTATTCTTACCACCAGAATATTATTTTTTGGCATTCACGCAACTCTGCCGCCAGGGCAAGCAGTATATCATACTGGACCAAACTTTCCGCAACCCCTTTAAATCAACACAATATTTAATATTTTCCTGCGGGAACAAATCATTGTATTACCTGCGACACCCGGCCCCCGTTTCGTACATTCTCTAAAGCCTACGATACAACGCCATTTTTTAATTAATTCATACTAATTCAAGTCATTAATTAGTTTTCACCTTCGAAGGACACGATATCATAGCTGTAACTTATTGCTATCATATAATATCTGGAACATACCGGGTGTAACAAAACACAAGAACAACAACAGTTATTCTGCAGACCAATTCCCTGATACTCGAAAAAAAACACATCAGTTAAAAACATCACGCTACTCGTACGGGCTTGATTACCAAAGTCTTATATGAATGGGGTTCGTGGAGCCAGCGTTGTTTGCCATAGTTGAAGTTAGTGTAGTTATTTTAGGGGGTCTTTGCTCGTTTTCTTTGCTGTATTCATGCTATTTATTGCTTCCGTTTTTATTCGTTTTTCTTACCTACGAGTATCGTCGTGCTGTTTCGGGTTTTTTCGTTTTTCGATTATCTCTTAGTTTTCACTGCTTTTCGATCTTGATTCGAGTTTCGGAAATCCGTTTCTTGTTTTTTCTTCTTTCATGTTTCGAGATGCTATTATATTGCCGTTAGTGTGGGAACGAGCGACCGAGCGGGCGACGGAGGGAGGTTGACGGCTATGTCGCTTAGTTCCCTCGCTCGACCACTGACCGCACTCGTCGATCGCCCGCCATCGCTCTTGCTACTGCTGCTGTACTCGTTGTGCAGCTGTACTGCTGCTGCTGTATCTACTAGTTATTATGCTACTGTATTGTTGTATGCAGCACCCAACGTAGCTTATACCTGGCATGTAACATAATAAGGTTTTGTCAGGGGGGCTTTCTTTTGTTTTAGTCTCGGTTTCAGTGTTTTTTCGTGGATTGTTGTGCCACCTTCGTCGATTGTCCGCCGTCACCCGATCGGGCGCGCGGTCGCTTGATCGCTCGGTCGGTCGATCTTTGCTTCGTCGCTCGGGCGCCGCTGCTCGCTCGATAAATTGTTGGCGGTCTTGGGTCGCCTTCGTCGACCGCCCGCCGCCACCCGCTCGCTCGGCCGGTCGTGCTGTCGCTCGCCGTCGCTCTTGTGTATTTGTATAGCAGTAGTATACTTGCGGCACAGTACTCGTAATAATAGTAGTAGTAGTAGTAGTAGTAGTGGTAGTAGTGGTAGTAGTAGTAGTAGTAGTAGTAGTAGTAGTAGTAGTAGTAGTAGTAGTAGCAGTAGTAGCAGTAGTAGCAGTAGTAGCAGTAGTAGCAGTAGTAGTAGTAGTAGTAGTAGTAGTAGTAGTAGTAGTAGTAGTAGTAGTAGTAGTAGTAGTAGTAGTAGTAGTAGTATTAATAGTAGTAGTAGTAGTATTATAGTAGTAGTACAGGGATAATCATCTGACTTTTCCCGAAAATTATACGAAGTTTCTAAATATTTTTATTTATTTTGGTAGAATCACAATTAAAAACGAACAGCCCAGAATGAAGATACGTATCAAAACCAAAGGCATTTTGCCCCACCGATTGACATGACGAAACAGAAGGCCTGCTCGGTAACACAAGGAACTGGAGCTCCCTTCTACCCAACGCCGGCGTCATTTGAGCCCTTGTGGCCGGAACACTGCTCTCCGATCTGCCGGCAAGGCATGTCTCTCCGAAGTCCATACAATACAGCAAGTCGGTAGTCCAGATGCGTGCACCAGGAAATTAATGGGGCTCGAGCCAGCATCTCAGCCCAACGAAACCAAGGTTGACATGCACCCCACGACCCATGGGTCCATTGTAACGTCGGCCGTTTCCAATTTCGATGCTTGCATCGCTCGCGTCATCAATTTTATCGTACTTGTTCGGTTCTGGTACTGCTGTAGGAAAATCGCAAATTACGAGTACTCGTACCAAAATATCACCAATATTACCGTTTCGCCGGTCAAGGAAACTTACGCAGATGCTGCTGCTTGTAGGCGCAACTCGTGCTCGACCTAGGGAGAAGGGGTGCAAGAGACATTTGGCGTGGCTGTTGTCCTCTACTAGAGGGTTTGAGGAGAGCAATCGGCGACGCAAATGGTCCCGCCCTTCAGAGGTAGGGCTGCCCTCCGTCCAGATTCGCCAAGAGAGAGATGTACCCCGAAAATCTCAACAGAGCAAATCAAGGGCCGACTTCGAACAGCAGCACGTTCTCCCTCGATAAGGCACCCCATGACCAGCTTCAGCCTCTCAAGTGGCCCCTCTGACCTCGGGAGACGGCCTCAAGTCGTCGCAGTGAAAAATGAGCCTCCATCAGCGAGGTTTCAGCCTCTGACCTACGAGGATAATGTAGATGAAAACCGACGTGCCGCGATTCCACTTACTTCTGATACGAACGAGTACGAGCAGATTGACCTCGCGAGCGATGCAAGCATCGAAATTGGAAACGGCCGACGTTACAATGGACCCATGGGTCGTGGGGTGCATGTCAACCTTGGTTTCGTTGGGCTGAGATGCTGGCTCGAGCCCCATTAACTTTCCTGGTGCACGCATCTGGACTACCGACTTGCTGTATTTTTTGCAGTTCGGAGAGACATGCCTTGCCGGCAGATCGGAGAGCAGTGTGCCGGCCACAAGGGCTCAAATGATGCCGGCGTTGGGTAGAAGGGAGCTCCAGTTCCTTGTGTTACCGAGCAGGCCTTCTGTTTCGTCATGTCAACCGGTGGGGCAAAATGCCTTTGATTTTGATACGTATCTTCATTCTGGGCTGTTCGTTTTTATTTGTGATTCTACCAAAATAAAATAAAAAAATTAGAAACTTCGTATAATTTTCGGGAAAAGTCAGATGATTATCCCTGTAGTAGTAATAGTAGTTAAAAGTAGCAGCAGTCAAAAGTAGTAACAAGTAGCAGTTAAAAGTAGTAGTAATAGTACAATACGTGACATGTGCGAATTTGTGAGTTAGATTTGAATTATATATTTTCAGCTACGGTAAACATTTGTGCTCTGCGGGGAACGCCACTCTACGCCCTATATAACATGCCTTAAGCCTATGCTCGACGTTGACATCAGATAAAACCGCGAGCCTTACCCGTAGCCCAAAAGGGAGATTATTCACTGCTGTCGCGTACTGTAGCAGTATAGTGTTAGGTGACTAGGTGAGACACAGAGTATCCCCATACAGGTCTATCTATTAAGCACGTTCTTGGTGCCACTCACTTTCTCGTAGAATCAAGCTCAGGAGATAGATAACGTCAATATTCCAGAGCCGAGGTGGCCTCTGGCGTGGAAGGGCATCATTGCCCTCCCATTCTTATGACTATCCCGAATAAGGAACCAATCCAAAAGCAACGACAACGAAAATACGTGGCGAAGCAGTCGAAACCTCAACGAAGTATTGAATCGTAACACCTACAAACCAAGGAATACAGCAATGAACGAGCTGAACACGCTACGAATCAGCCAACCAGCATCGAACCATTCAAAACCGAACCAATACAAAAACGTAACGGACTAAACAAATAGGTAACGAAGTATTCACAAAACTCAAGTAGAATCCCCCATCAGCGCTACAAACAAAAACACGACATTACTTACTCAAACCAAATTCAAAGCAAGGGCGGTAGTCCACCTTGACGAATATCTACGATTCCCACTTCCGGCCCTCTTCCCTCTTTAACCCCCCCCCCCGAGCAATAAACGAACAGGCAGGATAAACTCACTTGGGTTTCCAGCGTAGCGGGACGCCTCTAGTAACCGTTGATACGTTGCTGGTCGTCAGCGCCGTGGTAGACCTGGCGCGTACAAACACGTGCAATAGGGACGGGTGGGAGACGGCGGGGTACTCAATATGGCCGTAGTCGCACTACCATAGACCCTCGCATCCTTACAATGACGGGACGAAGCACGTCGGGTTTTCACCTACCAGGCAGACGTCGCTTGCGCCAAGCGCGAAGGGCCGTGAGCTAATCGGCGAGTCGTATGAAGGGTGAGCTGCATCCTACAAAACTCAATTGTGGTGAGGACTCCAGCATCTTGTGCGTCGAATGCATTGGCTTGTATTCCGAGCGGGGTACGGGGGTGAGGATAGTGATATTTTACACGACCGCCAAAAGTAAGGCTCTTTTCGAGCTGAGTGAAGAAGAAATCCCGCGCGTTTTGGTTCGACTGGTTTTACGCCTTTAGTCTAGCCTGCTATCCATTCTGTGCTGTTTTCGTTTTTATGCTATTTACAGATAGAGATAATTTGGTGCAACACCTTTCAAAGAGGTTATCAGAGTACCTTTCCTCTGGTTCACAGTCATTTGAGCTTTTAGTACCTTTGAGACTGACGGGACTCAGTCGTTTCGGTCCCCGTGTACCCTGGGGGCTGGGTCTTGTAAAATTAACGTTACTAGCGAGTCATTGGCTGAGTCCCGAGGACTGGCTTTGGTACCCTGGCGACTTCTGCATTCTTTCTATTTTGCTCAAAAGTAAAATTCTGTCAAATTCTGCTTCATTAAGCCATAGCAAAAGCACCATCTACGTTTTGTTATGCTCTGGTATTTGAATGCACGCTTTCTATATCTTCGGCCAGCACACAGCACACACAGGTGACGACAGTTGTAAATACTACCCAGCGTGAGTTCTTAGCGAGAGCTACCTAATTCAAAAAATGATTGAAAGAGGGGTTGGTGGCAGGAGTGGTTTTTGATTTGAACGGGAGTTTGGGGAAGAGGAGGAATGGGGGGGATCTCGAGGGAGGTTTGCCAGGTGGGTTGGATTGGGGATGGGGGGGAGGGGCAGTGATGATATTACGTTGGACAATATTGGTAAATAGTTGTAGAGGTGACCACGTTGCAGATGCAAACGAGCATCAGCGTCGGGGGGTTCAGGCGGTGGTAGGCATTAGGGACTACGGGGGCCGGAGCGATGAGTGGTTACGGTAAGGGGTGTTGATAGTATAGATTTAGACAAGGAGTAGTTGCAGGGGTGACTATTTCAAAGTTTTAAACGGAGATTGTCGGCTGGAGGGATCAGGCGTAAGGATGGCCGGGGGTAGGGTGTCTATAGGAAGAGGCAGGTTGCCATCCAGATTTAGGCAGTTTAGACAAGTGATAGTTGCAGCTTGTACATGTTAGGCAGGGAGTGGGGTAAGGGCGTTAGAGTCAAGGATGTAGGAGGGGTGCTGAGGTCGGGGCAGGTGTGATTTAAATAAAAAAAATGGTCCAGGGTTAGTGTTGGGGTGGGGCGTTAGTTGTATGGAATTTAAACGGGCCGTTTAAATCAATTGTACTTCGTATAAAATGTAGGGGTGGGCTGGTGGTAGGCGAGGAGCAGGGGGGTAAGGATATGGGGGGTTATTCTACAATTTTCCACAGGTGGTATCGGTAGGGGTATTGATAATGAGGCGCGCGAGCCTTTTCCCCCCCCTGACTTTTCAAAGAACAAAAAAAACTCTTCATAGAGGATTGTGTACGAGGGGGGGTAGAGTGGTAGGTTTGAGTTTTTCTGTGTGCATATCGGTGGGATTCGACATCGACATTTGTACACCGCACTCAACGTACACGGCACCAACGCCAGTCCCGTCGGGCTCTGTGCACGCACACATTTGAACGAAGTATTCTCGTGCTAGTATTGCTGTAACTCGTTCAAAACTGGTCGAGCTTCGTAGGTGCGGTGATGTGTGTTTTCAAAGCATGGCTGTGGGATATGTTTATTTACCGGCACATGGCTGAGCCCATGTTTTTTTTTCAAATTCGGAACGTAAAATACCATAACGGTGTCTTGTTTTTGGACGTTTACCGAACGAAACCCAACTCTACCAGTGGGCAGAATGTGTCTGACCGCAGCAACGTTTGGGCCGTGTTCCTGAGGCATAATGTAGGTGGTATTGTAAGGCCCACCCTCTTACTGATGGGGAGACGAAGAAGCTCTGCTGTAGATGTCGTACAGCAGTAGTTGTGGTGGCACTTGCTACGAGAATACCATGGTATCGGTTATTGGACTGCAGATTTTTTCACCTTCAAATTATGCCGAATATCACTATCGCGTTGGGGAACCAGGAGACACACATCAAATCAAGTACGAGTACAAAGGGTTCAAGTGCTAGACCGACAAGACGAGCCTACAGTGACGCTGACCCTGGCTTCGTGTGTCCTACTGCTGCTGCTGTTGCTGCTGTTCCGTTGCTGGTGTTGCTGCGGGCGCCGCACTTGCTGCTGCTGCTGTGTTATGCTGACGATTTGTATTTCTCCATAAAAGAAAGAACCCAAACGGCACGTATATGTAGATGTTCGTTCGTGTTGATTCAGCACAATCAATATCCCCCCAGTGTGATGCATCGCAGATTTGACCACTGCAGGTACCAAGGTCGCGCCTCATTACCACCAATGACAAGAAACCCAGCATTTGAGTTGTGTAATACCTCACATGGGATCAGGGGGTAGGGGTAGGGGTAAATCTAGTATAAATTTAGACGCTTGTTTCGGTCGGGTGGGTTGGATTAAAAGGGGTTTAGTTATATTGCAGTGTAAACGGGGGTGGGGTGTATGATGGGAGATGGGGGGGGGCAGAGG
>MEHQ01004070.1:0-12066 GCA_008828725.1 Saccharina japonica
GACACCCCTCATTTCTTGTAAAATCCCTACCCGCTATTTTTTACATACCAGGGCATTAATTAGGTGTTGCGCTGTTGCGCTGGCGCAACATTTGGCCAAAATAACCGTTTTCCGCAACAGTCGCCGCGAGGCTGGTTGCGCGCAGCGCAACACGCGTTTTTGGGCGCGCAACATTTTTCGCCGCAGGCGAAAAAAATTGAAGCGCGTTTAATTCTCGCCGTAGGCGAGATCTTGTTTTGGGGGTCTTTTTTACTTAATAATTAGTCGTAACTGAACATATTTTAGGCCCCTTGTCCTATTCGCCATAGTCGAAAACAAAAATTAGGCACCTTTTGCTATTCGCCGTAGGCTCTTATTCTTTGTGAGGTACTTTTTTCTATTCGCCGTAGCCAAAAATAAAAAAAAGGCTTTTTAGTTAGTTTTTGAGCGTATATTCGCGCATAGATAGCATTTTTTTTCCCTCCGGCGCGCAACACACCTTGCGTCGCATGTTGCGCTGCGCGCAACAGACGCCGACCCACTAATTATACCCACTCCGACGATCTTCTCACCCCCTCCTCAAGGCAATGGAAAGCACCTGTCCTTCCAAATGCCCTGCACATTGTCGGAAGGCTAATTAACTATTACGGGTGGGCTAATGTAGTAAATAGGACCTTCCGTACACACAAAAACCTATACATCTACGTATTTTTACCAACAAAATTTGGTCCTATTTACTATGGTCCTCCGTAATAGTAATAATATTATATGTTGTGTTGACCACGCAGGCTTCCTCATTTTTTGTTTTTTTGTTTCCAATGTACCCAAGGAAACACGGGAAAAAAACGACACCCCTCTTTTTTTCCGAATCTCAGACAGGGGTGGGTATAATAAAATCAAGTAAAACAAAACTGAAACACAAAAATGTGTTATTTCATTTCTGGTAAAATCCCAACCCGCTATATGCTACATATATACCTTGTTTTTTATTCCGACATGGTGGCGAGTGTGGCTCTGTTTTATTATCTTTTTGTGTACCCCTGATGTACCTGGTATACGTTTCTGTACGATACTCATAGCACGGCTGGGAGGTTTTAACGTTTGGTGTTTCTTACAATGTGGTACGCTCCGGAGCCACCTCATTTCTTCAATAGGGTGGACGGCAATCACTGCGGTTTCTTATTTTGGCCGTTTCCTATTTCGTTGCCCGGTTTGAGCTGTGTTTCTTACACCCAATTTCCTATTGTTTTTTCACAATGTCAGCCTTCCGTTCTTAACATTGGAATATTTCTTAAATGCGGGCCCCCGCTGTTAACGGATCCTCCACTGGGCTAATTTCCAACCAAAGGCGTTCTGGCGTGCGACTAATGTGTCCCTGCCTTGTTGGCGCGCTGCACAATTTTTTCGTACTCCTTTTGGAATCTGTAAAACTAAGATAGGCACGAAAACAGCTCTTCGGGCACGCTCTTTCAGAAAAGGGACGGTCAGGCACTATTTCAGGCATGCGTCAAAGGCTAGGGCTTACCTACAGCAGTACCCCAGCGTTCTTTGACGACGTTGATGCAGTTGCACCCCTTTCTCTCTCTCTCCCCTATCCTAGCCATCCTTTTCTTCCATCCCTATTTATGATCCCCTCCTCCTCTCTCCTCCCCCTCCTATATCCACCGCCCCCCCCATCTCTCATCTCCGCCACCCCATCTGCCCCCTCCCCACCACCCTTGTCTCCTCCTCTCTCCCCTCTACCCCTTACTTCCCTTCTTCTCTGCCCCCCCGCTCCCCCCCTCCCTCTCCCTCTTCCCCCAACCCTCCCGCCCCCCGTTCCCCTCACCCCCCCCAACCCCCCACCCCGACCCACCCCCTCAGTTAGTAGCATTAGTATCATAGAGTATTCCTTCCCCTCTCACCGGCATGTCATATAGAAAATGTGGACACGGAACCTACCGTATGTGCTTCAGTAGTGTAGTGTTCACGACTTGGCCTGACTCAGCTTCGGCAAAACAAATGGTGGATAGGGGTAGTCTACACTACTGAAACTCCTCATTACATCTTCGTTCCCAAATCAAACAAATGTGAGGCCATAGGGGTTAGGGGTTAGGGGCTAGGGTATAAAGGCAAATATATCACAACCATGTTGAAGCTGGACCAAGGTCTGTCTGTACTCGTATATACAGCCCTCAGAAGTACCCTCCGCTCCCCGCGGTTTCAGTCAAGCGGCCCGCCCCGAGCGCCCGGTAGTGCTGCGGGTGGTGGACCGATCTCGCTTCCACTCGCCCTTCCTGTCGCACGCTTTGTGATTTGTGAATGATACTGCCACGTAGCGGCTTAACAAGTATCGTCGCACGAAACTGCTCATGTTGGACGTGCACAGATGGCTTGCTCACGATTTAAGAGACGTGCGGGTCTTCCGTACGTCTATTTCTCTTCGCTTCACGACAATCGCGCAGCACCCCGCTCGTCCCTCGGTGCATATATATTTCTCCCCCTCAGCTCACCTCCCCTTCCTTCCCCCCCTCCCCGCTCCCCTCCCCTCCCGTCCCTTCCCCCCCTCCCCTTCCGTCCCTCTCCCCCCGCCCCCCCTGCGGCCTCTCTCAGCGCCCTTTACTCGCTTCGTACACGCGGTACAAGTACGGTACTGGACTGTGCCCAAACTATACTCCGGTACTAAGCTGTACTGCTGTATGCGGTGACCCTCATGGAGACGCTGAGGGGGTCTCAAGGCTCGCTCCAAGCATCGCATCGCATCGCATCGCATCTTAGGGAGAGAGGCCGCCGCCTTGTCCGAGCTGGCTTTGTCCAATGCCAAGGAGGCCAGGTGCGCAGCGCTCGTGTGGGTGCTCGCTGCCTCCGCTTGCGACACTGCGGCAAAAGGGCAGAGGAGCGAGGCGCGGCCGGCCGTGTTTGCGCTGTCTGAGCTCGCGGCGCTGATGGAGGCTATCTCGGAGCAAACGCGGGAAGTTGCAGGCTTGGAAGGTATAGTCTATTACACGAGTGTGTGCAAGTGCGGGCGGGTACCGGTCAGGCTAGGTTGTGCCTGGTTAGGTTAGGCTGTGACTGGTTTGATCAGCCTGTGGCTGTTTAGAACGACAGTAGTTTAGGCGGTCCCTATCTCGTGTCTGGTCTACTGCTACTGCTACTGCTGCTTCCTGCTGTTGTTGCCACTGCTGCTGTTGCCACTGCTGCTGTTTCTGCTGTTGATGTTGCTGCTGCTGCTATGGAAGTGCCGTATTTTGAGAGCGGTATTTTGGGGTTGGTTATGTTTAGCATTATCTGGCTTTCATTCCGTATACAGATTTCAGCGCTTGTGCTGGCGATTATGCTATGCCCATAGTCTATGTGATTTCCTTTCCGGTTGCCCTTGTGTTGAGTCGTGGCTCACATCAACGGACCGAAACGACCCAGGGACCTTGCCCCCGCTCTCTCCTAACCGCGAGCCTAGGCGGACACTGCGAAACAAACCATCTCGCAGCGACGAAAAATTCGGTTGGACGCGTGCTATGTAGGATAGATGTATTATATAGGGTATACCTTTTTTTGGCTGAAACGTTTGTCTGAATGACCTATAATAGTAGTAAGGCCTCCTTAACCCTAAGTCGTCGGCATATATATTTTTCGTTGTGTACTTGAAGCCATGGGGATGTTTTATCGGTTGTTAAGACTTTTAGTTTCCTCCGAACCCAAATCAGCTTTTGGGTGAGATATAGAGCTCCTATTAATAATACAGTAGATAGACTCACCACCCTCGGGTAAAATATGGGTTGGGTCACCTCTATCGTACCATGCGTCGTTTTTTTGTTTGTTTTTGTTTTTCCCTTTCTCCGTCTTGGAGTAGCTGAGTGCATCACGAGAAAGCCACCCGGCTTATAATCGACACGTCCCCGAAAATAGCTGGACTTCTGTGCGCCAGTGGCCCTGATGCGTTCATCGAGTTGCTCGTGTGTTGGCGTCAGCCCTTGCCCCCACTCGACGCTCATAGCCTTGCAGTCGAGAGGGTACTCGTACTTTTTGTTTGTTTGTTTATAGTGTAGTAGCAGCAGCTCGGCGTGCTTGCGTTGGCGGCCGGCCTTGTTCATCGTACTTTCGTGCTGTACCCACCCACCTTGTACCACCCACCTACCCACCCACCTACTCACCATGTACCACCCACCCACCAATCTACCTACCCACCCAGCCACCCCATCCACCCACCTACTCACCCCTTTCCACCCACCAATCTATCCACCCACCCACCCACTCACCCATTCAGCCAACCACCGGCCCACCCACTCAACCATCCGCCCACCCAACCACCCCCTCTATCGCCCACTGCCCCCCCGCCCTGGTATCGCGCGCAAACACGTTGTATCGTATTCCATCCCATCCCATCGTATTCCATCACCGAGGGTCAACGAGAGGTCACGAGAAAGCGCGTCCGCCAAGGCCGAGATCCGTCTCCAGCACGAAGCGGCCGCGCTGACCCTGCGCCGCCAGGAGCACTATTACTGCGCGACCCGGGGAGAGGCCACTGCGCGGGAGGAGGCCGAGGCCGAGCTGCAAGCCCTGCGCGCGCGGGACTGGAGGGAAGCAAGGCCGGCAGGGAGGAGGGTCCGGCGAACCTCGAGGTGGTCGTGGCGGTGTGCCGGGAGGTAGAGGCGACGGCGTGGGAGCTGCAGGAGCACCGGCGAGTCCTGGTGCGCGAGGTGAAGAAGGCCTCACGTGCAAATCACCGACGGCTTTGTGCTTCCGTCGCGTGCGCCACGAGGGCCACCACCGCCGCGGCTACCGCTGCTACAGCAGTACCGCTGGAGACGCCTCTAGCGCCGCTGCTGGGTACCGATGTCGATCGCCGTTCACCGTAGGCTCGGTGACCGGTGATGGAGCTCGCAAGGCGGAAGTATGAAAAGGAGGGAGAGGGGGAGGGGGAGGACAAGGCGGAGGAGGAGGAGGAGGGGGAGGGGGAGAGGAGGGGGAACGGGGCGCAAGGTCGGCGTGATCGACGGAAGTGATCCCTGGTCACGGACCGGGTGCGGTCAAGGAAAAGAAGCGGTGCTCGAGCGGAGAGCGGGCCGGCGGTGGGAGAGAGGGGCGCAGCGCGGGTGGAGTCGCGTCCGGGGAGCGGTGGTGGAGGGAGCAGGACAAAAGAAAGGTCGCAATCTGGCAGGTGAGGCGTGCCGGTATTCATGTCGCAGCACCGTTAACCTTTTGACGCGGTGAGGCTTGCCCCCATGCATGTTTTCAGGGCATTCCTAGGGATCTATAGAACCTGTCCGTACTACGATACGGATATAAACCTGCCTCGGCTGCCTGGAAGGTGCTTTTGGTGTGCTCCGGTTGCCTGTCCTTTCCTGTCGTTCTTAGTCTTGCTCTGTTTGCGTTGTTTTTCATTCCATTTCATTTCGTTTCATTTCATTTTATGTTATGGTCCGTCGCATCTCCTCTGGGAGAAGCACGACACGCTCTTTCTTTTTTGTCATGTTTTTGTTTGTTTTTTTTATTGTTTGTTGATTTGCTTTACGTATTATATTTATTTTTTATTCTTTTTTTTCTTTTCGCTTTTTCTCTTTTTTTCTCTTTTTCTCTTTTTCTTTTTTTCTTTTTTCCTCTTTCATGCACCTGGATTGCTAGCAGGGTAGGTCTTATCTGTGGTATATGGCATTGCATTGTCTGCTCTGCTTACTGCACTGAGCGTAGTATCTCTGTGTCGCAGTTTTGTGACCGCAGAACTGGTACCTTTTTAGGATGAATCGGCACGGACACTGGGTGTGCTGGATGTCGACGGGTAGAAAGGAAGGTTTAATGTAAAACACACACACACACATCCCGCAGTTTTGTGCGGGATTCGAGATTATCCCGTGGCCCCGTGATACAAGTGAAAACCCGCTCCCGCACAAACGAGTACCGCTCACATAGTCTATATCCCGTTCCCGCGCCAAGGATTTGTTTTGCCTCTCGTTCTTATCCCTGTGATAAGAAATAAGTACTACCTGGCTTGGATGGAGAGCTCGGTACTTTTCCTGTTTTTGTTTTTTTAGTGGTCTTGCTTTCGTTTTTTGTTCGTTTTTTTTTAGTTCATTTGCTTGGTGCTTGGTGTAGTGGTAGTGCCTGTCGCATCTTCTCCAGGGGGGCACGACAGAGATGCTACAACCCCTCGCATTATTTTTGTTTTTGTTTTGTTTTGCCGTGGTCGCTTTCGCCTTGATTTTTTTCTTGTCCTTGCGTATTTGCTTAGGCTTTCTTCGATTGTTTAGCTACGTACATACGTATATATGATACCAGTATTCAGTTTGTTTTTGTTATTCCGTCCTCTCTTTCCTGTCTTTCGTCGTTCGTGTGTGGCACGAAGACGAAACGGAACTGACTAGGAAGCGCCACGCATCCGTTGTATGGGTGGCGCCCAAGGGAATGGAGACGGGGGGGCGGACGGTTCGTAGGGAAACCGCATCTGACGAAAGCAGGAAGGAGACGGCAGGCAAGGTAGAAAGGTACCAGACCGACTAGCTGGTAGAACCTGTGTACTACGGGTACAAACCTGCCTCGGATGTTTGGAAGGTGCTTTTGGTGGGCTTCGGTTGCCTATATTTTCCTTTCGTTCTTAGTCTTGCTCTGTTTACGTTGTTTTCATTTCATTTTACTTGATTTTATACTATTTTTCTGTCACATCTCCTCCGGGAGAAGCACGGCACTTTTTTCCTTGCCTTTAGTTATCGTTTTTGTTTGTCTGTTGATCTGTTTTTTTGTAGTTATTTTTTATTCTTTATGTTTCCCTTTTCGCTCTTCGCTTTTTTTCTTTTTTTCTCTTTCACGCAGCTGGGTTGCTAGCACGGTAGGTCGTGCCTGTCGTATATATGGCATTGCACTGTCTGCTTTGCTTACTGCATTGCAGCGTAGTATCTCTGTGTCGTAGTTTTGTGACCACAAAACTGGTATCTCTCTAGGATGAAGAATCGGCACAGACACTTTTTTTTTTTTTTTTTCCATCCCATTCATTATCTTCGCCCTCCCTTTCTCTCTCCTTCCTAGTCGTAACTCAGATCCGGGGTCACAAAGTAGGCTCTTCTCCCCCCTCCCCCATACGGTCTTTGCCTTGCATTTTTATCGTGAGAATGTTTCAGCACTTTCTTCCCTCGTCGACTTGCGTCGGATTCCGCCTACCCACGCCACGAAGGCGCTCTCAGCAATTGGTTCCTTTTTATTTTTTCAAATAAAGTCAAAATCTCTCACCACGGTGGGATTCGATCTTGGGTACCAATGGTATTAATAGTAGTCTTTGAAGCTGACCACTACTCTACCGGGGCGACTGGGTGTGCTGGATGTCGACGGGTATATATATATAAATGACGGTTGAATGTGAAGGATACCCACACATATACTCGTATCCCGTTCCCGTACACACGAGTCCCGCGCAAATACCCATATATCATATTATCCCTTTCCCTCACAAAAATGTCTCGCAAAATTGATGATATCCCGAATCCCGTGAATAGAGTAAGGTCAAATTCCGATGGCATGTAAAAGCTAATCGCTCCCCCGGCAGAAGGAGGGGCTATTGCATGGTACGCACAAGCGCCAGGTTCCGGGTTCGATTCTTATGTGTGTCTGTTTTTAATTTTTCTGTTTGTTTTTCAAACAAACATGGTGCTGTTATTACAATAGTACTGTTTGTAAACCTGGTATAATAAAGTATAGAAATTCCCAGGGACGCGAATAATATTTTCCCGCGTGTATTGGCGAATGTCCACTACAACACAAATCGCGTTGAGATACCGTGGTGTTTGTATGCTGTACACACACACACCGTGGAGGATCGCGGTAGCAGGATCCCGCACAAAATAATCCCGTTTAGTCCCATCATGGCTGAATCCCGTCCCAGGGAGCACCGCGGCGGCCGGATCCCGTACAAACAATATTTTCGAATCCCATCGTGGCTAGGTCCCGTACAAAGTATCCCGCCGAGTCCCGTGGTGGCTGAAACCCGTCCCGAGGAGTCCCACGGTGACCCGTCCTGAGGAGTCCCACGGTGACCAATCCCGAGGAGTCCCACTGTGACCAGTCTCGAGGTGTCCCACGGTGACCAGGTACCATACAAATATGTACGAGTGCCGTGAAGTGAAGTCCTGGGGCATAACTGGTTCCTGCGGGATATGATCCCGAAGTCGAAAAGGCGTCCCGAGGAATGCCCCCTGTTTTTTGTTTTAGTTTGTGTTGGCTCTAAAAGTGAGTTGTAAGCATGGCATGGCATGGTTTCTATATATATCACTCGGTCCTGTAGGCTTGGAGTGTTGGAGTGTTGGAGTGGTACAGACAGATGGCGTGTTATGGCTGGCACCCTGCTAGCGGGGGGGGGTTGCCCCCACTTCTACCCGTATCATATACCTGGTATACATATATATATATATATATAGGGCGGTCAATTTCTGTGGAGATGGTGACATGAAAAAGACTCCCCATGCCCTGCCTCTGTCACCGGGTGAGATACTAACCCAAATGTAAAGTCATTTTTAACGCCCAAAGCTGATCCTACCGTAGACTGAAACCAAGTAATTACCAGGCAACTTGAAAAAAATGCGAATTTTCCGCCCAAAGGCCCAAAGGTTCATGTCGTTTTGTAGAGATGGGTCCTGAAATCTTGCGCACGTGTGCTTTGATGCTGTGTCGAGGCCTTGACCAACGGCGATTTTGTTTTTCGTCGGGAATTTGGCGTTTTTTAAGGCCCAAAACTCCATCTCCGACTCCAAAAATAAATAAGTATCTGACGGGAAAAAAAAAGCACCCTCCGTTAACGGGTCAGCAGGCGTTCATAGAACACGTGCGCAAACTTTCAGGACCTATCTCCCAAAAACAGAGTGATCTTCCGACTCTTGACTCTATTTGGGGAATTCAGCTTGAACCAGCCTGTACGTACGCAGAGCCTGCTTTGTTACCACGGACTATTAATAGGTTACGGCAATGAGTTACTGCTGTGAGAACCAACAACGTACATTCATTGTAGTATCCAAACCGTGCTTACTTTTCCGGACAGAGAAGTACCGGTATGCGCTTTTACGTGAATTGAATGGACCGATTCGACCCGGAGCTGCACGAGACAGGCCGTCCGAGCTTGGGATTTCCGTGGGATACGTATCATAGCTGTGATAATATGAATCAGGAATAATCAGGACGGAAGCACATGCTGTGGTCCTCCGCTTCCTAACTGAACCCACACTTTTGGGTACACAGCACTCCCAAATAATGCGGCATTTGTTTTGGCAGTTCTAAAAGAGTCGAGAGCGCTGCGAGTAGAGGATGTCTTCGCCTTTAAGGTGCTCCGTACTACAACTAACTACTGTCACATTGAGCTTTTACACTATTATATCAATACGTACAGTAATACCGTACTGCTGCTGTACGTTTGGTTCATGTAGGACAGGGTGCGAGGCGAGCGGTTTATATCACGCAACAAAAAAAAAACGAGTCAATCGTAATCGCGCTGCATTGCACAACATCATTGAGTCAAAACGTGCGTATATCTCAGCGTGGGCGAAGTAATTTCTGCGGGGATTCAAAAGAAACGAACCGCGTGAGTATTTTCAAAGTCGTAACTTCACCCCCCCCCCCCCCCCCCCCCCAACTTTAAACAATGTTAAGTAGCAACAGCTGGAACACGAATTGCATCATTCTAAAAACGCATC
Organism: Saccharina japonica; assembly: GCA_008828725.1. Lineage (NCBI taxonomy): Eukaryota > Phaeophyceae > Laminariales > Laminariaceae > Saccharina > Saccharina japonica. The sequence continues at coordinate 9,624 of MEHQ01004070.1, forward strand.
TGACCTGCGCAGAGAAGGGAAGCAGCTTACACTACACTACATGTTTGAGCAGCACCGCCACCAACACGGTGCAGAGGGCGTCACCATAATACTCTCTGATGAAGAAGCACATTACGCCGATTTTGGTCTGAACCCTCATGTTTTTTTTTTTTGTCCATCCCATTTGTTATCTTCGCCCTTCTTTTCTCTCTCCCTCTTTAGTCGTAACTCAGATCCGGAGTCACTAAGTAGGCTCTTCTCGCCCCTCCCCACTACGGTTCTTGCCTTGCATTTTTATCGCGAGAATATTTCAGCACTTTCTTCCCTCGTCGACTTGCGTCGTATTCCGCCTACCCACGCCACAAAGGCGCTCTCAGTAAATGGTTCCTTTTGATTTTATCAAATCAAGTAAAAATATCTCACCACGGTAGGATTCACACTCGGGTACCAATTCTAGTAGCCTTTGAAGCTGGTCACTGGTCTACCGGGACGACCGGCTTTTCATGTACGCATGTACAACATCCACAGCAGTTTTATTATCAAACACGACGCTCTTGGACTCAGGGTGGCAAGGCGGCCTATCAGCACAACACAAAATATCTATATACTATGTTTCTATAAGTAGTATGAAACGGCTTTTACACACAGCTCTATCGAGAGGTACCCACTACCCACCCCACACCTTCGACACGACCAGCGAGCGGCCCAACAGCAACAACGCGACCAGCCAGTGACCAAATTCCTACAGCGTCAGGTAAAAGGCTGGCCTCCAGTGCTCATCGGCATCCGGCAACCCGCTCAACCGCTTGCTTGCGGTTTCACCCCCCACCGAACCCCTAAAGCTTCGCCTCCAACCGCCGCCCCAGCAGCAGACAGCAGGCAGCGCAGCGGCCGGCACACGCCTCGATACACACGCTCTCCTCGCTCAGCCGCAGCACTAGCCGCTTAGCAGCCGCCGCAGTCCACTCGCAGCTTTACAGCATTCCCACCGCCCACCCACCGCTCGTCTCCACTCCACTCCCCTCCCACTCGACCTCCACCAACAGACGCCGGCCCGCGGGCCGCCTTGCCACTGTCACGGCAGCTGTCCCTCGAGTCTCCGGCGGGGGGTAGGGTGTTGGTCAACAACCACTTCTCCTGCTGGGAGAGCGGGGCCCCAGCCCTGTCTGGAAGCCCCAGTTTCTTCGAGCAGTCAGGCAAGGGACTGTTCCCAAGGGGTTTGTCACCTCCACCCTATCCATAGGAGCTTTTGTCGTCAGCGGCCGCCTCGAGGGAACCACACCGACCGACCGACCGATCGCGGCGGCGGCGGTGGAGGAGGGGGCGGCCACAGGGGATGCTCGCTCGAGTGAATCCCCGGCGCTCAGTTCCGACGCCGTTGCCGTTACCGCTGCAGTTGCCCGCGGTCCCGTAAAGATATAGATGGCGGCAGCAGGGGGTTGCCATCGTCGTCCGAGTCACTAGGGAGAGCCCACGTCCGGTCCTGTCGCTTGTATCCTTCAAAATCGACTGCTGTTGCTGTTGCTGCTGTTGCTGCTGGGCATGGGAGGAGCCGCGCGCAAGAGGACGGGGGGCGGGGGGAGGGTGGGGGTGAGAGGGAGGCGACCCACGAGGTTTTTAATGGTACCGAAAATGTTGTTGAGATGCTGTTTTTTTTTTTTTGTCCATCCCATTTGTTATCTTCGCCCTTCTTTTCTCTCTCCCTATTTAATCGTAACTCAGATCCGGAGTCACTAAGTAGGCTCTTCTCGCCCCTCCCCACTACGGTTCTTGCCTTGCATTTTTATCGCGAGAATATTTCAGCACTTTCTTCCCTCGTCGACTTGCGTCGTATTCCGCCTACCCACGCCACAAAGGCGCTCTCAGTAAATGGTTCCTTTTGATTTTATCAAATCAAGTAAAAATATCTCACCACGGTAGGATTCACACTCGGGTACCAATTCTAGTAGCCTTTGAAGCTGGTCACTGGTCTACCGGGAAGTCATTTTTAACGCCCAAAGCTGATCCTACCGTAGACTGAAACCAAGTAATTACCAGGCAACTTGAAAAAAATGCGAATTTTCCGCCCAAAGGCCCAAAGGTTCATGTCGTTTTGTAGAGATGGGTCCTGAAATCTTGCGCACGTGTGCTTTGATGCTGTGTCGAGGCCTTGACCAACGGCGATTTTGTTTTTCGTCGGGAATTTGGCGTTTTTTAAGGCCCAAAAATCCAACTCCAACTCCAAAAATAAATAAGTATCTGACGGGAAAAAAAAAGCACCCTCCGTTAACGGGTCGGCAGGGGTTCATAGAACACGTGCGCAAACTTTCAGGACCTATCTCCCAAAAACAGAGTGATCTTCCGACTCTTGACTCTATTTGGGGAATTCAGCTTGAACCAGCCTGTACGTACGCAGAGCCTGCTTTGTTACCACGGACTATTAATAGGTTACGGCAATGAGTTACTGCTGTGAGAACCAACAACG
>MEHQ01004303.1:4894-19306 GCA_008828725.1 Saccharina japonica
CCCCCCCCCCAAACCACCGCCTCCACCGCCACCACCGCTCACTTGGGGTTATTGCTGTACTGTTTCCACACGCGCGCGACGTGCACGGGCCTGTCCGGCCGTGTCGAGTACCACCTGTCATCAGAAGTGGCGGACACAAAAAACAAATAACAAAAAATGAACGGTCACTTACTTGCCAGAGTAAACCACAACGCCATCCATCATCAACGTGAACATCAACGGACACATCGACGGAAGCATCAACGGGAAAGGTCAAGGCTGACACACACACAACGTTTGTTTGCCATCCACGTGAGCATCAACGTGAAAATATCAACAACTTTTGACAAATCAACTTAAAAAAAACCTGACCGTGAAACTCCAGGGCAAAAATGTTAAGATCGACGAGCGATGCATGCATCACAAAGCCAACGTATTGCAAAGCGCCAGGAGGGAGGCAAAATCGAGGAAGAAGCGGCGACCGGAGCTTGCTTGTTATCTTAGTGTGCTGTTTACGAGGTTCCCTCGTTTTCGACCGCAGCCGCCGTCGCAACCGTCACCGCCACCACCGTGATTTCCATTGAGCAACTATTACGGGGTGGGCTAATGTAGTAAACACTAGTAAATAGAACCTACGGTACACACAAAAACCTACCATATTATATATTTTACTAGGTTTACTATCAATAACAGTATTTGGTCCTATTTACTATTAATAGTGTTTACTATGGTCTCCCGTAATAGTAGGTATCTACTGGCATTTGGCATTTGACTAATATTTACTGAGGCGGACGGCCGCGGTTGGTCTTGCTGTTATTCGTACACGCCAAAAGGACCCCCCCCCCCCTATTAACCCATTGGAGGCTGTCATCCATATGCAAGTCCGCCTCACAAGCGGTTCTTATTATAGTAGTAGGATGCAGCTCAGCACCCTTCATGCGACTCGCTGAACACCTCACGGCGCTTCGCAAAGCTTGGTGCTAGCAATGTCTGCCTGGTCGGTGAAAACCCGACATGCTCCGTCCCCGCATTGTATATAGATAGGGATGCGAGGGTCTATGGGCATACGATTACGGCCATGCATGCATATCGAGTACACCCCCCGCCCCCGCCTTCCCGCCTCCCCCCCCGCGCCCCGCCCCTACGTGCCCGCTGCCGCTGTACAAAGAAAAAGCGGCCCGCCGTGGTTTGCGCAATTCTCTTTGATACATATCATACCAGGTATGTACGACGCACCTGCTAACAAGGTACCGGTACCTGGCAGGGCACTACCGAACCGAAACTGCCTGTAGCAGTCGCTACTGCTGCTGCTGCTGCTGCTGCTGCTGCTGCTGCTGTGCGCTGCTGTGAGCTCTATGCGCGTTTACATCAACAGCAGGGCGAGCAGAACAGACCGGTATCATCGTCATACGAAGTCAGCAAGCAGTCTTCACGAGCGCATGTTTCTCTCAAAATTGCTGCCGATTCTGTTGTTCTCGTTGCGTGGTCATACCGCGTACAGCAGCCCTTCAATCCCTCGCTTGTCGCCCTTCACTCACCGTCCTAGCTCGTCGGAGGGCAAGAGGTCGACGTCGTGGAACAGGAACGCTCCGCACCCCTCCCGCCGAGCCAGGTCGAAGCCTATGTTCAGAAGCTTCCCGCGGTTGAACTTACGCCCGTCGTCCGAGGACTGCTCCACCACGTACACGCGAAATTCTGCCGCCGCCGACCCCTGCCCCTGCTGCTGCTGCCGCTGCCGCTGCTGCTGCTGCTGCCTCGCTAGGAATTCCTCCATGTAGGGGACGAACCTACTCAGGTGCGCCGACCGTTTCTGCGCAGGATCTAGGTCCCGGTAAGGAACGATGACTGCTACCGTCAGGCCCAGTCCTGTTGGCGCTCCTGATCTGGCAGCAGCAGCAGCAGCGGCGGCAGCGGCAGTGGCGGCGCCTGTGCCGACTCTGCTGCCTTCAGCGTCGGCGCCCATCTCTCTTCGCGGTGGTGGTGGTGGTGATTGTGGCGGTAGTGGCGGCGGTGACCCCTGTCGAGATCGCTTTGCTGGAGGAGGGGACGACGAGCCTCCGTCGTCGGCCGGTCGGGGAGGTTGCCGTGAGGGCGACTCTGGCGGGAACCAAACCGATTTTCCGGTCTGCGTGTTGAAGAAGTAGGGCGTTCCGTACTTGGTGGATTCGCATTTCACCCACCCTGGGGGAAGCTTCCTTCCGTCGTGATATAGTGTGCTCATATCGTCGTGATCCAAGCTTGCGGGTAGAAGCTTGGCCTCCTGTTGCAAGTATGCAAGCTAAGCAACTTGGACGGCAAGCTTGGAAGCTATGGGAATGCTGGAGTTCAAGAGAGATTTGGAGGCATTTTTGTGGAGACTCTATTCGGAGATCATGTGCGGCACGAATCCGCTGCAACTTGCCGCGCTGCCGGCCCCATCAAGCTCCACTACGTGGCACCCTGCGAGTCTCCTGTGTGATGCGCGACATAGTGGCGACGTAACTGCAAGGACTACCTTCTCCTTCTCTTGCTTGCGAGCTGTGTGAGAGAGCGGCTGAGCTTCTTCAAGTCGTGTTGAGGTCGTCTATCGTAAGAAGTGCGCGGAGTGTCTCGTTTGCTGGGGTCGGGGTCAGGCATCGAGCAGCATCAGCAACAGGGCTACAACGCCAGTCTCACGGTGGGTCTAGGAACATAATCTGCAGTAGTACAGCAACACGTATTGCCCCTCTCTAGTGGTGGTGGGCACATGCCGGGTTGAATGACGCATTCGGTGGGTGTTTTCGTGCCTTGAATTCCAACGCGTGCCACAAGACGCACTGGTTCTACTACGTACGAGTAACAGCAGCAGCAGCAGCACAACTACCACACTACCACCACCACACCAGTATCATACCAACACCAGATTCAGCACCAGCACCAGCACCATATTCATAGCTCTGGCAGGCTATCATGCGTAGCTCTACCAACGGCTACGAGTGGCCGCCATGAGATCCATCTGCTGATTTCGTCGCTTCCGCTTAAAACCCAGCCAGCACGGTGCCGCACGTTTTCCCTTTAGAACTGCAGCAGCACACATCTTGGGGCAATCTACTTGGGATTACTGTTCTCGTATATACGTGAAGCAGTACCTGCGACAGCAGTACAGGACACCTATTAATATTAATACTGTTGTAATAAGAAACAGGTTCATAAGAAAGTCAGGCTGATATTTAGAGGAAAACAAGAAACTCGAGATTCGTTATGTTGAAATTAGTGTAGAAATCACCCTCTCCCTTGAATAAGAAATCCAGCCTGCTGGGTCAGCTTTCCTGGTTTGTATTACGACGTGTGTACTGCTGTCTGTATATCGCAGTGGCGAAAGCGTGATAAAAGCTACTGGTACCTCTGGAACCTATTAATAGTATTTACCGGTGCCTGGTATCATACCACAGATATCTGTGCTTCCACTCCTGCCCCCTGCCCTTGCTCGATGGCCATCCAGGTCCCGTCCTCCCTATCGTGTAGACCACTACGACAACAACAGTAGTGACAGAGTACGAAATGAACACGCGTTGCTCCAAGCCTTACCGTACCCTACACGAACGCCGCTCGCTATCATACACACGAAACCCTCGCTCACACCCAGCAGTTTACAGCAGCAGCAGCAGCAGCAGCAGCAGCAGCATGGACGCGGGACCCGCCTCGGAGCCTTCTCCAGCCCGACGTGGACAGGGCAGCAGCGCCAGCGCCATTCGCCGACAGCCGAGACCAACAAACGGAGGGTCGCCGGGGAGGGGAGGGGAGACCCGGCCAGCAGGCAGAGAGAGGGCCGGCAAAGGAAGTGCCAATGATGCCAGCGTCAAGGGCAAAGGCAAAGGCAAAGGCAAAGGCAAAGGGAAGGGCAAAGGGGCCGCGCGGTCGTCGTCGTCGTCGTCGTCATCGCGTGGAGGCGGGCGCGGGCGCGGGGGCGGGGGAGGGAGAGGGGGAGGGGGAGGGGGTGAGGGAGATTCGTACGGCACGCTCGGCAAGCTGGTATCCAAGGCGACCACGCCCAGCCGCGAGACGGGCTACAAGTATCTGGATGAGGTGTGTAAAGAGACGGCGGTGCAAGGCTACGTATGTACCTGGTACGGGTTATGACTCTGAAAAAAAAAAGAGGACCTGGGCTGTGACTCTGTGAAAAAGATTGGTGCAAGGCTACGTACGTATGTATGGGTGATGACTCTAAAACAAAAAAGAGGGCCTGGGCTGTGACTCTTGTGAAAAAGATGGTCTCTTTTTTTAGAGTACAGACTCTTTTTTAGAGTCGTACGTATTCCATACATGTGCAAGGTGCCCTTGGGTGTTACATGAGCAAAGATGCTGCACGTCTCTATAGGAAACCCTTTCTTCTTGGGCCTCTTGTGACCTTAATATACTAGCTTTAGTGTGGGGATAGGTCGGTCAAGGGGGGCCAAACCGCGGTCTCATGTCCTGTACTTGGTATACCATATTTAGATCCGGGCATAACCTGGTACCTGGTACGTCTACGGTGTACCGGGGAATATATATATATATACCCTGGTATATATATTGTCCCCGGTGGAATGGCAGGTGAATCTCGTCCCTGTTTGAGTCAAGATCGTGGGTTCGAGCCCCCCCGAGTGCATGCTCGTACGTAGGGACTTTTTCTCGCAAAAAATATATATTGACTAGTGGAAAGCGCGAGAGCGTGAGTTAGCAAAATTCTATGAAAATCGACGAGCGGTGGGAATGCTGAACCCTCTGCGCGATAAAAATCAAGTCACGTATCATATGAACCGTAGTGGGGACGAGGAGAAGAGCCTGATTTGTGACCCCGGATCTGAGTCACGGCTATCGAGGGCGAGGGACAGAAGTACGAAGATAATAAATGGGATGGAAGATAAATAAATATATTTAAATATGTATATCATACGTTTATTTTTTTCATATGAGCGTTGGTACGGCCATACCCTGGTATTTTTGGCTACTCAAATGATTACAGGATCATTTCCTTCAGAGGGGTCAGCCAGTTGCCGTCGACGCTTGACGTTAACCGAGCGCGGTTGAGGAGGAAGGCCGATGACGTCTGTCTTTGTCGCTGGGGGTTAAAGACGAAGCGCCGCAGACGGCCGCGGAAGGGCCGGCGGCGGGGGAGTGGGTGGAGGTGGGGGAACCGGCCGGGTTATCCTGCCGCCTATGTGCTCTATGCTACTTGTATTTCGTATGTCTACTGTCCAGGACAGCGGTAGCGGTAGCAGCAGTAGCGGCGGCAGCAACAGCAGCGGCAGTGTGACAGTAGTGTTGGTGTTGTTGCCGTCGTCGCTGTGGTCGAATCGTGGGAGAATAGGGGCAGGGATGACTACCTGCCAAACCTGGGAACCATGAGCTACAAGAGTACAGGACCCACAAACCACACATTTTGTGCTGTCACGTCTAGGCAGTAGTAGCAGTAGAAGTAGTAGTAGTAGTAGTAGTAATAGCAGTGGCAGTAGTAGCAGTAGAAGTAGTAGTAGTAGTAGTAGTAGTAGGAGTAGAAGTAGTAGTAGTAGTAGTAGTAGTAGTAGTAGTAGTAGTAGTAGCAGTAGTAGTAGTAGTAGCAGTAGCAGCAGCAGCAGCAGTAGTAGTAATCGAAGTAGTAGTAGCAGCAGTAGTAGTAGTAGTAGTAGTAGTAGTAGTAGCAGTAGTAGTAGTAGTAGTAGTAGTAGAGGTAGCAGCATTAATAGTATTAGTAGTAGCCTCAAGGGAAGACATAGTTAGCAGGAGGACTGACCCCCCCCCCCTAGCAAAAAGAAACTATTATATTCATAATGTAGCATGTGGAAACAACGTAATGAGCGCCGCCCAAATGTTGGAGGTGTCTGTATATTGCGGTTTCTCTTCTCATTTCAATCAGGTAGCCAACCACAACGACCAGCGACCACCAGCCCAACGACCACTAGCCCAACGACCACCACCAACCCGACGACCAACAACCCAACGACCAACCAACTGACCAACAAATTGCCCCAACTAAACCAACAACCCCAGGATGCAGTAAGGCGGATCAAGGCCATCGCCAGGACGGGCGATGAATGCGCGGCCGGTGCTCTCCGTTACCTCATGCAGAGGATGGCCGCCAAGTCTGCTGAGGTATAGATATGATCTGATATGAAATAACAGCTGTTCGTACTCCTGTAGGGTGGTGCATGGCGTCAAACCTCGGACAGATATATCATCTACAGATAGATCATCTACAGATAGATGATCTACAGATAGGTCATCTACAGATAGATGATCTACAGATAGATCATCTACAGATAGATCATCTACAGATATATCATCTACATTAAGATCATGCTCGGTTAGATCATCTACAGATATACCATCTACACATAAATCACCTATAGCTAGATCATGCACAGATATATCATATTCAGACATATCATGTACAGATGTATCATGTGCAGATATATCATGTACATATATATATCATATTCAGACATATCATGTACAGATAGATCATGTGCAGACATATCATGTGCAGATAGATCATCCATTCCCACTTCGTGACCTAATATTTCAAGGAAGATAATATATACCAGGTATTCCCGACCTTTTATGTATGATCTGTGTGACATGTATGATCTGTGTGATCTGTATGATCTGTATGATCTGTATGATCTGTATGATTTAGCTCATGCTGCCGGGTGGGACCCGTACGTATACTCTTCATGATTTTACACATGTTTTCCTGGCTTGGACCTGTACTATGCAGATCCTGCGGAATCTCAAATATCTCACAGCGGCAGGCAAGGAGGAACTGGATGATGTACTGTAGATCATGATCTATCTGTAGATTATCTAGAGGGTCTAGGTGGTTTCGGGTGATCTAGATGATCTAGACCATGATCTATCTGTAGATGATCTAGATGATGGCTGTCCGAGATGCGCGCGGCTTTTCCATCTTGTCTGTTAATGCGAAGACCACTTGCTTCTCAAAATGAATGCCTAAACAATGCTTACATTTACAAGGACACAGAGTGTAACGTTGCTGTGTAAATGCGTGACACGGTGTTGAATTCGTTTTAGTTTTAGTTTTTAATGGTTATCCATTTTTTCCCGGCCCGTGCTTGGGACGTCTTCTTGCTGCTTCTGCTTCTGCTTCTGCTGCTGCTCCTGCTGCTGCTGCTGCTGCTACTGCTGTTTTTTGCACCTTCCGCTGCTTGCCTGCGGTGGCGGCTTTCGCTCTCCTAACCCTTGTGGTGGCGAGAGAAGGTTCGCTTCATGGCGCTGGCGATCGTGGGCCAGCTTTTCCAGCGATCAAGAGTGGTGCGCGCAGTGCTCGTCGCCGACCTCAAGGTGAGATGCTGCTGCCGGTGCTGCTGCTACTGCTGCTGCTGCTGCTGCTGCTGCTGCTGCTGCTGCTGCTGCTGCTGCTGCTGCTGCTGCTGCTGCCGCTACTACTGCCTTTTGGGCGTTATCTGGACAGCCCCTACTCGTTGGTTCATGGGCCTCGACTGCTCGATCAATTGGCCTCGCCTGATATGAACTGAACGTGGCCGTTTGCCTGTCTTTTAGCGCTCCACCCCCCCCCACCCGACGCATTCTCCGCCCACACATCACCACCAAAACCTCCTCGTCCTCCTCGTCCTCCTCGTTCTCCTCCTCCTGCTGTCCCCCGACGTTCAGGTTCCGTTTGGTTGGTACCATATGTGTTTTTTTTTCGTGATTTTTTTTTATTGTTTTAGGTCATGGTCAGGTTACGATTTGCCACCCTATCCGGAGATGTAAGGACTAGTATTCATGCAAATACCTTAAGGGTTCTTACATGTTTGGTCTGAGTCGTACCTGGTAGTACATTTTTTTTTCATGTTTTCTCGTTTGTTTTGGTTCGTTTTTGTTTTGTTTTTGTTTTGTTTGTTTTGTTTTCTTTGTTTGTTTTGTTTGTTTTGTTTTCTTTGTTTGTTTTGTTTTGTTTGTTCGTTCGTTCGTTCGTTTGTTTGTTTGTTTGTTTGTTCGTTTGTTTGCTTGTTTGTTTGTTTTATTTCGTTTGTTTGTTTGTTTTATTTCGTTTGTTTGATTGTTTGTTTGTTTGTTTGTTTGTTTGGTTGTCTGGTTGTTCGTTTTGTTTGTTTTGTTTGTTCGTTTATTGTGTGTTCGGGTGTTTGTTTGTTTGTTTGTTTGTTTGTTTGTTTGTCTGTGTGTTTTGTTTTGTTTGTTTTGTTCGTTGTATTGTTTGTTTGCTTCATCGCTTCATTGCTTACATTACTCGCAACTGCTTTTCAACATTCGTACTGGTATTTGTCAGCAATAGTCAGTTACTGTGATCCATATTGCAGATAGCTTAGTCCATACGTACAGTATATATATATTCAAGCCCCCCGCCCCCCCCTCACAAGCGATTCTTAGCAGTATGCAGTTCACCCTTCAATACGACCCGCTGAACCCCTCACGGCGCTTCGCGTTTGGTGCTAGCAATGCCTGCTTGGTCGGCAAAAACTCGACGTGCCCCGTCCCGGCATTGTACGGATGCCAAGGTCTATGGTCGTACAACTACGGCCATGCATGACATGCAGCTCACCCTTCATGTGACTCGCCGAACACCTCACGGCGCTTCGCGCTTGGTGCTAGCAATGTCTGCCTGGTAGGTGAAAACCCGACGTTCTCTGTCCCGGCATTGTACGGAGGCCAAGGTCTATGGTCGTACGACTACGGCCATGCATGCATGACATGAGTACCCCCCGCTCCCCCCCCACCTCCCCACCTTGCTACGGCCTCCGGTAGAATTTCCTCAATCTGGCCGTCGGACATGACCCGCGGCAGCCCCTCCCCGGCCCGCCCCCAGCCGCCACCGCGCTCCGCCAAAAGGCGTTGGCGCTGATGGAAGAGTGGAGCGAGGCCCACGGCGAGCTTCACAAGGGCCTTCGGGCGGCGTACCGGTTCTTGAGAGAGGGGAAGAGGATGAAGTTCCCTGAGTTGCAGGTGCGGGGCAGGAGAAGAGGCGGCGCTATATAATCGTTTGCTCTTTTTCAGTCGTGTTTTTTTGTTTTTGTTTTGTTTTTCTTGCGATTTTCGGCACAGCTTTCTTTGCCAAAGTTGTTGGTATATGGCCACGCTGTTACCGAATGGCATGTAAGATGACACGCACCGCCGTGGAGCCAAATTCAGAGCATCACTGCTACTACTACTACTACTACTACTACTACTACTACTACTACTGCTACTGCTACTGCTGCTACTGCTACTGCTGCTACTACTACTACTACTACTATTACTGCAGTAGGGTAAATTTTGTACGAAAAAAGTTCGGAGAAGTACCAGTAGATGTACAGAAGTTTAAAACTTCTTTGTAATATATGGAAACAACGTAGTGAGCGCCCAAAAGTTGTAGGTGTCTCTATTAAGAGTAGGAACGGCGCTCCGTCTCGAAAGGGATGCGTGGTCAATGTTAAAATTGCTAAAGCAAGCAGCAAATGAGTATACGCCCCCCCAACCACCCACCCACCCCCCAAATGTTGGAGGTGTCTCTAATAGGAGTAGGAACAGTGCTCCATCTCGAGAGGGATGCGTGGTCAATGGTCAAATGACTAAGGCAAGCAACAAATGAGTATACGCCCTCCCCCCCCCGGCCCGCGTCCGTCCGACCCGCCCCCCTCTCCTCCATCGCTACCTTGACACCTTGAAGGCGCAAGCGGTCAGGCAGAGGCAGGCCGCCGCCCGGAAAAGCAAGCACGCCCAGCGCTTGCTCCGCGCGAAGTACGTTCAGGCCAAGGGCGAGATCGCTGAACAGGTAAATGTCGTGTTCTCCCTCGTATCGTTTACACGTTTTTGTTTTTCTTGTTGTTGATTTTGCGACTTGGTTCGACGCGTTCTGTTTTCATTCAGTACGTACATGCAGCAAACGTACTGCTGCTGCTGTAGTGATTCTTCCGCACCCCTTGCTCCCATCTCGAAAGGGGTGTGGGTGCGTGCGGTCAATGATGGTCACATGGTTAAGGCAAACTACAAATAAATGAGTACCCCCCCCTCCCCATCGCCCCCCTATATATTATATATAGGTTGGGTTGGCGTCGGTTGGCAACGACACGGTACAACATGCCCGCTCACTACCTGAGCTCCTTTAGACCACCAGGGTACCGTTTTTTTATTTAATTTTTTTGGCGGTCGATCACAGCTGGCGGTCGAGTTAGATCATTTGTGCGGGGTGGAGAACCTTTACTCCGCACAAGGGGAATGGTCTTATCACGTAGGGTATGACACCCACGAGACAGTTACATAGTACTCCCATTGCTGTCTCAGGAAGTGGCCACACCGGAAATTAAGTTAAATCGTTGAAGCTGTCATCCATATGCAAGTCTGCCTCACAAGCGGTTCTCAGCAGGAATGCAGCTCACCCTCCATGCGACTCGCCAATACCTCACGACGCTTCGCGCTTGGTGCAACAAGCAATGTCTGCCTGGTTGGTGAAAACCCAACGTGCTCCGTCCCGGCATTATAGGGATGCGAGGGACCATGGTCATACAACTACGGTCATGCATGAATATCGAGTACACCCCCCCTCCCCACCTCCTCCGCCCCCTTGTCCCCCGTCTCGCAGCACCTGACGGCTGAAATATACAGTATCGAAATTGCGAAATGACTACGTAAAATTACCCTATTTCATATTGAGTACGAGGTTTTCCTTCGGGATTTTTGAATTTTTGGCATATGCCTCTTCAAATCCTGGGGGTGTCGCAAGCTGAAAATGGAGACCCGCAGCAGGCGTTCGTTCCTCGTACCAGATACTGTATATACGTATGTATATATGTGTACTTGTATATATGTATGTATAGCCACCGTGCGGGCAAGAAGGAAGTACATCAGACAAAAATAAAAGAAAAAGAAGAAGCTCTTGAGAGCTCAGCTATTCTATTCATGAAAGGGAGAAAGAAAACAAGAAGAAGTACGAAGCCACCGGGAAAAAGTAAAGCCGTCTGCCAAGCAAGTAACACCGACCCAGCCCAAACGAATTTATTGTTAGTTCTAGCTTACGACGGGGAGGGGGGGGGGCTACGTACAATATACTAACCAGGAAACACGATGGACCCCGAAAAAAAACATGCATCGCCCTTTGATTACACAACCATACGATTTTGGTTTTAATTACTCTTATGTATATATAATATACGAATTGTATATGTATCGTATGTATGTAATATACATATGTATCTTATGTATATAATATATATATGTATATTATGTATAATATATATATGTGTATATTAGTATATATAATATATATATATAAAATATGTGTATATGTATGTTCCCCCCTTTGAAACAGGTGCCCGATATAGAGGGCCTGCTGCGCGAAATGAAAGAGTGCTTCGGCATCCTGGTGCCGGTGGTCCCGGGAACCGACGCGATCTCGCACACGGAAGCGGCGGACGGGGAGGAGGGGGAGCCGCCGCCCAAACGGGCCCCTGCGGACGCGCTCAAGTTTTCCTCTTCTTCCCGCGCAGCGGCGTCGTCTTCTTCGAGGGCTGGTGTCTTACCCGGTGGTAGCGATGGTGGTGGTGGTGGTAGGGGACGAAGTGGTGTTGGCGGGGGAGGGGGTGAGCAAGGCTTATCACGGTACTCGATAATCGAGACGGGACGGGACGGTACTGTTTTTACTTGTTTGGCGGGAAAAAAAATGAAGACGGACGGGACGGCGGTAAAATGACGACAAACAGGTTTTTGAGACGGACGGGACGGGACGGTTGGTGTACAACTTCTCAACGGGACGGGACGGTAATTTCAACGGGTGATTTACGAGGGCGGTAATTTCTTTTCCAGATGACGGACGGTATATTTCGACGGGACGGTAGTAATTTTACGAGGGGTATCAACGGATTGTTTTCCACGACGGGACGGGACGGTAAATATATTTTTCACGACGGGACGGGAAGGTACATAAACTTTTTCACGACGGGACGGGAACGGTACAAATAATTTTTCGAGGACAGGGACGGGACGGTAATATTCTTCTTCACGGCGGGAAGAAACAGCACGGATCATTGGATCAAGAACAGTTGTTGTTGCTCCAGAGGAACAAAAGAAAAGAAACACTCGTACGAATCGTACGTAAACAGAAGAGCCATCTTGAAATGCGTATTCCCATAATAAATGTTTACCGGCACGGCGAAATCACACCGAATTACCTCTGCAATTTACAAATTACGCTACGAACTCGTATATATATTTTCATCATAATAGTACAGAGCAATCTCATCATGCTTCGTCGCACAGAAATAACCTCTGCCAGCCGCAGCGTTTTGACAGCGACTGATGCGGCAGCCTCCACGTCGCAGTTAGCCTTTAACGCCGCTACATCTCTGGAGAACCTTTCGCTAGCCCGGGGATCAAGTGCGAGTTGAGCTTGAGCAGCATCATCATTTCGATTATGTCAGTCCCAAGGGAGGTGCGCAGTTGGCTAACGACTGCCGAAAGAGCAGATAAGTTGTTCCTTTCTGCTTGACAACTGGTGGTGTCGATCCCCAGGTACAGTCGAGCCAACAGTCCGACATGTGGCCAGCGAGCCGACACTACCACCCCCGTCTGTACTACTAAGTATTAGTACATCCATCGTAAATTCGTAAATTCAAATTTTTGTTATTTCAATTATTTCATGTTTTGATATTTTGATGTTTCATATTTCGGAATTTTCGTATTTCGTAATTCCGTAATATTCGTAAATTCGTATCACTTTAACATTAATTTTAATGTACCTACCAGTGTGAAAAAACAAATTTTGTAAATTCGTAGATTCTTGGTGGGAATGACGGGAAGAGACAACGGGCAGGTGTGAATCTTGGCGGGAGAGACAAGTTTTGTCGGCGGGACGGGACGGTAAAGACAACGGCGCATGACGGGACGGGACGGTAAATTACAAATTCAGGATCGATCGGATTCACGGGACGATTGTGGGACGGTAGAAGTTCAACGGGGCAGATTTCGATGACGGGACGGGACGGTAAATTTCAACGGTTGGAGATTTGTTGGCGGGACGGGACGAGACGGGATTTGACGGGACGACGGGAACAGTTTAACGACGGTTTAACCGTCCCGTCCCGCCGTTACCGTCGTTACCGTCCCGCCAAAATACCGTGATAAGCCTTGATATTTTTGGTATCATAGTGACCGCCATGAACAGCAATGGAAGAGAGAGGGGTGGCATCGCCAGCTTTTTTTATTAAGGGCCTAGGTCTGGCGCTACAATACCGCCCAATTTGTGGCCCGACCAACCACATGCCTTCAAAGAAGCCAATCAGAGTCAGGCGTTTCCGTGGTAGTATGTAAAAACTCTCACTACTACAAAAAATAGCTCAAAGTCATTTAATGGACTAATTCCACCCACCCACCCACCCACCCCTACTATAAGTAGTATATATTACGGGCTCGGAAAGCGAGAGAGGGCCATCAGCATACCGTACATAGGCATGGTGCGGAATACGGATAAAAAATACGCCAGGTTCCAGGCGCTCGACTCAACTATTAATAGCGCATGGATACTGCTGTCCCGCGTGCGTACTAACGTACATACAGCAAGCAGCCTTTGCCGTGTTCCTTGACCCACAAATCGTACCAGATAAAGTACCAAATAGAAACACGTGTATAAAAACCAGCAAGAAATCATTACCGTATACCTGGTATATTACCAAATAAAAAAGATCGTACCAGATGAAATATCAAATACAAACACGTACATAAAAACCAGCAAGAAATCATAATATATAAACCTGGTATATATATCGCCAAATACAAACACGTAAAGACCAGCAAGAAATCGTGATTTATTTTGGCACACTTTATTTATCTGGTGCGACTTGTGGGTCAAAGGACTCGCGAAGGCGTCCTTCCCGCGTAGTAGACCCCACCATATACATACCTGGTACCTCCTGGGTAAATTATTATTAGATTATCATTACGGGCCAGGGGTATAAATAATCCCCTAAGGGCCACTCTTATCGGGGCCATGTTTTTCCAAAAATTCCAATACTTTTTTCGCGCAATTTTCTGTAATTCCATTGTGTTCCCCTTTTTTTGTTCCCCCAAATAGTGGAATGCGCGAAGCCTTCCAAACACTTTGCCATCTGAAGAATCTCCAAACTTTTGGAAAATGCTTCCTCATTTTCCTCTTATTCTTGGGGGAAATTTGTTTTTGGAAATTTTGGAAAAAAAAATGTTCCAAACTTTGGAAAATGCTTCCTCATTTTTCCTCTTATTCTTGGGGGAAATTTGTTTTTGGAAATTTTGGAAAAAAAAATGTTCCAAACTTTGGAAAATGCTTCCTCATTTTTCCTCTTATTCTTGGGGGAAATTTGTTTTTGGAAATTTTGGAAAAAAAAATGTTTCTCGATGAGAATGGCCCTAAGATGGCCCCCAAAGCCGTGTATAAGTAGGGATGCGAGGGTCTATGGTCATATGACTACGGCCGTGCACAACATGAGTACACCCCCCCCCCCCCCCCCC
>MEHQ01004303.1:19330-41242 GCA_008828725.1 Saccharina japonica
TGCTGACTCAAGCTAAATATGCAGGACATAGTATGGGAAGGGAACGCCGAAAGCTTCGTTAAACAGCGGAACAGTACAGATGGCAGCAGCTAAAAAAGTACCTGTGATGCCTCAAGTACACGAGTAATACCAGTATTGAGAGCAGAACTGGGAATGTACCACTTAAGCAAATAGAGACGTGCGTAAGCTTTGAACATGGCAATCATAAAGTAAAGAACATGCCAATAAGATGGTTGCCAGCCATAGCCCGATAAATGCTGTATGCGAGAAAGTAACCACAAGGGGCGAGCTGGAGAATAAGTAGGGATGCGTAGTTCGAAGAAGTTATGGAAGGAAATAGGAAACCAAAAAGATGACGCTACGCCATTAGAGAACTTAGCCGATACAAACAGAAGTGATAAGAAAGGATAGAAGAAGCGGAAAGGCTAGCCACTGAGAAAGAAGTTGTGAGGCGGGATAAGAAACAACTAGCAATGTACGCCGCGGGTGGGTGAGAGAAGGTAATTAGTGAATGAAAAGTATCTGCCGCCCCCCAATGGACTTCCGCGGAAAAAGCTTGAAAACTGCCGATTTCGTGTTAGGGGACCTGCACCCTGCCAGGAAAGAAAGAAGGAGGGTATCAGTAGCCGGCGAGGAGCGAGCGAAGTAGAGGCCACAGATTGCTGCCCATGCTGGCAAAGCCATAGAATGGTTAGAGTTCACATAGTGGGCAGAATGTGAAAGGTACAGAGGAGGAAAGGGATTCCGTGCTACGAGGAGGAGTATGCAGAAAATAGACGAGTGTGACATGTGCAGCCGTTTCGTTACACTAAAATAGTAGCGAGGAAAAACGATCGCTATCTTAGGAGATACGATGGTGGCACAGGCGGCGAAGCAGGAAGCGAGGATTAATGATAGCAAAGGCGTTTCCTGTCAATATATGGAAACAACGTATATGAGCGCCCAAATGTGCGATAGTGTCTTCTATTAGCGAGTAGAACCGTTGCTCACGTCTCGAAAGCGCGATGCGTGGTCAATTGTCAAATGACTTAAGGAAGCCAACAAATGAGTACGCCCGCCCCCCCCCCCCCCCCCCCCTATATACCTTACAAGCAGTTCTAAGTAGGATGCAGCTCACCGTTCATGCGACCCGCCCAACACCTCACGTTTCACTTCGCAAAGCTTGGTGCAAGCAATCAATGTCTGCCTGGTCGGTGAAAACCCCGACATGCTCCGTCCCGGCATTGTAGGGATGCGAGGAGGGTCTATGGTCATACGACTACGACCATGCATGAAAATGAAGTACAACCCCTATATACCCCCCGAAATTTTGCTAGCAATAGTTGGTTCTCCATTCTTATACGTAGTCCCTCCTCGTAGTGCGAGTATAATAGATTCTATGGCTGTAACCGGATTTGAAGGCGAGGCTTTTTCGAAGCGGGGGCGGGCCACCCGGTCCCGGTCGAGGCCCCCCCCCCCCCCCCCCCCCCTCCCGCTCCCCCTACCCCCTCCCCTCCCCCTCTCCCCTTGCCAACACCCGGTGCAGTCGCCGCCGCCGCCGCAGCAGCAGCAGCAGGAATAGACCCTTTCCCGCGACCCCCACCCCCCCTCCCGCGGCCCTTACTGCCCCCCCCGCCCCCACCCCGCCCTCCGCCCTCCTTGCCATCGTCGATCCTGAGCTCGACGAACTTGGACGCGAGGGCGTTGGCCGCGTTTCGGGTGGCCAGGCAGCGGCTCAGGAGGCCCGCGCACGTTCGTCTTTCGGCGGAGGGGGCCGGTGTTACCAGGGGATCGGGGTTACCTGCCGTTGTTGTTGTTGTTGTTGTCGTTGTTGTTGTTGTTGTTGTCTCCGCGATGCGGGGTTCTTGCCGGCTGCTGCTGCTGCTGCTGGGGCTGGGGCGGGGGCGGGGGCTTTCCTCCGAATCAAACTCCACTCGGCTGAGGGTCTGTATCCAGTCCGACAGGAGGGGTAGTAGCCTGTGATGATGCAAACATGAGACCGTAGTGGAGGCGGGGGGGGGGCGGGGGCTTGCCTTAGTCATTGACCATTGACCACGCATCCCTTATCCGAGACAGAGCAGATGAGGGGGGGGGGGCGGGGTACTCATGTCGTGCACGGCCGTAGTCATATGACCATAGACCCTCGCATCCCTACAATGCCGGAGGGGGGAGGGGGAGGGGGGGGGGGCTCATGTCATGCATGGCCGTAGTCGTATGGCCATAGACCCTCCTCGCATCCCTGTATGTACAATGCCGGGAACGGAGCACGTCGGGTTTTCACCAACCAGGCAGACATTGATTGCTTGCACCAAGCTTTGCGAAGCGAAACGTGAGGTGTTGGGCGAGAGTCGCATGAAGGGTGAGCTGCATCCTGCTAAAAACCGCTTGTGAGACGGACTTGCGTATGGACGACAGCCTCCAACCAATTGATTTGATTTTCCGGTGTAGCCACTTCCAGAGACAGCAGTGGGGGTACTATGAAACTGCCTCGTGGGTGCCTTACCATAAACACTGCATGGTACGATCATTCCCCTTGTGCGGAGTTAAAGGTTCTCCACCCCGCACAAATTATCTATAACTCATACGCCAGTTGTAACCGACCGCCAATGAAAAAAATATGTGACGGCCTCTCGTGGGTGTCTTACCATATACACATCCGCGGTTACGAGAGGAACGGTGTCAAAATGTTGGTATGGTATGGTATGGTATGGGATAGTATGGTATGGTATGGTATGGTATGGTATGACATGGTATGGCATGGCATGGCATGGCATGGTATGGTATGGTATGGTATGGTATGGTATGGTATGGTATGGTATGGTATGGTATGGGTATGGTATGATATGGTACGGAATGGTATGGAATGGTACTCAAGAAACATGCAAGCAAACAAGAGGTACTGATTGGTCTAGGTCTCACCGGGAAGTGAGCACCTTGTAACGCTCGCGCAGGGCGGTCACAACGAGAGCGACATCGTCACCACCACCACCACCACCGGCGCCGCCGCTGCCACCGGCATCACCGTCGGCGCCTATCGTCCAGTTCCATCCTACGGGGACCTAAAAATGTCGGGGGAAAACAAAGAAAAACGACACACAAGAGACAGACAGACAGACAGACAGACAGACAGACAGACAGACAGACAGACAGACAGACAGACAGACAGACAGACAGACAGACAGACAGACAGGCAGGCAGGCAGGCAGGCAGACAGGCAGACAGGCAGGCAGGCAGGCAGACAGACAGACAGACAGACAGATAGACAGACAGACAGACAGACAGACAGACAGGCAGACAGACAGACAGACAGACAGACAGACAGACAGACAGACAGACAGACAGACAGACAGACAGACAGACAGACAGACAGACAGACAGACAGACAGACAGAACAATCAGTTCCATTTTTGCTACTATCATCTGTGTGTGTGTGTTCTTCGCATCCAGCACACCCAGTATCCGTGTCGATGTGCCGATTCTTCATCTTAGAGAGATACCAGTTATTATGTGGTCACAAAACGACGACACAGCAGAGATACTACGCTGCAATGCAGTAAGCAGAGCAGACAATGCAATGCCATCTACGGCAGGCACAGTGTGATCTACAGCGTCTCGGCATTTCCCGAGGCGGGGACAAGTAGTGGTGGTCTCTCTATACGTAGTGCCGGTTGAATAGTGCTGGTTGCCCCCCATAGTGCCGGTGGAATCGCCTGGCACAGGCAGGTAGGGTTCACCATTGTGGCAGTGTGCAGAGTAGTGCCGGTTGCCGCTATTACGTAGAGGGAAATGCTATGTCCTCTTAGCCGTCTAGAAGAGAAAAAAAAAAAAAAAACACCTAAAACAAGTATCCCGACAGCTCTGCCAGAAAGACAGGCAAAACGAACTGAAACCGACCGCATACATACGAAACACCCTCCTTGAACATACACGAAAAAAAAAAAAAAAACCCAAGCGGAAATGAACGCACGAACTTAGCCACCTCGCGTTTTTCCACGAACAAAAATAAAAACGAGACGAAAGAAACAAAGCGAAATGAGGGGAGGGGGGGGAGGGGGGGGGGGGGGTTACTTATGTCATGCATGGCCATAGTCGTATGACCATAAACCCTCGCATCCTTACAGTGTGGGGGCGAAGCACGTTGGGTTTTCACCGACCACACCACTAGTCACAAACATCGGTGACGAGAGCAGTCGGGATAAACTGAAATAAACTGAAATGAAATACCCCACCTCGACTTGCAGCTCGTATCCACTGCTGCCGAGCCCGGCCGCCTCCACCGTGTCAGCTACGGTTCGCAATGCACCCGCCGCGCCAGCGCCGGCACCTCTACTCCGCCGTCGCTTCCCGCCCGCCGCCCCCCCTCCCTCCTCCTCCTCCTGTTCCTCTTCCTCCTCCTGCCCGTCCTCGCCCTCCGCTTCCTCCTCTGTATCTCCTCCACCACCCCCACCACCGTCTTCCCATTCCATACCCTCATCATCATCGTCATCGTCACCATCATCATCATCGTTGCCACCATCGCCATCACCATCATCATCATCATCATCATCATCATCATCATCATCCGCTGCTCCGGCCCCTGTCGAGACCACCCCGACCCCCACCCCCACCGCCCCCACCTCCGCCCTCGTCCCCGTCCCCGTCCCCCCCCCTCCCCCCGCCTTCGAACGCCTTTCTCGCACCTCTACGGCGGGACCACCCCCTGCTTGCTCCACCTCCTTCCTCGCACTACCACCACCACCATTACCACCACTACTACCCCCGAAAAATATGCGACATTTTAGTTGCTATTTCATACGGAAATTTGGGGTGTTGCGCTGGAACCAGAGCTCGTATCATATATACGAAGTATAGAAGGATAGTGGTGGTGGTGGCATGAGCGAGACGGGGAGGCAATGTTTTTGTCCCCCCCCCCCCCCCGTCCACGTATTGTAGAGATTCGAGAAGTGTCTATGGTCATACGACTACGGCCATGCATGGAATCGAAGTACACCCCCCCTCCCCCCAAACCCCGATGGGCTGAGCGAGGGTTTATTATGTGGTCATGTATACGACTACGGCCATTGATAACATGATTGTACGACTACGGCCATTGATGACATGATGAGTACACCCCGCCAACGATGGTTCAAGAAGAGGATACGCAGTTCGTAGGCAAAATTTAACCGCCGAGGGGGGGGGGGGGGCGAGATCATATAGATTGTGTTATTTTGTTTCCTCTCTCCTCCAGCCTTCCTCGCCGTTCATCCATTCGTTCGTGTCGCCTAGTCGTATACAGGTACGTAGCAACTATTTGTGGTAAAAACAAACGTGGTAGTATGTACCGGTAGTATGTTGTGGTGGTGGTGGTGGACGGTGCCAAGTGAGTGTGGTGGTCGCTTATCGTAGCAGCAGCGGTGAATGCCACTGCTGCTGCTGCTGCTGCTGCTGCTGTCGTGGTCGTGATGGTATATTTATATTGTATATTGTCTCGTAGCCATTTATCACACAACAGTTAGTTGGTGGTGGTTGTGGTATTACAAATAATAGTTCTCCGCAGGTACGAGTATTATACACAACAATATAGTAGGTGTGTACCGCTATTAACAGGCAGGGTCTTGAAAAAGTCCCTGTTTTTATGTGCCAACCTGCCAGGCACGGTACGAGTATAGCTACTGCTGTAGCTATTAATAGGGTCTCTTTATAGTGTTGACAGAAATAATGGGAAACCACACATTTTCTTGCCCTTCCAGGTAACTTCTGGTGCCCCACGGGGAAACTGTTGTTGTTCTCTTGCCCAGCAGGAACCCTCCTCTCCTGCGTGCTCTGTACTGCTACTATTAACAGTAGAAGACCAGACGAAGTAATTGCGCTCTTGTAGTAGTAGTAGTAGTAGTTCTACATACCACACACAGCAAAAAAAGCAGAGAAGCTGCAACGCAGCAATTACTACATTTTCTACGCAATTTCTTGTTGGTAAAGGTAAGGTAGATGATGATCGATCGGTGTTTAGTTTGCGGAAGGTGGTGTTAATACATATATTATACATTAAAATAGTATAATAATACCGTCAATAACACACCTACTTTAATACCTGGTCCCTACATCCTTTTATCCTTATACGAGTACCGAGTCACTTCTTCTGTAACAATAGTAACAATAGTAATTATGTTATGTCGTTACTTGTTCTATATATATGCGCATGGAACGTCCATCGATATATATCATATATATGTGCATATGGATGTATACCGTGTGCCTCGTAGTATGTGAAAACTAGAATTAATTAATGTCTTGAATGAAGTGTGGACATCAGCAGTGTATAGCCACTATAATAACGAAACTACAGTAGTAGTACAACAAGCAGTGTATTGCCACACTAAAACTGCCGAATTTCGTCCCCCTCAATGCGAGGGTCATATTAAATAAATATTATTACGTATGTATATACATCGTACCTGGTACAAATTGCGATGTATGGTGCATTTTCAGCGGTGTGTACGTAATACCACAAATTTCAGAGCGGACTCACCGGTCATACCGCAAATTGGACTAATAAGGTTGAAACCGCTTGTAAAAGAAAACTGGAACAACACCGCAAAGAGATTAAAGCTGAGTGAATTCGTTTCTTTTTTTTCCCCCCTCCATCCCGTTTATTTTCCTCGCCTTCCTCTCCCGCCCCCTCCCCCAATAGTAGTAGTAGTAGTAGAAGTAGTAGTAAACATGGGTACATCGGATTCCTACCTTGATTAGACAGAGGTCATTCTAAATTCACAGATATAACTATTTTCTATTTTCGAGGGGCATTCCGATGAAACCATCAAAATGACCAAGACAAAAACCATCCAAGGGGCCCCCGGGGCCCCAGATCGAAAATATCACTAGTAACTCCAATCTGGGGTCACATAGCGGGCGCTCCTCTCCCCTCTAAAGTATAAAATCTAAAAAAACACACCTGGTCCAGTACCACACCAGTACCACAGGTATAGGGGTAAAACATAAAATCCCAAAAAGAGAAAAAAAACACACCAACCGGTTGTACCGGGTAGGGGTTTCTAGTACATATCCAGGCGTTTTTCACTAGGGACCAGCGCGAAAGTTCCGAAACCGCGAAAAAAAATGCGTACCGCATCATCATGAAGAAACAGCCGATTTTCCAATAAATGAGACTTTTGCCTTTCCGATGAGATTGATAATCGAAAGTATTGGGTTTTGTATTGTAATAGATCTATGTACTTCCCTCACAGTCAAACTTTTACCTGTAAACAGTTGTCATTTGTGACAGCCGTCGATGACGGGAAAAAATAAAATAAATAAAATAAAAATAAAAATCGGCAGTCTCAAGATATCGAAGATCCAAGAAAATCGGCCGAAAATCGGGATTTATGGGCGAGGTACCTCGCTCCTCTAATTGCCAATTCCCTTACATGCTCTGTTTTACGACGAGCCTGTCAAGGCTGATTTCGATTTTTGTTTTTGTGGATCGATGCTTACCGTCGGTGAACATATATTCTAGGTTAAATTTTGATTCTGAGCGAAGTACAACTCTTAAAAAACTTCAAACTACAAAAAAAAAACGATTATCCTCATTCTCATCGGAAAGAAGGCAATTCTCAATAAAAGTGGATAAATCTTGGCGGGAAGCAGACCTAGAAGGGTGTTAGACTGTACGCATAGGTTTCCTTGGTTTCCGTGGTTTTCTGCTTTTGGGAATTTTATGAGTGATCAACGCTGAAGATCATGCTGCACATTGTCGGATGGCAAAGATAATAATAAATGTAGGAAAATCGGCTGTCAAAATGATGTGATTTTGAAAACCGATGGGAATCTGGGTGGTATTATTATAATAATATTACACGTCCATCCCTGTTGTTAGTGCATCATACCGTGTGTAGTGTTTAACCTTGTTGACAGGAGAAGCCTTATATCTGATATCCATCGTGTTACAGTGTTCTACATGATACTTACGCGTATATATATATTAAGTCCATGTTAAAAGCCTTGTGATTGCGTGATTCCACCTATCACCCGTGTATATAAAATACTGATCATTAATAACTACCTGGTATGACTTAGTTTTCAACCCTCCAGCGTTTTCCGAGCCCCGATTCCTCCTTTGATTGGTCGACCCCCCCCCCCCCCCCCCCCCCTGCCCTCCCTCGGCCATTTCAATCGAAGGGGGCGCGGGGCGAGAGCGGGGAGATTTGCAGAATTTCCCTTGTAAGGGAACGTCGGAATGCCACCGCACCCTGGGAGGGTCGTAGGGTCCCATCGCCCCCGATCATAATTCCTCCCATAGATCTACAACCCGGGGACGAAAAAACGCCGACCCGGGTCCCCGAGTCGATACCGAACCCGCATGGTGGAAACCCCAACCCCACCGGCCGGTCTCTGTTTTGGCTGGGGTTTTGGTGGCCATCTCTTATTGGCTGGGGTTCTTGAAGTTCTGCCGCACCCGGGGAGGATAGTGTGCCATCCCCGGATCATAAATCCTTTCATACATTTGCAATTCCGACAAAATGGGGACGAAAACGGAATTCCCCCGGGTCGATACCGCCCCGCACTTGCCCCGCACGATGTGGAAATATCATCTCTACGAGCCGATCGCTGATTGGCTGGGGTTCGTGAAGTTCCGCCGCACCCGGGGAGGATAGGGTTCCATCCCCTGACCATAATTTTTTCCAGACATATACAACTCAGACGGAAACAGCGACCCCCCGGGTCGATACCGCCCCGCACGATGTGGAAACCCAAACCATTTAACAGCCGATTTTCCTTATTGAGAATTGCCTTTCCGATGGGACTAAAAATCGATTTTAGTACTTTGTTATTGTTCAAGAGTTGTATTTCGCTCACGATCAAAATTTGACCTAGAAAGCATGTTCCTCGATGGTAGGTATCGATCCACGAAAAACAAATTGAAATCAGCCTTGACAGGCTCGTAAAATGGAGGATTTAAGGGAATTGACATTGATGAGCGAGGTACCTCGCCCATAAATACAGATTTTCTGGGATCCTCGATATCTTGAGACTACCGATGCCGATTTCGTTTTTTTTTTTTTGTCATCGACGGGTGTCACAACTGACAATAGGTTACAGTGAAAAAAAGACTGTGGGAAGTACATCTCTTACAATTAAAAAAACAGTACTTTCGATTTTCATTCTCATCGGAAAGGCAACTCTCAATTAGGAAAATCGCCTGTTATGTGCTGACTGATCGCTGATTGGCTGTGGTTCGTGGAATCTGATTGCTGATTGGCTGGGATTCGTGGAGCCAGCGCCTCCCGGGGAGGATAGGGTCCCACCCCCGGGGCAATAATCCTGCCATACATCTACAACTCTAACAAGACGGGACGAAAACGGCAGTCCCCCGGGTTGATATCGCCCAGCGCGGTGTGGAAACCCCAACCCCACTGGCTGATCGCCGCTTGACTGGGGGTTCGTGAAGCCGCCGCTACCCGGGGAAGATAAAACAGGCGATTTTCCTTGTTGAGAATTGCCTTTCCGATGAGAATGAAAATCGAAAATATTGTTTTTTGAATTGTAAGAGATGTACGTACTTCCCTCACAGTCTTTTTTTCACTGTAAACTATTGTCAGTTGTGACACCCGTCGATGACAAAAAAAGAAAACGAAATCGGCATCGGTAGTCTCAAGATATCGAGGATCCCAGAAAATCTGTATTTATGGGCGAGGTACCTCGCTCATTAATGCAAATTCCCTTAAATCCTCGATTTTACGAGCCTGTCAAGGTTGATTTCATTTTTTTTTTCGTGGATCGATACCTACTATCGAGGAACATATTTTCTAGGTCAAATTTTGATCGTGAGCGAAAAACAACTCTTAAACAATAACAAAGTACTAAAACCGATTTTCATTGTCATCGGAAAGGCAAAAATCGGCTGTTATAAGATCTTGTCCCCGGATCATAAATCCTTCGTACAGCTACAACTCCAACAAACCGGGGATGAAAACGTTGATCCCCCGGGTTATTACCGCCCCACGCGGCGCGGAAACCTCAAATATATGTTGTTAATTGGTGATTGGCTGGGGTTCGTGAAGCCAGCGGCACCCCAGGAGTATAATAATACTGGCCCAACTCGCGGGAACGAAAATCCTTGCATACATCTACAACTCCAACGAATCGGGGACGAAATCCGTTGTCCCACGGGACGATACCGGCCCGCACGGCGTTGAAACTGTTGAAACCCACTCCGGGGCATACCATTGGTGGCTGGGGTTCGTGAAGCCGGCGGTCCCCACCCAACTGGGGCAGAATATGGTTCAGCAAGCAAGTTTATTAACCACGATATAAAAAGTATACGTAAACCTGCTGGTACGTATCATACTAACTGTGAAGTATATTATAAGTAGTTGTGCATTCAACATGGCTCGCCGCATCTACTAGTATCTACGACCTTCGCTGGGCGCAGCCCAACGAAAAAAAAAATAAGGCGCGCGATAGTAAGCGCGATGATTTTTGCGCTTTTGCTTGCATATAAATATTGTGAAATAAGCACAATAAATAACATACTATTAAAACGTCAGCCGTTAACCGAGATAGCGAACAACACAAGGACAAGCTTGGTGTTACCGACTGTCTACGAGCAGCTTGGGCGCCCGGCAGTACGGTTAAGATAGTGTTGCGACCTGTGCCGTACGAACCATTGCCGCCTTAAAAACTGGCCACAATTTCGTATCACCTCCCCCATCCACACGTCGTCGCTGAAACCGTCACTTTTTATCGTCAATTTTCAATTTTCCACTTTGAAGCTCCAAGAGGGTTAACCCTTTTAGAACTGCAGTCCCGTTTTGGGGACAATCCACACTAATTATAAGTAATTTGTCCCCAAAACGGGACTCCAGTCCTTTAAGGGTTAAGAAAAATAAAGTGAACCGACTGAGGAAATTTGGTGCGGGATCTTCACAACATAAAACACATGTTTATTTACCATCAAGCACATCATCAATGAACAATTCAAGATAAAACATGTACTCGTCGTATGGCATATTAATAGTATGAAAAAAAAGACAAAATCATTTCATCATGCAACCACATGTTTTTTTTGTTCATGATGACCTAATCTCAAGTAGTCCATCGACTAAGTCATCAATCTCAACAATCAATCAATCAATCATCACTAATCTATATAATACGTATATATCATCAGTAACATGATACTGATGATTTGCAGTAACATGATACTGATGATTTGATCTGTCATCAATCAGTCAACCGCTCATGGATCATCAATCATGAAACATTAAATCCGTGCATTACGGGTGGGTGTCGTCATCGTAGTATGTAGTGTATCGATCAGAAGGACGGGCCGACGTGTAGAGCCATCATACATAGTAGCATCGTACCCATTAGCTATAATAGAAGCCGCTATGCTCTCCGTGTCAAAAGCGAGCGATATAATACGTATCATCAGTAACATGATACTGATGATTTGATCTGTCATCAATCAGTCAACCGCTCATGGATCATCAATCATGAAACATTAAATCCGTGCATTACGGGTGGGTGTCGTCATCGTAGTATGTAGTGTATCGATCGGAAGGACGGGCCGACGTGTAGAGCCATCATACATAGTAGCATCGTACCCATTAGCTATAATAGCAGCCGCCATGCTCTCCGTGTCAAAAGCGAGCGATATAATACGTATCATCAGTAACATGATACTGATGATTTGATCTGTCATCAATCAGTCAACCGCTCATGGATCATCAATCATGAAACATTAAATCCGTGCATTACGGGTGGGTGTCGTCATCGTAGTATGTAGTGTATCGATCGGAAGGACGGGCCGACGTGTAGAGCCATCATACATAGTAGCATCGTACCCATTAGCTATAATAGCAGCCGCCATGCTCTCCGTGTCAAAAGCGAGCGATATAATACGTATCATCAGTAACATGATACTGATGATTTGATCTGTCATCAATCAGTCAACCGCTCATGGATCATCAATCATGAAACATTAAATCCGTGCATTACGGGTGGGTGTCGTCATCGTAGTATGTAGTGTATCGATCGGAAGGACGGGCCGACGTGTAGAGCCATCATACATAGTAGCATCGTACCCATTAGCTATAATAGCAGCCGCCATGCTCTCCGTGTCAAAAGCGAGCGATATAATACGTATCATCAGTAACATGATACTGATGATTTGATCTGTCATCAATCAGTCAACCGCTCATGGATCATCAATCATGAAACATTAAATCCGTGCATTACGGGTGGGTGTCGTCATCGTAGTATGTAGTGTATCGATCGGAAGGACGGGCCGACGTGTAGAGCCATCATACATAGTAGCATCGTACCCATTAGCTATAATAGCAGCCGCCATGCTCTCCGTGTCAAAAGCGAGCGATATAATACGTATCATCAGTAACATGATACTGATGATTTGATCTGTCATCAATCAGTCAACCGCTCATGGATCATCAATCATGAAACATTAAATCCGTGCATTACGGGTGGGTGTCGTCATCGTAGTATGTAGTGTATCGATCGGAAGGACGGGCCGACGTGTAGAGCCATCATACATAGTAGCATCGTACCCATTAGCTATAATAGCAGCCGCCATGCTCTCCGTGTCAAAAGCGAGCGATATAATACGTATCATCAGTAACATGATACTGATGATTTGATCTGTCATCAATCAGTCAACCGCTCATGGATCATCAATCATGAAACATTAAATCCGTGCATTACGGGTGGGTGTCGTCATCGTAGTATGTAGTGTATCGATCGGAAGGACGGGCCGACGTGTAGAGCCATCATACATAGTAGCATCGTACCCATTAGCTATAATAGCAGCCGCCATGCTCTCCGTGTCAAAAGCGAGCGATATAATACGTATCATCAGTAACATGATACTGATGATTTGATCTGTCATCAATCAGTCAACCGCTCATGGATCATCAATCATGAAACATTAAATCCGTGCATTACGGGTGGGTGTCGTCATCGTAGTATGTAGTGTATCGATCGGAAGGACGGGCCGACGTGTAGAGCCATCATACATAGTAGCATCGTACCCATTAGCTATAATAGCAGCCGCCATGCTCTCCGTGTCAAAAGCGAGCGATATAATACGTATCATCAGTAACATGATACTGATGATTTGATCTGTCATCAATCAGTCAACCGCTCATGGATCATCAATCATGAAACATTAAATCCGTGCATTACGGGTGGGTGTCGTCATCGTAGTATGTAGTGTATCGATCGGAAGGACGGGCCGACGTGTAGAGCCATCATACATAGTAGCATCGTACCCATTAGCTATAATAGCAGCCGCCATGCTCTCCGTGTCAAAAGCGAGCGATATAATACGTATCATCAGTAACATGATACTGATGATTTGATCTGTCATCAATCAGTCAACCGCTCATGGATCATCAATCATGAAACATTAAATCCGTGCATTACGGGTGGGTGTCGTCATCGTAGTATGTAGTGTATCGATCGGAAGGACGGGCCGACGTGTAGAGCCATCATACATAGTAGCATCGTACCCATTAGCTATAATAGCAGCCGCCATGCTCTCCGTGTCAAAAGCGAGCGATATAATACGTATCATCAGTAACATGATACTGATGATTTGATCTGTCATCAATCAGTCAACCGCTCATGGATCATCAATCATGAAACATTAAATCCGTGCATTACGGGTGGGTGTCGTCATCGTAGTATGTAGTGTATCGATCGGAAGGACGGGCCGACGTGTAGAGCCATCATACATAGTAGCATCGTACCCATTAGCTATAATAGCAGCCGCCATGCTCTCCGTGTCAAAAGCGAGCGATATAATACGTATCATCAGTAACATGATACTGATGATTTGATCTGTCATCAATCAGTCAACCGCTCATGGATCATCAATCATGAAACATTAAATCCGTGCATTACGGGTGGGTGTCGTCATCGTAGTATGTAGTGTATCGATCGGAAGGACGGGCCGACGTGTAGAGCCATCATACATAGTAGCATCGTACCCATTAGCTATAATAGCAGCCGCCATGCTCTCCGTGTCAAAAGCGAGCGATATAATACGTATCATCAGTAACATGATACTGATGATTTGATCTGTCATCAATCAGTCAACCGCTCATGGATCATCAATCATGAAACATTAAATCCGTGCATTACGGGTGGGTGTCGTCATCGTAGTATGTAGTGTATCGATCGGAAGGACGGGCCGACGTGTAGAGCCATCATACATAGTAGCATCGTACCCATTAGCTATAATAGCAGCCGCCATGCTCTCCGTGTCAAAAGCGAGCGATATAATACGTATCATCAGTAACATGATACTGATGATTTGATCTGTCATCAATCAGTCAACCGCTCATGGATCATCAATCATGAAACATTAAATCCGTGCATTACGGGTGGGTGTCGTCATCGTAGTATGTAGTGTATCGATCGGAAGGACGGGCCGACGTGTAGAGCCATCATACATAGTAGCATCGTACCCATTAGCTATAATAGCAGCCGCCATGCTCTCCGTGTCAAAAGCGAGCGATATAATACGTATCATCAGTAACATGATACTGATGATTTGATCTGTCATCAATCAGTCAACCGCTCATGGATCATCAATCATGAAACATTAAATCCGTGCATTACGGGTGGGTGTCGTCATCGTAGTATGTAGTGTATCGATCGGAAGGACGGGCCGACGTGTAGAGCCATCATACATAGTAGCATCGTACCCATTAGCTATAATAGCAGCCGCCATGCTCTCCGTGTCAAAAGCGAGCGATATAATACGTATCATCAGTAACATGATACTGATGATTTGATCTGTCATCAATCAGTCAACCGCTCATGGATCATCAATCATGAAACATTAAATCCGTGCATTACGGGTGGGTGTCGTCATCGTAGTATGTAGTGTATCGATCGGAAGGACGGGCCGACGTGTAGAGCCATCATACATAGTAGCATCGTACCCATTAGCTATAATAGCAGCCGCCATGCTCTCCGTGTCAAAAGCGAGCGATATAATACGTATCATCAGTAACATGATACTGATGATTTGATCTGTCATCAATCAGTCAACCGCTCATGGATCATCAATCATGAAACATTAAATCCGTGCATTACGGGTGGGTGTCGTCATCGTAGTATGTAGTGTATCGATCGGAAGGACGGGCCGACGTGTAGAGCCATCATACATAGTAGCATCGTACCCATTAGCTATAATAGCAGCCGCCATGCTCTCCGTGTCAAAAGCGAGCGATATAATACGTATCATCAGTAACATGATACTGATGATTTGATCTGTCATCAATCAGTCAACCGCTCATGGATCATCAATCATGAAACATTAAATCCGTGCATTACGGGTGGGTGTCGTCATCGTAGTATGTAGTGTATCGATCGGAAGGACGGGCCGACGTGTAGAGCCATCATACATAGTAGCATCGTACCCATTAGCTATAATAGCAGCCGCCATGCTCTCCGTGTCAAAAGCGAGCGATATAATACGTATCATCAGTAACATGATACTGATGATTTGATCTGTCATCAATCAGTCAACCGCTCATGGATCATCAATCATGAAACATTAAATCCGTGCATTACGGGTGGGTGTCGTCATCGTAGTATGTAGTGTATCGATCGGAAGGACGGGCCGACGTGTAGAGCCATCATACATAGTAGCATCGTACCCATTAGCTATAATAGCAGCCGCCATGCTCTCCGTGTCAAAAGCGAGCGATATAATACGTATCATCAGTAACATGATACTGATGATTTGATCTGTCATCAATCAGTCAACCGCTCATGGATCATCAATCATGAAACATTAAATCCGTGCATTACGGGTGGGTGTCGTCATCGTAGTATGTAGTGTATCGATCGGAAGGACGGGCCGACGTGTAGAGCCATCATACATAGTAGCATCGTACCCATTAGCTATAATAGCAGCCGCCATGCTCTCCGTGTCAAAAGCGAGCGATATAATACGTATCATCAGTAACATGATACTGATGATTTGATCTGTCATCAATCAGTCAACCGCTCATGGATCATCAATCATGAAACATTAAATCCGTGCATTACGGGTGGGTGTCGTCATCGTAGTATGTAGTGTATCGATCGGAAGGACGGGCCGACGTGTAGAGCCATCATACATAGTAGCATCGTACCCATTAGCTATAATAGCAGCCGCCATGCTCTCCGTGTCAAAAGCGAGCGATATAATACGTATCATCAGTAACATGATACTGATGATTTGATCTGTCATCAATCAGTCAACCGCTCATGGATCATCAATCATGAAACATTAAATCCGTGCATTACGGGTGGGTGTCGTCATCGTAGTATGTAGTGTATCGATCGGAAGGACGGGCCGACGTGTAGAGCCATCATACATAGTAGCATCGTACCCATTAGCTATAATAGCAGCCGCCATGCTCTCCGTGTCAAAAGCGAGCGATATAATACGTATCATCAGTAACATGATACTGATGATTTGATCTGTCATCAATCAGTCAACCGCTCATGGATCATCAATCATGAAACATTAAATCCGTGCATTACGGGTGGGTGTCGTCATCGTAGTATGTAGTGTATCGATCGGAAGGACGGGCCGACGTGTAGAGCCATCATACATAGTAGCATCGTACCCATTAGCTATAATAGCAGCCGCCATGCTCTCCGTGTCAAAAGCGA
Organism: Saccharina japonica; assembly: GCA_008828725.1. Lineage (NCBI taxonomy): Eukaryota > Phaeophyceae > Laminariales > Laminariaceae > Saccharina > Saccharina japonica. Next base: position 35,978 of record MEHQ01004303.1, read on the forward strand.
GCGATATAATACGTATCATCAGTAACATGATACTGATGATTTGATCTGTCATCAATCAGTCAACCGCTCATGGATCATCAATCATGAAACATTAAATCCGTGCATTACGGGTGGGTGTCGTCATCGTAGTATGTAGTGTATCGATCGGAAGGACGGGCCGACGTGTAGAGCCATCATACATAGTAGCATCGTACCCATTAGCTATAATAGCAGCCGCCATGCTCTCCGTGTCAAAAGCGAGCGATATAATACGTATCATCAGTAACATGATACTGATGATTTGATCTGTCATCAATCAGTCAACCGCTCATGGATCATCAATCATGAAACATTAAATCCGTGCATTACGGGTGGGTGTCGTCATCGTAGTATGTAGTGTATCGATCGGAAGGACGGGCCGACGTGTAGAGCCATCATACATAGTAGCATCGTACCCATTAGCTATAATAGCAGCCGCCATGCTCTCCGTGTCAAAAGCGAGCGATATAATACGTATCATCAGTAACATGATACTGATGATTTGATCTGTCATCAATCAGTCAACCGCTCATGGATCATCAATCATGAAACATTAAATCCGTGCATTACGGGTGGGTGTCGTCATCGTAGTATGTAGTGTATCGATCGGAAGGACGGGCCGACGTGTAGAGCCATCATACATAGTAGCATCGTACCCATTAGCTATAATAGCAGCCGCCATGCTCTCCGTGTCAAAAGCGAGCGATATAATACGTATCATCAGTAACATGATACTGATGATTTGATCTGTCATCAATCAGTCAACCGCTCATGGATCATCAATCATGAAACATTAAATCCGTGCATTACGGGTGGGTGTCGTCATCGTAGTATGTAGTGTATCGATCGGAAGGACGGGCCGACGTGTAGAGCCATCATACATAGTAGCATCGTACCCATTAGCTATAATAGCAGCCGCCATGCTCTCCGTGTCAAAAGCGAGCGATATAATACGTATCATCAGTAACATGATACTGATGATTTGATCTGTCATCAATCAGTCAACCGCTCATGGATCATCAATCATGAAACATTAAATCCGTGCATTACGGGTGGGTGTCGTCATCGTAGTATGTAGTGTATCGATCGGAAGGACGGGCCGACGTGTAGAGCCATCATACATAGTAGCATCGTACCCATTAGCTATAATAGCAGCCGCCATGCTCTCCGTGTCAAAAGCGAGCGATATAATACGTATCATCAGTAACATGATACTGATGATTTGATCTGTCATCAATCAGTCAACCGCTCATGGATCATCAATCATGAAACATTAAATCCGTGCATTACGGGTGGGTGTCGTCATCGTAGTATGTAGTGTATCGATCGGAAGGACGGGCCGACGTGTAGAGCCATCATACATAGTAGCATCGTACCCATTAGCTATAATAGCAGCCGCCATGCTCTCCGTGTCAAAAGCGAGCGATATAATACGTATCATCAGTAACATGATACTGATGATTTGATCTGTCATCAATCAGTCAACCGCTCATGGATCATCAATCATGAAACATTAAATCCGTGCATTACGGGTGGGTGTCGTCATCGTAGTATGTAGTGTATCGATCGGAAGGACGGGCCGACGTGTAGAGCCATCATACATAGTAGCATCGTACCCATTAGCTATAATAGCAGCCGCCATGCTCTCCGTGTCAAAAGCGAGCGATATAATACGTATCATCAGTAACATGATACTGATGATTTGATCTGTCATCAATCAGTCAACCGCTCATGGATCATCAATCATGAAACATTAAATCCGTGCATTACGGGTGGGTGTCGTCATCGTAGTATGTAGTGTATCGATCGGAAGGACGGGCCGACGTGTAGAGCCATCATACATAGTAGCATCGTACCCATTAGCTATAATAGCAGCCGCCATGCTCTCCGTGTCAAAAGCGAGCGATATAATACGTATCATCAGTAACATGATACTGATGATTTGATCTGTCATCAATCAGTCAACCGCTCATGGATCATCAATCATGAAACATTAAATCCGTGCATTACGGGTGGGTGTCGTCATCGTAGTATGTAGTGTATCGATCGGAAGGACGGGCCGACGTGTAGAGCCATCATACATAGTAGCATCGTACCCATTAGCTATAATAGCAGCCGCCATGCTCTCCGTGTCAAAAGCGAGCGATATAATACGTATCATCAGTAACATGATACTGATGATTTGATCTGTCATCAATCAGTCAACCGCTCATGGATCATCAATCATGAAACATTAAATCCGTGCATTACGGGTGGGTGTCGTCATCGTAGTATGTAGTGTATCGATCGGAAGGACGGGCCGACGTGTAGAGCCATCATACATAGTAGCATCGTACCCATTAGCTATAATAGCAGCCGCCATGCTCTCCGTGTCAAAAGCGAGCGATATAATACGTATCATCAGTAACATGATACTGATGATTTGATCTGTCATCAATCAGTCAACCGCTCATGGATCATCAATCATGAAACATTAAATCCGTGCATTACGGGTGGGTGTCGTCATCGTAGTATGTAGTGTATCGATCGGAAGGACGGGCCGACGTGTAGAGCCATCATACATAGTAGCATCGTACCCATTAGCTATAATAGCAGCCGCCATGCTCTCCGTGTCAAAAGCGAGCGATATAATACGTATCATCAGTAACATGATACTGATGATTTGATCTGTCATCAATCAGTCAACCGCTCATGGATCATCAATCATGAAACATTAAATCCGTGCATTACGGGTGGGTGTCGTCATCGTAGTATGTAGTGTATCGATCGGAAGGACGGGCCGACGTGTAGAGCCATCATACATAGTAGCATCGTACCCATTAGCTATAATAGCAGCCGCCATGCTCTCCGTGTCAAAAGCGAGCGATATAATACGTATCATCAGTAACATGATACTGATGATTTGATCTGTCATCAATCAGTCAACCGCTCATGGATCATCAATCATGAAACATTAAATCCGTGCATTACGGGTGGGTGTCGTCATCGTAGTATGTAGTGTATCGATCGGAAGGACGGGCCGACGTGTAGAGCCATCATACATAGTAGCATCGTACCCATTAGCTATAATAGCAGCCGCCATGCTCTCCGTGTCAAAAGCGAGCGATATAATACGTATCATCAGTAACATGATACTGATGATTTGATCTGTCATCAATCAGTCAACCGCTCATGGATCATCAATCATGAAACATTAAATCCGTGCATTACGGGTGGGTGTCGTCATCGTAGTATGTAGTGTATCGATCGGAAGGACGGGCCGACGTGTAGAGCCATCATACATAGTAGCATCGTACCCATTAGCTATAATAGCAGCCGCCATGCTCTCCGTGTCAAAAGCGAGCGATATAATACGTATCATCAGTAACATGATACTGATGATTTGATCTGTCATCAATCAGTCAACCGCTCATGGATCATCAATCATGAAACATTAAATCCGTGCATTACGGGTGGGTGTCGTCATCGTAGTATGTAGTGTATCGATCGGAAGGACGGGCCGACGTGTAGAGCCATCATACATAGTAGCATCGTACCCATTAGCTATAATAGCAGCCGCCATGCTCTCCGTGTCAAAAGCGAGCGATATAATACGTATCATCAGTAACATGATACTGATGATTTGATCTGTCATCAATCAGTCAACCGCTCATGGATCATCAATCATGAAACATTAAATCCGTGCATTACGGGTGGGTGTCGTCATCGTAGTATGTAGTGTATCGATCGGAAGGACGGGCCGACGTGTAGAGCCATCATACATAGTAGCATCGTACCCATTAGCTATAATAGCAGCCGCCATGCTCTCCGTGTCAAAAGCGAGCGATATAATACGTATCATCAGTAACATGATACTGATGATTTGATCTGTCATCAATCAGTCAACCGCTCATGGATCATCAATCATGAAACATTAAATCCGTGCATTACGGGTGGGTGTCGTCATCGTAGTATGTAGTGTATCGATCGGAAGGACGGGCCGACGTGTAGAGCCATCATACATAGTAGCATCGTACCCATTAGCTATAATAGCAGCCGCCATGCTCTCCGTGTCAAAAGCGAGCGATATAATACGTATCATCAGTAACATGATACTGATGATTTGATCTGTCATCAATCAGTCAACCGCTCATGGATCATCAATCATGAAACATTAAATCCGTGCATTACGGGTGGGTGTCGTCATCGTAGTATGTAGTGTATCGATCGGAAGGACGGGCCGACGTGTAGAGCCATCATACATAGTAGCATCGTACCCATTAGCTATAATAGCAGCCGCCATGCTCTCCGTGTCAAAAGCGAGCGATATAATACGTATCATCAGTAACATGATACTGATGATTTGATCTGTCATCAATCAGTCAACCGCTCATGGATCATCAATCATGAAACATTAAATCCGTGCATTACGGGTGGGTGTCGTCATCGTAGTATGTAGTGTATCGATCGGAAGGACGGGCCGACGTGTAGAGCCATCATACATAGTAGCATCGTACCCATTAGCTATAATAGCAGCCGCCATGCTCTCCGTGTCAAAAGCGAGCGGCGCCCCAGTAGCTGAAAGCAGGAGAGCCGTCTGTCTGTGCGCACACCCCCCAATGAACGGGAGCCGCAAGCATGCCTGCCATATATATATACCAGACCCTTCGCGCGGCACAGGCACGGTATGATATGTAACATAATAATATACCACCGGTGGCAGGCTACAAAAAGTATACACACCACCAAAACCACCAACCACCACCAGCAGCAAAAAACAAACAAAACATAAGTTATAGACGCTTGCATAATAAAAACGTGCACATACATTTTCGTGAGTGTGAGCCACTCCCCCATCGATATATTGACAACAAGCCTGCCTTGAGAAAGAAAGGCTCGCAAAACAAAACAAAACAAAAAACACCCACCCACCCACCCACCCACCACCCACTTACTCACCCTCACCCCACCCCCTCGCGAAACGAACCCTGCTCTACAGCAATTACTATATGAAATACTCCAGGAAGTATAGTAGTATCATAGTAGACCCGGGTCATGCACACGCGCGTTCGCTCTCAAAAACACGGCTGGCCGTAACATTACAACACCCAACACTGCCGAGAGAGACGTTCTTGGGAGCAGCAAGCAAAAGCCGGCAGGCCAGCTGAGACCAAATCAGTCACAAGTCACAACTTTTCTCGTGACTTTTTGCCGTCTACCAAAAAACCTTCACCCCCCCCCCCCCCCCCCCTGCCCCCCCCCCACGCG
>MEHQ01004303.1:43220-76043 GCA_008828725.1 Saccharina japonica
CCCCCCCCCCCCCCCCCCCCATCCTCTCCTGCCCTCCCCAATCCCACCTCCTATACCCCCTCCAATCTCTTTCCCCCGATCCCGACTTGGGAACCTGGGAAGTTAGCGGGGGCTTTTATCGTTGCAAAACTGGAGTCAGTGCAGCCCCGTCGTATATACGATTGCCGCTAAGTGTGCCTGCCCCCTTGCTACTGCTGCTTCCGCCTTTTTTGCCTCTCGTCCCAGGCTATTGGCACCCCCGCCTCCCGCTCTAAGAAATATAATACGGCACCAATCAAGCGTGGTCTTAACCTACGATTACTAGTGTGGTGGGATTAGCGACGCTCTCATCGAATAACAACATCAGGCCCCCCCCCAAAAAAGGCAGATATGTTGGCGGAAAAAAAGGCATCTATTACGACAAAAGTCCACCCGAGAGAGAAAACAGACAGAGCGGCGCGCGAAAAAACACACAAAATCCACAAGAAAGAAAACACGAACAAGAAAAAAAACACACACACAAAAAGCAAGCACAAAAAAAGAAAACAAAAAAACACAAAACAGGCCCCTTACAAAAACGCAAAAAGAGCAAAAACAAAATAAATATCAAAAAGTGGAAAAAATATGCAACAACAAAAACCCCCTCATTCAATTCAACAAAAAACAAAAAAAAAAAACAGAAGAAAAAAAATATCAAGGAAAAAAAAAATCGTACACGAAAGAAAGTAAAAAAGCGAAAAGCAGATCAAAACAACACGGAAGAAAAAAAAAAAAAAAAAAACACGAGAGCTTTTCTGAGGCATTAAACTGTATTCTGTACTATCTTATAAGCACCCGCTGCTGTACTACTTCCTCGTCTCCGTCCCCCAAGAAACAAAAATCGTTTTTTTTTTTTTCTTTTTCTTTGTCCTTGGGTTGTTAGTGACGAATGGCTATTATACGCCACCTTTTTACCGCCACTGCAGCCGCGCCGCCGCCGTTGCCTATCTTAACCCGCCCATTAAAAAAAAAAAAAAAGGGAAAAGCAAATAAAAAAAACCCGGAAAAAAAAAAAAAAAAAAAAAAACGGGAAAAAACATCGCACACCTCTCTCTCCCTCGTGTGCGCGTGACGCAGTCGCGAAGAGGCAGGCAGCTAGCTGTCTAACCTAATACTGGTATAGAAGAAGAAAAAAAAAACTTGTTACCAGGTACAGCACAAACGAGCCACAACCTATATATATATATATATCAAAAAGGGGGCGAAAATCACCAGTGTGCTTGCTCATGTCCCGCCCCCCCCCAATGCCTGGCCATACAAAATATCACCTCTTCGGCTACCGTTACCTAACGATTGCGACGGGCAGGGGTGGGGGAGGGGGGGGGGTGGCATGTGAATGCTGCGTCGGCCTACGACACGGCTGGCGTTGCCACCGCTAATCTATGCGCCGTCTCGATAAAAATCGCGGCCGCCGCTCTTCCTCCCCCCAACACCGTCCGCCCCACCCCTTCTAGTTTTTTTTTTTCGGAAGGGGAAACCCCGGTCGGCAGGGAAAAAAAAAAAAAAAAAAAAAAAAAAACCCCAAAAAAAAAACCCCCCCAGCCAACAAGAGGGAGCGCAACAAAAAAACAAAAACAAACGAAAACAAAAATGGCACCTACGGCGTGGACACCCACACACACCCACACGCAAGGGGACGCGCGCGCACTGCACGCACCCACGGGCGGGACGCACAGACGCAACTCGCACCAAGCGCACGACCAAGATTTTTTTTTCTTCGCGATCCATCCATCCATCCATCCATCCGTTCTTATTTCCATCCATCCATTCATCCTTATATCCACCCATCCAGCCATCCTTATATCCATCCATCCATCGCCACGACTCTCAACTAATTTGACACTGGCATCATTCCATCATGGGGGGGGACAAAAAAAAAGAAGCATACCATCTGCACACGGCCGCACCACACCGGTCACAACGGTCCGACACCACACACGCACGCACGCACGCACGCACGCACGCACGCAGAGCGTAACTAACGGACGACCGACCCAACCGATCGACCGAACCGACCGACCGAACCGGACTGACCGAACCGAACCGACCGACCAAACGGGTCGAAATCCCGGAACGACCACTACGCGCCCCCCCCCCCCCCCCCCCCCCCCCCCCCCCCCCCCCCCCCCCCCGCTAGACCCTCAGGCCGGGTATATAGGTCACTCACGAGTGACGGCCGCGAATCCAATCACGCACCACTCCTCCATCCTCCACCCCGACCCCAACCCCGACCCCTGTCCCGTCTCCATCGCGCCGCTCGCCAGCCAGCTAGCCCGCCCTCGCCCGGCCCGGCCCGGCCCGCACCGACCCCTCCCCGCTGCACGTGCCCCATGTCAACGGACCCCCCCCCCCCCGACCGACCCACCCACCATCCGTTCGACCGGCGAGGGACCAACACCTTTCCACCTTTCCACCCACCCACCGGCGGTGGGCAAGGGCGAGCTCACAAGTCCACGGGCATGGTCGACGTCATCACATGGGCGCTCAACGCCAAGTCGCCCCCGTCCGAAAAGCTGTTGGGGAACCCGCTGCTGCTGCTGGGCACGGCCGCCGCCGCGATCGCCGCCACCGCCGCAGCCGACGCCTCCGGCATCCCCCCCGCGCCCCCTCCCCCGCCCCCCGTTCCCCCCGCCCCCCCCCCCAACCCCGCTCCCCTGCTGCGCCAGCGTTGGCAGCGGAGGCGACCACCAGGCCCCTCCGTCCTTCTCCGGCATCGGGGAGGGTGGGGGCGGGGGCGAACCCCACCCAGCGGAGCCACCGCCGGCGTGGGGGCTGGCGCCGGTAGCCGAGCCGCCGAAGTTAGCCGATAAGCTCTCGATCGAATTGCTCCCGCTACCTCCACCGCCGCCGCCACCACCACCACCGCCGCTGCAGTCGCTGTCCGCCGAGTGCTGCTGGGAGAGCAACTCCGTCTTGAGGTGCACCGTGGTGCCCAGGCCGTCGCCCGACCACTCGGCCGCCGCGCCCCCGGGGCTCGCCGGGAACGAGGCCAGGGGCGGTATGGGGGAGCTGTGTCGCCGCCTCACTAGGCCGTGCCCGTGGTTCAGCCGCGACTGCGAGCTGTGCGTCATCTGCTGCTGCTGCTGCTTCTGATCGGACGAGGAGTTCTGCGAACCGGCCAGCCCGTTGGTCCCCGCACCAGAGGCCGACGAGGAGGACCCACCCATGCCGCCACCACTGCCGCCGCCGCCGCTGCCGCCTCGCGGAGACGGGGTGGGCGGTATGCTGTGTATCTCCCCCGACGAAGACACCCCCCAGTTGTGCCGCGAAGAGATGGAGCCCCCCGGCAAGCCCGACTTGGTCGACCCGTCCCCGATCCTCACGCTCCAATTCTGGTTGTTGCTGCCAGACGACACCTGAAAGCCTCCTCCCCCGCCCAGGCTGGTGCTCCCCGCCGCCGTAGCAGCAGCAACAGCCGCGGAGGCAGCCGCAGCAGCAGCAGCAGCAGCAGCAGCCCCCGCCGAAGAGCCCCCCGTTCCCGCCCCGGTCCCGGCCCCGGCGGCGTCGATACCACCCTCCCCGCCCCCACCATGCCGCGGGGCCGACCCCCAGCCGCTGCTGGACGACCGCCGGTGGCTCCTGTTCTGCGCGTTAGCCGGCGACGAGGTAGCAAACGCGGTCGCCGCCGCGCTAGCCGAAGCAGGAAAGTAGGACAAATCCGCGCTGCCGCCTCCGCCTCCTCCGCCACCGCCCCCACCACCCCCACCCCCGCCAGCCAGCGGAGAGCTCGCGATGTCGAACCCGCCCGCCGACGCTCCTCCCCCGCTGCGGGGGGAGTGCTGGGCGAACCCCATGCGGGGGGACATCCCCGCCTGCGGAGACCCGGGGAACCTTTCGGAGAATCCCCGCGCTCCGACCCGCCGCGCCTTCGGGCTGGGCGCGCCCAGCCCGTTGGCGCCGTGCTCGTTGGGCGAGGGGAGGGCGAAGTGCTCGGGGAAGGCCTCTTCTCCTCGTCGCCTCCCGTTAGGGCTCGGGGCCATGCGCCCGCCGCCGGGAGTGGTCGCGTGAGGCGTGCCGGGCGTCGGGGGGCGCGGGGACGACGCCACCCTCGGGCTACCCTCGCCGCGAAAGCTGTGGGAGAGCGAGGGTATCGACATCCCGCGGCAGCTCTTCCCGGGGGTGTACGGCCGGGGCGGGACTTGGCTCCGAGGCCGGCCCATCCCGCGGGGGCCCGGGCGCGGCGGCCCGCTGCTGCTGCTGCTGCAGCCGCCGCTGCCGCCGCCGCCGCCGCCGCCACCGGTGAGGGAAAACCCGGCCGCGGTAGACGCCGAGGCGCCAACCGGCGACGCAGACCCCGCGGCGTGACTAGGAGATACGCCAACGCCGCCAAACACCTGGGTGGCGTGCACGTGCGGAGAGCCGGCGCCGCCGCCGCCGGCGGACATCGAGCGCGGAGTGCCCCCACCCCGCTGCTGTTGCTGCTGCTGCTGCTGCTGACCGCCGCTGCCGCCCAAGGCGTGCCCGGCGGTGGTGCGCGGGAGGGGCGGCAGGCTCGCCCCGACGTTGTGGAGGTCGGGGAAGCTGTGGTGCTGGTGGTGCTGCTGCTGGCCCTGGTGGTGGTGGTGGTGGCCCTGACCACCGCCGCCGTTAGTCTTCAGGAACGGGCTGGAGATGTCCTCCCCCTCCAGCAGCTCGTCCACGCCCCCGAAGCTGTCCATCAGGAGGGCGTCCTCCAGCTCTTGGAGGTCTTCCGGGGACACCCGCTGTCCCTCGATGCCGGCGCCGCCGGCGCCGCCACCGCAAACCCCGCCGCTACCCCCACCGCCGTTAGCACCGAGAGCGCCGCCGCCGCCGCCACCCATCGCGGAAGAACCATACCCATTCCCGTCCACGCCGCCGAGCTCTCCTGACGCGTAGGCGTGCCCGCCGTACCCAGGCACCCCCTCGTCGTCGTCATCGTCGTCAAACTCCAACAGGTGGGACGTGTCCAGGCTCTCCACGTCTGTCGACGCGGCGGAGGACGTTGTCGACAGCCGCTTCTGCGGCCGGAGCCCGCCAGGCCTAGCCGCCGGGGAAGGGTTGCGCTGACCCCAGTGATGCCCTCCGCTGCCGCTGATCCCGCCGCCGCCGCCGCTGCCGCCGCTGCCGGACCGAGCGTAAGCGGCTTGCATCATCATCCCCGGCCCGCCCATGATGGCCCCCCCGCCCGATGAGTGCAGCCCCGTCCCAGGTATCCCCNCCCTCGTCGACCTTATCGCCACCGTGCAGCGAGACGGGTCTCTGCCCGCGTGCGTGCAGACCGGCGGCAACGTTTCGTCGTCCTCCTCGGCGGCGGCGGCGGCGGCTGCGGCGGCGGCAGCCGCCGCTTCGCCCGCGGCGGCCGCGGCCGCTGCCGCGGCCGCGGCAAAGTCGGCGTCCCTGAACAACCGAGCCCGCCCTGGGGTCGCGCGGCGCCACCCCCGCCCTCCGGCCATCGTGGACGCCATCGCCACCTCCAACGAGGAGTACGCGGCTAACATCGAGCACGCGTACGGGAGCGTGCACCGGCCGGGGTCGTCGGCGTCGGCGACGACGAGCGTGTCTCCGGCGCTGAGCGGCCTCGGCGGGAGCGGCGGCGGGGGCGGGGGTGGTGGTGGTGGAGGCCATGGCCACGGCATGGGCGCGGACGAGTACGCTCGGCACGGGTGGGGGCACAACAACATCGGCGGGTACGGGTCGCAGCAGTACGGGAAGCAGGGGACGCCGGTGAACGCGCGCAGCGTGGCGGGCGCGAGCGAGAGAGGTCTCGTGTCGGTGTCGGGCCGGGACAGCAGCGCTGGCGGGCTGCAGGAGCCGGTGCTCGACAGCCCGACGAGCAGCTGCACCACCCTGGTGGCGGGAACCAGCCCTGGGGGGGGCGATCGGTTCTCCCCGGGGGGGTCTCTCTCCGGGGGGTTCTCGCCGGCGGCGAAAAACTCGCTGTCCCCGGTCCAGCGAGGAACGCGCGTGACGCCCTCGCATCTGCAGCACCAGCATCATCAGCACCACCACCACCTCCACCAGCAGAGCATGGCGGCGGCGGGGGTGGGGGGAGCAGCGCTGGCGGGCTGCAGGAGCCGGTGCTCGACAGCCCGACGAGCAGCTGCACCACCCTGGTGGCGGGAACCAGCCCTGGGGGGGGCGATCGGTTCTCCCCGGGGGGGTCTCTCTCCGGGGGGTTCTCGCCGGCGGCGAAAAACTCGCTGTCCCCGGTCCAGCGAGGAACGCGCGTGACGCCCTCGCATCTGCAGCACCAGCATCATCAGCACCACCACCACCTCCACCAGCAGAGCATGGCGGCGGCGGGGGTGGGGGGAGCAGCGCTGGCGGGCTGCAGGAGCCGGTGCTCGACAGCCCGACGAGCAGCTGCACCACCCTGGTGGCGGGAACCAGCCCTGGGGGGGGCGATCGGTTCTCCCCGGGGGGGTCTCTCTCCGGGGGGTTCTCGCCGGCGGCGAAAAACTCGCTGTCCCCGGTCCAGCGAGGAACGCGCGTGACGCCCTCGCATCTGCAGCACCAGCATCATCAGCACCACCACCACCTCCACCAGCAGAGCATGGCGGCGGCGGGGGTGGGGGGCGCCGCCGCAGCCGCCGCCGCCGCCGCCGAGGAGGACGACGAAACGTTGCCGCCGGTCTGCACGCACGCGGGCAGAGACCCGTCTCGCTGCACGGTGGCGATAAGGTCGACGAGGGGCTTGCCCTTGACGCGCTTGCGCTTCGTGATGGTCTTGAGCGCGGCGCTGAGCTTGGGCATCAGCTCCGGGTTCCCGAATATGTCCTCCTCCGAGACGTTGGCGGTGTCCGCGAGATAGAGGGCGTTGCGGACGTTCGGGTCGACGCCGACGGCCGCCCCTCGGGTGATGAGCTGCTTCTTCTTCAGGGCCGTCTCCAGAAGCTTGCAGTACCTGTTGAGTTGTTGTCGTTTCACGTTTAGGGATAGTGTGCGGAGGGAGGGGGGAGGGGGAAGGTGAGGGAGACGGGGGGCGGCAGAGGCAGGCAGACAGGCAGGCAGGCGGCTTGAGTCAGACGCACAAAACCAAAAGCCAAACCAAAAACACACTTGGAAGCATGCAATTCACTTTTTATGATCAACACAATACGTGCATAATATTTTGACAGCTGATTTGTTACGGATGATAAATGTTGGCTTGCTGTTTCATCTTTACGATTATATTATACCTGGCTTGCAGGTATACCAGGTACATCCTAAATAACCTGAGCGCACACTGCCACACTGGTTATATTACCGTAATCCCATCTGTGCCACGCGATTTCCCAGGCACTATACGTAGCGAGCAGCCGGAACTTACTCAACCGGCATTGTAGAGAGAACACTACACTTGGTTTTCGGTTTTTATGGGACTCTTCCATTTCCGGTGAGCGCTGAGCGCCGGCGAGCAAACGCGGTGGTATAATTTCCAAGTTGTACCACGCACGCCGTTGGCGGTAGCGAGATGTTGATGATAAGTATGGGCTACCTATTGTATGTATGTGTAATACGATGCTACGGACGATGCAGTACGTATGGGTGCGCAAAACAAAAAACACACCGAATCTGAGCAAAAGCTTTACGAGTAGAACATATTTGTATATATTATCTACTACCAGTATCTAGTTTTAGCGCTCGCCGCTGAGCACGATTTTCTGAAATCCAAATGTTCTTACGATAATCGCACCCAAAAAAACGAAGCCTTGGTGTTCTTATTAGCCTTACAAGGTTATTTCTTAGTCGTGGGCCTTTAGTGTTTTTTTCACGTGGTCTAAAATACAATATTTTGGACTAGCAATCACTATTTAGAACCTGTCCGTCTCATATTATGTACCAGGTATATATTTCGAAGTATACCGTGTAACACGCAAGATAACACCCTCTCGGATGGTTTTTAGAGCCCGACTGTCGCCAAACCAAGTGGGGTACAGTATCTATAAGGTACACAGCGAAAATGGTGGGGTTTAAAAAAATATTCCACAGCTCTCGCTCGGACAGATATATCATGATCTATCTATCTACAGATCATCTAGTTCCTCACCTGCCGTTGCGAGAGGCAGCGCAGAATCTGATTAATACAGATCCAACCCAGGAAACCAGTCCTACATGCAGATTGATTGTACTGGGTCCCAACCGGCAACATGAGCTAGATCATACAGATCATACAGATCATACAGGACCGGGAATAGTTTTCTGCCTTGAAAGGTCTACTGCTTATAATGGATCAAGCGGGGATCGACGCATCTGGTGCGAGGTGAGGCCATATCTCGTCGTTTGGCGCTTGCATTCTATACACCCAGCTCTGACAAGAAAACCAGCTTTCAACTCCGTCCAAAGGCGGCGGCTGGTTGGGTGTGTTCATCTCATGACCCGGGTGATATCTGTGAGTACGTTCTCGTATTGCTGTACCTGGACCTGGTATACGTGTATGTTCGGTACTCTTTTATCTGTTCCATCGTCCTGCGAAGGTCAGATGGTAAAACAACAAACGAAACTTACAAAACGATGTCCCATGCTCAGGTGGTGTCATAACCGCCGCCGCCGCTGCTGCTGCTGCTGCTGCTGTTCTGTTGACTCTGTTGTATCATATACATATGATATATGGCAACAGCTATCGTATTGTATCCAAGTACGTGGCCTTTTTTTGTTGCGCTGCTGCTGCTGCTGCTGTTTGTCCTATTAATAATATATCATATCCCAACAACTATCGTATTGTACTCAAGTACGAGACCTTTTTGTTGTAGTTGCTGCTGCTGTGTGTGTGTTCTTCACATTAAACCGTCCTTACCCGTCGACATTCAGCACCCACAGCAGTGTCCGTGTTCCCATCCTTCAACCCAACAGCAGTAGAAGAGAGAGACACAAGCTCTGTTGTCGCCAAACTACACCAACAGAGGAACCACTGCTGTATGTTGCTGTGCGGTTGCGCTGCGGCGGCTATGACATCTTTTCAATACGTATGATACGAGCAGGCGAGTCGCGCGACAAGGCACCTTCATGCTTCATTCATGCGTTCATGCGTGCACGCGACCATCGTGTTATCGTTCTTACATATTAATAGTCGTGTCCTCTTCCCATCAAGCCAGAGAGGTAGATAGAAATGATACGTATCATACGTACGTACGCTTCCGCAATGTGGTTGCCAAAGGTTTACGACGTCTATATACGAGATACAGACAAGTACCTGCCTACCCCTACCCCCCCTTCCCCCCCTCCAGTCAATCCGTAAAACGGATTTATATATGGCGTATATATGACACTCAAGCGCCGTGATATACGTAATACGTGCGCCGTAATATACGTAGAATACAGAATACCCAAAAAACAAACAGAAAATAAAAAATCGCACTATTAATACGTACGATTAATATTAATATTAACATTAATATTAATGTATACGAGTGCTGTTCGTATACGATAGATAGACTATTATTAATAATAGTCGCGGTCCCGCTGCTGTATTAATAGTGCGGTCCAGTTTAGTGCGGGGTCCCACTTTGGGCGGTCAAGATTCATTATTGCTGGTCACGTCTTCGTCCCACTTTAGTGCGGTGCACCGGCCCCTCTATAGTGCGGTCCCTTCCCCTAAGAGCGGCATCTCTCTCGGGCCAGTGATGTGAACCGACCACCGCAAGTCGTTTTTTCGGTCGTTTTTTTTTCGGTTTTTCCCGACCGAAAACCGACATTTGTGTTTTTCGGTTTATTTGAAAACAAACGACCGAAACCGACCGATATTTTTGTTTTTTTCTTGGGTTTCTCGAGATTTTCTCTCGTTTTTTCGGGTTCGGTTTGCTCAAAAAAACCCGACCGAAACCGACCGACTTTTCGGTGAAAAACTGAAAAACCGACCGAGCCATTTTTCGTTTTCGGTTCACAACACTGCTCAGGGCTGTCGATATATTATAGTACGGAAACCCACGAAATGCGTTTCGGAAGGAGAGAGGAAAAAGGATAGACAATATACTGCTGCAATCCAGTATACTGATTGATTTTGACGACAGTACACATCGCTACTGACTGTTTTGCGTACTCGTAGTGAGTCAGCCAGTGCCCACCCCTAGAAATTCCATATTCACGAAGAAAGCAGAACAAAGGCCAACATCTGCTAAAAAAGCCCAAAGCACGCCGCGCCCGAGAAACCGACCAAACCACAACTACTACGTATTAATAGTACTTGTATGATATACGTCGTATAAACATTCTTCACAACGTACGGATATATGTATGTACCTATATATAAAATAAATAAATATTTATAAAATTAAGAAGCAACAGCTAGCTCTGAGATCGAGGATTTGGTCGAAACTCATCTTTGATTCCTTCATAGCCGAGTGTGATACTATATGATGGACGAAGCTAATGTTAATGTTGAGATGCTAACGCTTGCTGCGCTAACAAAACAAACTGCATCTTGCTCATGTTCCTTTTCGTTTTCGTCGCGGGTTCGAGTGACTGCCTGCCTTAGCTGGTTGCGTAGTACAAATTTATGCAAATTATATATATATCATCGTAGCGCGGTGATTTATGTATATATCATACATGCGGATGCAGTAAAGAACAATTATCAATCACACAACGATCGTAACCCGTATAACGGTATCTCACATATATATATAAATCCGTAAGTACGCGCGATCGAAGTATTACACTCAGCTATTAATAGCAAAGATGAGCTTCGACGAAATCCTCGAGCTCACAGCTGTTGTTTTTTTTAATTTTTCAATATATATGTATGTACGAGTATAGGTATATACGTCGCAGTTTTGGTGATACGATATATACATATTATATAATACCAGGTACGAAGTATATACCTGGTACATATGTAGTATATGTATGCTTATATATGGTTGTGCTATAATACTGACGGTTGCTGTTCATGTGTCCACCCTGCACCCTGCTGCAGTTCACGTACAGACTTACTTACAGCAGTAGGATCACAAGTCACAAGTACCAGACCTATCGGTCCATAAGTAGTACCAGGCATGTTATAAACGCATCAGCATAAATTACCCTGAGTTGCCTGGTAAGTTAAAAGTTGCGGTGGTGGTGGTAGTGGACGAGAGAACGCCATTTTTGGGCCAACATGCATACCAGGTACTTCAGTATCGGCTATTAATACGTAGTAACATTTTTTCTGGCTCACAGCGATCTGTGACCAGTTAATAATTAGTATCTCTCGAGGATTACGAATCAGGACAGGCACTGGGTGTACTTATGTACGTGGTAGTTGGGTAGAAAGAACGGGTTTAATGTGAAGAAAACACACACACTTAGGGTAATGCTTTATGGCCGATATACATGTTCGTACATAGCTTCCGCCCGTGCCACGCTTGGGCAAACAAAACAAAAATAGTTCCTGATCACGGCGGTGCAACCTTTTTCAACATTTGCTATTGATTATCACTAACAATTCCACCCCTTTTATTATCTTCGCCCTTCCTTTCTCTCTCCTTCCTAGTCGTAACTCAGATCCGGGGTCACAAAGTAGGCTCTTCTCCCTCCTCCCTCACTCGTACGGTTCTAGCCTTGCGTTTTTATCGCGAGAAAAATTCAGCACTTTCTTCCCTCGTCAACTCTCGTCGAATTGTTCTTCTCTTGCCCACACGCTATAATATGCGCTCTCGACAGCAGTAGTTGGTGTCATTTGAGCATGAAAATATCCATACGGAGACTCGACCCCTCGACTTCCAACCTAACAGGCTTCGTGGTTACCTCTGTTAGACTACCGTGGCGACCGGCTGTGTATACAATAAATAGGCGTCCACGAAATAGTACCAGGCACTGGTGTAGATTACCGCTCTGTTGCAGCTATATATATATAGCACATAATACCAGCACGTATATATAATAGCACGCAGGGAAAAAAGTAAAAAAAAACGTAGAGCGGTGGAATAATCGGCAGGATTTTCACGACTACTAAAAAACTCGGTAGATGCCTTTATAACCGATTGACTGACTTTAATCGGCAAGTCGGCCAGCGAAGCCAGCTCATGGCCAGCCGACTTTTGCCGACTTAATCCAGGCGAGCGAAGCGAGCCAAATCAGCACCTTCCCGGCCGACGGGGCTCTGGTCCCAAAAGGAGAAAATGTATCCCGCATTCAACAGTCCTTCCTGTATACATATATTATACGAGTAGGGAAGCCCAATAAGTTGGATAGTCGGCACCTCCGGGAAACCGACTATTGACAACTATTAGTCCGACTAATAACTGAATAGTTGGCGACTTCCCATTGATTATCTTCGCCCTTCTTTTCTCTCTCTTCTCTCTCTTGGTCGTAACTCAGGTCCGGGGGTCACTTGAGTAGGCTTTTCTCCTCCCTCCCCGCTACGGTACGTGCCTTGCATTTTTATCGCGAGAATATTTCAGCACTTCCTACCTCGTCGACTCGCGCCGACTTACTAAGTCGTGCCGTCTCGAAGCTCTATTTAGCATACTAGCAAAAGGCGTACTCGAACTCGCACATTATTAAAAAAGTAAAAGGTGTACTCCAACTCGCACATACTGCTATTAGATATACTCGAAGTATGCATGATATCGCGCGAGGTTGTAGTCTCAAGCACAGAGTTTATGAGGTGCACACAGGTGTATACATATGTAGTAGAGTTAGCTGTCCGTCTTTCTTCTGTCCCGCATTCTTTGCATGGCACCGGTGAATACCGCTGCTGCCAGCGCTGCAGCTGCTAAAGCTGGTGGTGGTCTCTGTCGCCGTCTGTCTCTCCGACAAGAGAGGAACCCCTCCGCTTTCCACTCTTGTATCTCCCTCCCTCTCTCTCTCTGCCCCTCTCTCCCCCGATTGCCTATCGTGAGAGAAGCTCCGCTTACCGCCCACCCGTCCCCGCATACTCTCTGCCCCCCATTTCTCCATTGATGTCATAGATTTCCTCGATCGATTGATTGCTTGATTATTGATTCATCAAGCAGCCCAAAAAGACGCGCCGAGCGTCTGCCTTACGTACGTACGTTGGCAGTACGAGAGATGCAGCAGCAGCAGCAGCAGCAGCAGCGTGGCTTCCCGCTATCCTCTCGAAAGGCGCTACACTCGCCACTACGACTCCAGACGAGAAAATAAGGACCACAAGTACATACATATCAATACCTAACGGTCTTTATATTTTCGTCCAGATTCGTTGGTAGATGCACATATATTTATGTGAAAATTTCTCGGTGCCGCTCTTTCTCTCTCTCTCTCTCCTCTCACCCTCGATGTCAATCAATATCGTCTCCCCCCCCTCCCCCGTTTTGTACGCGCGGAAAATAATTAATGCCATTATAAAAAAAAAATGAGATGAACCGCCGCGATACAAATGCTATTGGTATAATATTAACAGTGTTGAAAAAAAAGCATTTTACCAGGTTGTTCTCTTGTTCTCACATTTAACCCATCGCCAAAAATCTAGTCTGTGGGCGGACACAGGACAGGACAGGACAGGACAGATATGGGGCATCAGAGGTATGATGTATATACTCGTACAGCATACCAGACACCTGTTGTTACCAGGTACCCACCTGTTGTTACCAGGTACCAGGCATGCACAATTATAGCGTCGGATCACGAGAGGGAGAGAGGTGCGCCTGCCATGACCCAAGCCACTTTTTATCTTGTGAGGGTGCACGGTAATACAGCTATCATACACAACATACAAAAAAAATCTGCAGCGGGTGATTTCGCCGCTGCGAGCACAATACCCATTATGCTGCGTGTTATTGACAGTGCAGGTGCAACACGCCTGGGCCCCCCCCCCCCCCCCTCAGGGAAATAGTCGAATGCGACATGGAGAACTTTGGCACACTAGATAGTAGCGAGAAAACGATCGCTATCGTAGGAGATGGATGGTGGCCACAGGCGGCGAGTCAGGAAGGGGACAAGATAAGCAACACGTTTCTAGGTAATCTATGGGAAAGACGAAAGAAGTACGTAGCCAAATGTTGGAGGTCGTCTCTATCAGGAGTAGGAACGGCGGTGCTCCGGCTCGGAAGGGATGCGTGGTCAACTGTAAAACGACTCAAGGTCAAGCAACAAATGAGTATACGCCCCCCCCCCCACATGGCACGCCAATGAAGTACAACCCCCCTCCCTCATCCACCTATGCCCCTCCGTACCCCTCCCACTCGAGACAGCCCTACATTATCAGTTTCATACCAGATATTTTATTTATACTCTGGATAGAGGGTAACAAGAGGTAAGAGTAGCTTAAGTAAGAACGGCGAGACTCCAGCACGGGTATACTTCCCCGCATATTATATGCTCATGACTCAAAACATATCATATGGGTCGTACTGGTACTCGTACATAGGATAAAAAAAAATGCAGTATTACTCGTCCATGGTAGTATAGTATACCTGGTACTTCGTATACTGATAGGAGATTCGGTCGGGCTTTCTCAACGCACACATGCACCCGAGAGACCCAAAAACGATGCTGTTGGCTGTTGGCGCTGTTACAGAACTCCACGCTCGTTTCGGACAGCTCCCATATATACGTACGCACACAAAATATACATCCAAAGCCAAAAAAAGGTATACCTACGCATTTTGATCCATTTATAGGTACACACTGAATATTGCACTCGGGGAAATAAAATCCCTTTTGGCCCTCCCTCTGATTGGCCAGCCTCCGATCGTACCTATTGTTGGCTGAACTATTCCAGATAGACCTCTCTTTGTCTCACTCAAGCTGGGCTTCCACCTATTTTTGGCTTCAATTGTACCTGTAAATGGCTCGATTGACCCGTTTATGGCAAAACTAATATGAACTACGTACGACGTACGGCCACACAGGGAGGTGGCCCAAGTTGTCAATAAAACAAACATGATCATTTCGCGAACGTTTTGTGGGGGAGGTTGAGTATTAATCTGTGGCAGAGTACCATACAATCAGAAAAAACACAGCAACAAGCTGGGCTATTGGCTATTGATGGAAGAAGCTACCACTATGTATCGAAATTTAAGGACCGCTTGCATTGGATATTACTGTACGAACGGCTCTTATCTTTTGGGACAACGTGGTATCTTACATGGAAAAAGGAAACCAAGGAGGCTTGAGCCATTTATAGGTAAAATCGAGTAAAACAAAAGGTGCAAGCTCAACTTGAGTAAAGTAAAGCCACAGAGTGGTCGTACCTGGAACCTTTGAGCAAACAATAGTAACGGTCGGGCGCTGGCCAATTAGAGGGAGGGCTGCGTAGCAAGCCTTTTCCTTAGTGCAATATTCAGTGTACCTATAAATGGCTCAAAAGGCCTAGGTGTACCTCTTCCCCAAAATAAATTAAGTAAGAGCTACGTAGGCTACCAGGTGATAATATACTTCGAAGTACAAATACACGGTACAATATTCTGCTGTACCTGGCAAGCTCGTTACACGTCCACATCATCCAGCGGTAATACCGTCCATCGTCCGTCAGCAACTACTTTTTCCTTGTACGTACGGTACTGGTACATATTACTTGCTCGTTTACTTGGCATACCCTTTCTCTAATAATTATTTTTCAGCAGCAAAAAACGCAAACTTGTTACGAAAAGACTCAGGGAATAATGTAAATACGTATATGATACTAATACCTGGGGTATGTACATTATTGTATACATGCGTATATCATAGGTAAACCGGTGTACAGAACAAGGTAATACACAACACAAAGTACCGAACCTGAGGGCACAACACACGACGTACTTACGTACATATAATACCGAGTACACGTACCAGGTATGATATAACTATTACTCGTAAAAAACAAAAAAATAATTCGTTGTGTGCCAGTTGACGTTGAGGCATCTTTGGTACGTGGAACTTCTCTTGGTCAACAATGTACCGTAAAACACCATGTGCCGAATATTACGTACGTACCCATCAATAGTACACATCGCGCCCCAAGAGTAAAAACATTTAGTACGAATTATGTGAATAGAAAGAGGCCGTAATATTGGTGCCATGCTTCTTCCGTTTTTGTTTACGCTCATATACTGACGGATCGCATATACCTGGTATATATTATACGTACGTAGGAGTACTAAAACGAGGTACCTCGAATACTCGAATACTATTAGTATCAACATATTCTGCCCTGTTCCAGAAAGTAGATACACCAGCACCGAGCGGCGGCGGCAGCAGCAACAGCAGCAGCAGCAGTCGACACAAAAGTAATGCCTTTTTTTCATCCCGCCGTTGTTCAAATCTGCCTCAGACCACCCTCTCTCACTACGTCGTACCCACATATTATATCATACCGCATATTTAAAAAAATTAAAAAAAAAACGACAGCTGTGATATCGAGGATTTCGTCGAAACTCAAACTACTCATCTTTGCTATCATACATACGAAGATGAGTGTAATACTTCGATACAGCATATTACAGCAGCAGTAGCAGCAGCGCACGTATTAAACGCCAAGATAATACACCGCCCTCCTGACACGAATTTCCGAGCCGAGTATCTCCACAACTCGAAGGGGGACGGATACAAACACAACGAGGATATCATGGTGCCTTTGGACAAGACCTCATCGAGATAATTCCATACATATGCACCCTGCTGCTGTACGCTCGGCATTTGCTGTTGTCGACGGGTAGAAAGGAAGGTTTAATGTGAAGAACACACACACACCTTCCGCATTCTCTCGAGATATTATTTCAACATTTTTACGTACTGTTAATGGGAGGTTAATGAGCATATTTCGTCCTGAATTATCATTGATATTATATTTACTTTTGTTCCCCCGAAACACTATTAATTATTATGGGCATGGGCATCCTTCACCCTCCTTGCTTGAGCTCAGGAGTCGGAGTTCGGGGTCGGGGAATCTCCGCCGACCGACTTCGTATGGTATTTATACGGCAACCAGCTATTAATCAGCAAAAATTATACGCATATATAACATATATATACGAAGTATACAATATATATAAACATATATATATATACGAAGTATACGTATTGTATGGAAATCGTTTTACATATGTACATATATGTATACGTGTACGTCGTGGCCTGTATTCATTCACCACGCCGCCTGCTGCCATAATACCATATACCGCCCGCCCTAACGGGCACATGAGACATGAGACATGAGAGAGAGAGAGCGTGTGCTGCTGGCTGCTGGCCTGTGCATGAGTCTATGATAATACACCAGCTACATCTCGTATACACCCGGCTACGAGGCACTGGCACTGAATGTAAGAACGTATGGTACCACAAGGGTACCATAAGGCCCACAGCTGCAGCAACAACGACGCACAGCCTGTTTGGTGCCAGGTGCCTCCTATACGTACCAGAACGTAGATCTCGCACGTACGTATTGTACGAAAATGCACAGGATGATACGGCGGTGTTGTATTATATGACATGATATGTAGGTTATTATTATTTAATAATAATACCACTCTGTCCCGAAATATAAGCGCCTTTTTGACATTAGCATTGAATGAAAACGGTGCTTATATTTCGGGACAGAGTGGTACGATATAAGGGTGAAGTGGTGAATGAAGTGGAAGGGGGTCGGTCAATAACATATTATGTCATATCATACGCCGAAACTCTTCACCCCTTACGACGTACGCGTATATAGAAGCATCGACTACAAACTACAAACTACAGGACTCGTATCATATGTGCTGCTGGACGAAGCACCAAAGGGGGGATGGGGGGGGGATACAAAATCAAGTTCGTCGTACTTGAAACTTCGAATCCAAGAAAATCCGTACGTAGTGCGTTGCATCCATCAGCGTTTTTGGGGATAAATTACTTGGAATTAGTGGGGGTTCTTTTTGCAGTAGAAAAAAGGGTCATAAGTATCAAACATACCATACAGAGCAAACGGAGCTTCTCGTACCCACGTATCATTCAAGTCGTATGCTGCTCGTACGACTGCTACTGCTGCCGCTGTGCTTGAACCTGGAAGTGCACCCAACCACCACCTAACCAAACCCCCCATTCTCAATTTTCGCCGAAGTTATTGGCACAAAAAACATGGGAGTACGTCAGAGAAAAAAGTAGAAAAAAGTACATGTTACCAAAAGAGAAATGTTCATGTTGCGTTGCTTTTTATCTTACCTCTGTATTTTCTCTTTTTTTTCTCTTGCATGCACCTGGATTGCTAGCAGGGTAGGTCTTGCCTGTCGCATATGGCATTGCATTGTCTGCTCTGCTTACTGCACTGAGTGTAGTATCTCTGTGTCGTAGTTTTGTGACCACAGAACTGGTACCTTTTTAGGATGATGAATCGGCACGGACACTGGGTGTGCTGGATGTCGACGGGTAGAAAGGAAGGTTTAATGTGAAGAACACACACACACACACACACACACCTGGTATTCATAGGTTGCAACGCGGCAAGCAGCGCGACCCGACAACGAATGACCCAAGGCGGATACATTTTTAATTTTTTGAGTTATAATAGCTGACAAAAATAAGTCTGCACTTATATATTATTAATAGTCATATCGTAAGTCGCCAGTCATACCATAGGTCGCCCTGTAGTTTCTAAAGCCGGACATTGGTATGCGTGTGTTCTTCACATTAAACCTTCCTGAATGTATGTTGGAGTTGGCCATAGTTACCAGTCGTGGAAACTTGCGGAGTTTTGCGCGTTGTATACGTACATCTATTATGTATCTGGCTTGGGTGCATGCGTTCGTGGTTTGTGGCTGGCTCGGAATGTGCTAATATAATAACATGTCCATATCGGGAAAGACAAAAATAAAAGGTCGTTGGTTAGCTTATCATTACTAAATTACTGAAAAATAGCCGTCAACGTCCAGCCAACTCAGAGCTCACATCCCTACCCACTATTGATACATTAATTAATACCCATGGCACTTATCCCGCAGCGGCAGATAAGACAAATGGCAGACAGGGTCTTCGTCGACATCCTCTTGAAGCAACAAAGGGAAAAATGTAAAATCGACTGGTATATATGATATCATACGTCATACGTATACGACAAAAGAGTAGTATTAATAGTATATTATTTTTCGAGCATGGAAATAAATGTATGTATGAATAAATAACAGCGTTTCGCAGCCTCTCGGGAAACTCGGGACTTTTTTTTTTTTTTGCTTATCTTATGGATACTCGTACGTACACTTACTTTCTACTCGTATTGTTTACCTGCGGTACATTTGGATACATATACATGAAATCTACCGGTAATACTCGTACAATACGGCTTTTATC
Source organism: Saccharina japonica (assembly GCA_008828725.1). Lineage (NCBI taxonomy): Eukaryota > Phaeophyceae > Laminariales > Laminariaceae > Saccharina > Saccharina japonica. The sequence continues at coordinate 62,361 of MEHQ01004303.1, forward strand.
TCTTTTGGCCAGGATGATGGTTATATAACTTTACTTCGTACCCGAGGGTATACATAATATACCTGGTACGTATATAATATATATAATATATACCAGGTATGTATGTAACTTTATAAATTTGTATATATTCGCATATATTCTTCAATGTTCTTTGTTTTTGCGACAGAGGGAGATACAAAAAAGTCAGGAACACAAAGTCACGATGGCAGCGGTAGGCTTGACTCGGAGCGGCAGTCTGGCCTTATGCCTGTCAGTTTGGTTGGTGTTTTCCTCTGTATGTATGATATATCAGCTAGCAAAGATGAGCTTCGACGAAATCCTCGAGCTCACAGCTGTTGTTTTTTTTTAATTTTTTAAATAAATGTGCGCTGCCGCTGCTCGGACGGCTGCGAGGTCACACTCCTATATACGTCTACAGCAAGCAGCAAGCAGTATGCGCCCGCCAAAAAGAAGCACGCCTACTGCAACATGAGCAAAAGCCTCACCAAGAACTAGAACTGCTGTTAATTGTCACACCATCCTCGAACAATCTACTATATATAGGGTTTAGTATAAAAATAAAAGCGCTCGCCGCTGAGCACGATTTCTTATTCCAATTTGCTAACCCCTTAAGAACTGGTCCCACAAATTTGGGTAAAAAACTACTTGGAATTAGTGTGGGACATTTGTTTTCAGTTCTGAATGGGTTAAGCTAAGCAAGCGCCCCCCTCCCCCCCCCCCCCCCGGGAAAACTGAGCCTTACGTTCTCATGTATCTCATTATCGAGAAGGTTATTTCTAATTCGTGGGCCTGTATGGATGTCGACGGGTAGAAAGGAAGGTTTAATGTGAAGAACACACACACATACGTGTATCATATACTGACTGCTGTAGAAGCAAGCGCCCACGGCGTAGCTGGCGTAAATCTGCTCGTTAAGGAGAACTTCCCCACAGACGTGCCCCGGATGCCGGATGCTCAGTTCTAAAATGAGGAAGGGGTGTGGACACGAAGTTGTAAGGCGTTCGTTCCCGACGGTGAGAGCTTATTTTTTTTGGCTTCGGCTAACGGCGGTCACCACCCCGACCCGGAACTGCAGCCTTCACCAGAGGCATGCATGCTTGGTTGGTGTGTCATCTGGTCGTTGTTGCTTGAACAAGAGGATGTATTTGCGGTTCGGGCACATCTCAGGAATTAATAATTAAGCCTGAACGGGCAGATCGTACGCGAAAACTATGATCGATCGTATTCGTGTAGACGGCGCACTTTTGCACTCCAGACTCGCTAGACTTGATCGCTAAAGCTAGATCTTGATCGCTACGTACACCTGAGACTCAAAAGGGTTCCTATTAATAGTTCGTAGTCTTATCGTAAGGACCGACTAACAGTAGTACGTGCTGTACTGCTCTACTCCGTACACTGCTGTCTGCTGTACCATGTCCCTGGTATGTACCACGTACACGAGTAGAATTACGTGTGTGGTCTTTCGTTCTACCCAACTTGGTGGGGAGTCCAGTCAGTACGTACGATAACTTGTGTCGTATGGACCTCGCCAAAAAATCCCCAAAATGCAGTACGAGTAGCAGCGCATGTCTCAATGAATCGCGCGCACGGACGCTCATCTTGGAAAAGTAGGATGTGATGAGATGAGGATAAATACGTCCCAGGTATGCAAGTAAGTGCGTCACAGAAGAAAGCAGCGCGTGTATAAACAGAATTACGAGTACGGGGAGTATAAAGTCGCGCGAAGAGAGGTGGCGACCACGACAAAATAAAGTTTGCTCCGCACTCCGCACCAGCGAGCGCCGTTGCCGTGGGCTGCGGAAACCGGAAACGTTCAAACTTTCAAAACTTTCGCCCCGCAGCCCGCGCACAGCCAGCCCACAGCCCACACAGCTGCTGTGAGCGCGCGTGTGTGTGTATGTGCGGCCCCGTCCTCTGCTCATTTTCCGGGTATCCACTTCTTCTTCATCGTGACCGAGAAGCAACATAGATTGTCAACTGTCAAAGCTTTGGCTCTCGGTATCTTCCCCGATTTCACTCACATCACACCGAAGATTCAAGATTTACCTTTCTTTACGTGGGGAGGAGAGATGTTACCATACGTACGACAAAGTAGACACATTCCCAGTTCGCAGTCGTAACCTATCATTTGTACGATACATAAAACATAAAACAGGAAAAAAGAAATGAAAGAGGCAAAAGTTCTGGGGGCAGAAAAGGCAAGAAAAGGCAAGAAGAGGCGGCGAAGGCCAAGGAAGACAAGGCCGACGGCTCGGCGGCGGCATGATATCGGTGGATAGATGTGCAACGTGCGACAAAATATAACCAGATATAAATAGCCTGCGCATGGAACTGCACTACGTACTACTGCAGCTCTTGCTGTTGCAACTGCTGCTGCTGCTGCCCAAGCTCTCGCGGGCTGTATGCTGTATATTAACGCTCCTCCTCGTCGCTGCCTGCGAGCGAAGACCTTTCGCTTTTCTGGGTAGATAGCGGTCGCCCCGGTAGAGTAGTGGTCAGCTTCAAAGGTTACATTTGGTACCCAAGTTCGAATCCCACCAACCGTGGTGATATTTTTACTTTAATTTTTAAAAATAAAAAGGAACCAATTGCTGAGAGCGCCTTCGTGGCGTGGGTAGTAGGCGGAATCCGACGCAAGTCGACGAGGGAAGAAAGTGCTGAAAACTTCTCGCGATAAAAATGCAAGGCAAGGACCGTAGTGGGGGAGGAGGGAGAAGAGCCTACTTTGTGACCCCGAATCTGAGTTACGACTATTAGGAAGGAGAGAGAAAGGAAGGGCAAAGATAATAAATGGTATGAAAAAAAAAAAAAAAAAAAAAAAAATCGATTTTATACGATGGAGGGAGCATTCTCATGGGACCATTTTTTTATTTTTATTTTTTGCCATCATCGTTGGTGTGGGTGGTGAGAGTTTCGTCGAAACATTAAAAATATCAAAAAAATCAAAAATGTCAAAAAAATCAAAATGTCAAATCTCGGGACACTTGGGGGTTGGTGGGGGGGGTGGGGGGGTGGGGAGAATAATAAAAACGTCGAAATTAAAAAAAATGTTTTTCCTCAACAACGCAATAGAGTTATTACACGTAAAAACGCGCAATCACAACAAAACAGCGCAGTTATAATACGACTCGTTTTTATTGATATTATATTATTTAGTATTTATTAATAGAATACCCTCTGTACCAACCAACAAATAAAACAGCGACCCCCACAAGTTGTAATATAAAAAGAGATCCGACGACCGAAGGCGCACGAGACACTATTAATAGGCGAATCTCCGCAAACATCCGGGTGTCTTTATTGTTGTTGTTAGATCTTCGTACCTAGCTCGGTCGGCCTCTGTTCTTGCTCCATCCAGCTGGTCGTGCAGGTCCTCCATAGTCTTGTTGATCGAGTCTATCTGCCGAAAGGGCCATCTTGGCATGCCTAACTTCCTGCAGAGCCGCTTGATCATCTATCCATTGGTGAGTAAAGAATACCATACCACAGCGAAAACACAAAAAGCAAGAAAGACAAAACAAAACAAAGACATGGTGGTGAAAGACGAGATGATGGTGGTGGTGTTTTGTGTTGGGTGGTGGTTGATATGTAAATACCTGGTACCTGCTCTGGTACCCTCAAAAACAAAACGAAGCCACCATGGGCGGAAGGAAGATGATGATGGTGTTGCGTTGTGTGGTCTGATACACATATATATACTCGGTTATACAACAACAACAACAGCACCAGTACTCTGCTACCCTCTGGCATGAATACGAGTGTACCTGGTACTGGTATAGCATACCAGGTATACGATAGCATACCGGGGGTTCGTATCAGGTATCAAGGTACCTCTCGTACATGTTTCGTTGTGTACGAGTATATATACCAGAGGTGAACCGAACCATGGTATAGTATGTTATGTACTCTGGTATTGGTATGTCCGCAGGGGGGGGGGAGGAAAAAGAGAGCAAAATCCGACTTTTATGAAGGTTTATTACTGGGCCGTCGTACGTACATACCGGTATAAAATGACGGTGCTGAGATGATACCACACAAGCCTGTGTATGGGCTACGTATGATACTATCTCATAGCCTACATATTGTACGACCAACAGCAGCAGCAGCAGCAGCAGTACTACTGTAGTCTTCAAGCAGCATCACGAGCAGCATACGAATAGTACGTAGCAACGTTGGTACGTACTGTGCCCTGTGCCTGTAGAGTCGGATCATAATCTTTGGCTTTTACGTACGAGAGCTCTGTTTACTCCCGTCACGAATTCACCGCAGATATTCAAAGAAGAGAGGGGGGAGGGACAACAACAGAGCACCACCCCCAGACCGGAGACTACAAGCACTATTACAACTATGCACCACAACAGAGAGGCGTGGCAAGGCAACTTGCTGTACTGCTACTGCTGCTGTGTCGTGCGCTCGTGAGATGCCTTTGGGCACCATCATAGGATGGGTGCAAAAAGGACACGCGTTGAAGCACACAGCAGCAATACATGCGAGCTCGAAATCAAAATAAAAAAACTCGCAGTTTGGTTTGCCAACATTCGTTGCACGCCGCTCGTCCACGTCTGTCTGCTATGTACGATACGTAGTACGATAAAAACATCGCGCCTCGCGCGTGTCACTTGACAATTTACAAAAATCAAATCAAAAATAATAGCCCGTGGTCCGCTCCCCCCGCCGAGATTTTTGCTCCCCACCATCGCATCGGCAACAGGCTGGAGTGTCTCGTCTTGTCTTCTCTCTGCGTTCACTCACCGTCAGGCTTACGCCTAGCTCCTCGGCGACGGTGACCAAGGGCTGATGGAAGTGCTGCTGCAGAATTTCTATCGTTATCCCCGACCCTTCTCTCTCCTCATCCGCCACGGCAGTCGCATTTGCTGGCCGCTCTCCGCCCATGCTTTTTTACTCCTTTCCTGCTCCAACCTATACTAAAACGCTGATATAATAGGTGCGGAAACACAGATTACCCGAGATACTTTTTAGGCTGTCTAGCCGCTTGCGGGTGCTGCTCGTAGGCCGCCCGCGGCGCGCCCCCGCCCCCCTCCCCTGCCAATATTCACGCGCACTCTTACTGCACCACCTCAACGCGGGTGCGAGCAGATGGCTTGATGAGGCGCTCCGTCTCCGTTCGGTCCCAGGGGCTCCAGTGACAGCAAACACAAAAAGTAGCTCATGCGCGGCGTGTGTCGCTTGTCGCAATCGGAAGACATGGCATAAAGATCAGTTTTTGGAGTGGAAACCCCGGGGATGATTGGCCTTTTCAATTTCCATTCTGTGCACCAGTCATTTTTGTAGTTTTCTGCGGGGTCTGTTGGTTGGTCTATAGGTCTGGAATCAAAGGGAAAGGGAGAAAAAAATACGAAAAAAGAACAGAAGAAAAAGCTGTGCTGCTTGCTATTATTATTATAGATGTGCTCACGAGTACACACTTGTGCGCGAGAGAGTATAGAAACTGGCCTGCGATTTGTGTGGTAGAAAGCCTCGCCGACCGATCATAGATCCTGATGGTATACATCTACTAGGTACGGTAAGGAGGTTAAGTCCACACGCATGCGCGCCGTCGCGAGTGCTGAGCGTTGAGTATCTCGGCGGTCAGCTTAGTGCGACCCAGAAGGTCATCATCACCAACAACAATAAACTACTTACTATTTGAATAGTAAGTAGTAGTAGAGTACGAGGGAAACGCCCACCATACATACTATACATACACGTAGTCTCAAAGTATTTACAGATGATACAGCAACAACAACAGCACCCGAGGTATAACAACACATGCATGTATGTGCGTATTATATACTACAGCATACATACTGCTGTATGTAAAAAAACACATACATACTCCATAAAGGAGCAATGATATCAAATTAAGCTATTGGGACTGCTGTTGCAAGCAAGGTCGCGCACGCGGCTGGCTCTTGAACAAATAATAAAGGTTAACGTACGATGTACCAGGTTTAGCGTCGGGGTGTCGCAAGTCGCAAAAAATGTCGCAAGCGAGGAGAAAAAGAAGGAGCAAAATTAAGCAGAAGAAACTGTCTGTCTGTGAGACAGATACTACCTGTACGTACATACGTACATACATATAGATATCTGATACTCGTCGTATGATACCATACGCCATATACCCGATACATACGCGGTGTACGGCAGTCGGTGTACGTAATATGTAATATCCGGTCGTCGTCGTATGATCTATGATGATCTGTGATATGATATATGTGATATACCACACCACACCACCACCAGTCGATCGAGTATCATTCATTATCACAACGACAACAATCAGCTGAAAATAAATTATTATTACTTATTATGCTTGCTTGTTGTGTTGTTCCAAAAAAGACTCTGGGAACATAAAGTGAATTGTTTGCTCATTTTCAGCAGTGATTGTCTTATTATGAAGAACCGGATAAGCTACAAATTTAATCACAACAAAAATACTACTAAGTAAGTAAGTTACTTGTTGTACGAACGACGGCGAGGAGTATATGGTTATATCAGGTACTCGTATACCGCTTATTAATTAAAGCAAAATCGTAGGTACCAAATAATCTACGTGATACTCCGTATACCCAGGAGTAGTACTCTCCTACGAATCATACATAAATACGTACTCTCGTACACGAGAAGTACTCGTACTTACGTAACTACTTCTTGAAATACATGTATACAGCAGTATACGACGTATGATATTATTATCAAAATAGTATATTACCAACATAATATTATAACTAATAGTAAGTATAAAATACGCTTATTATACTATTAATAGGGCAAAACCATTATTATTATTATTACTATTATTACTATTTATTAATAAATGCAATTAATTCGCGTTATTTGTACGTATTCTTTTTTATTTCATAATTCGTTTTTTATTGACTTTTTGTTCATATTCTTCTGGTATATATGATATGGCTTTTTTTGTTGAATTGTGTCGTTCGTTGTGGTTCTCGTACCCGGTACGCTGGCTTTCACTTGCTACTATTATACGTACATACGTATTATTTTATTTTATTTCCCCGTCTCACAACAGTAGTAGTAGTCTGTGACCACTATTACGGGGGACCATAGTAAATAGGACCTACCGTAAACACAAAAACCTATATATTTACCCCTTTTTACTCACCATATTTGGTCCTATTTAATATGGCCCCCCGTAATACATAATAATTAGCATATCTCAAGGATCAGGAATCAGGACGGACGCTGGGTGTACTATTACGGAGGACCAAAGTAAACACGACCAAATTTTGTTAGTAAAAACAGTAAAATATACAGTTTTTAGTGTGCACCGCGGGTCCTATTATTTACTATGGTCTCCCGTGATACTACTACTACTCTGCATATTTATAGTTAATGAATACGTATTAATATATACGTACAATACGAGTAGAAAACCCGGTTTAACCCTTTTAGCACTGGAGTCCCGTTTTGGGGACAAACAACTCTAATTCTAAGTAATTTGTCCCCAAAACGGGACTCCAGTCCTAGAAGGGTTAAGGTGAAGACAACACACCGGTTGATATACAATATATATACGAGTATACATGAACAAGTAAAAACATATGACACGTATCATGTGCGTATTATATCATACGCAAATACTATACTTATATCGTGTACTACGTACGTAGGTCACATGGATGCGTTTTCATACGAGTACACATTACGAGTATACACACAAGACATTTTTTTTTTTTTCCCATCCCTGTAATAATAACGAGTGGACTCAAAAAAAAAAAAAAAAAAATTGATTATCTTCGCACTTCCGTCTTTCTCCCTCCCTATTAATATTAATAGTCGTAACTCAGATCCGGGGCCACAAAGTAGGCTCCTCTCCCTCCCCCGCCACTACGGTTCTTGCCTTGCATTTTTATCGCGAGAAGTGTTCAGCACTTTCTTCCCTCGTCAGCTCTCTCTCGTCGAATTTTGCTCACCCACGCTATAATATGCGCTCTCGACAGTCGGTGTCATTTGAGAATAAAAACCTCCATGGGGAGAATCGAACCCTCGACATCCGGCCCTACAGGCTTCGTGACTACCAGTTAGACCACCGGGGCGACATACGAACATATAATACCCACACATTAATAGTACATCGCATGCATATTATGTGCGAGTACGATAATAGTCGCACGTCGTAAGCTAAAAAAGTTAACTAAAAACCATGAAAATTAACGGAAAATACGAAAATACGGCCAACCGTGCATATTCATTATTTGTACCCGGTATCTACTCCAAGATTTAAATGTAATCTTGCGCGATTTCTATGATAAATACTACCAGTACACGTATACTTAGTATACGTAGTCGTGTTATATGATTACATGCCTGGTATTAGACTCGTACTTCATATATACCATACGAGTACATGTATTTATATCATATTATATCATACATATGTCTATGCGAAGGTTAAGGTTTCACATCAACGCACATCTGTACGACTCGTACGTATGATACGAAAAATGTGTTTGGGGAGGGGGGGGGGTGTACTCATGTCGTGCACGGCCGTAGTAGTTTCCTCGCATCCCTACAATGCCGGGACGGAGCACGTTGGGTTTTCACCAACCAGGCAGACATTGCTTGAGGGGGGGGGGAGCCTGTATACAGGAGCGATCTAGCAGCGGGAGGGGGCGGCGGGGGGGGGGGGGTGTACTCATTTTGCTGCACGGCAACTAGTCATATTGACCCATGACCTCGCCATCTACAATCGCGGACGACGAGGCGCGTTTGGGTTTTCACCAACCAGGCAGACATTGCTTGCACCAAGCGCGAAACGCCGTGAGGTATGGGCGAGTCGCATGGAGGGTGAGCTGCATCCTGCTAAAGACCGCTCTTGAGGCGGACTTGCATATGGACGACAGCTTCAATGAGTTAATTTAATTTTCTGGTGTGGCCACTTCCGGAGACAGCAATGGGTTTTACTATGTAACTGCCTCGCGGACGCCTTACCATAATTAACATACGTTGATACGACCATTCCCTTGTGCGGAGCAAAGGTTCTCCACCCCACACAAATGATCTACTCGACGCCAGCTTTGGTGACCGCCAAAAAAATAACGAAAAAAACGGCACGCCCTGGTTGTCTAGCCAGCATGGCGCAGTGGCGTGTTTTACAGCGTCGTTGCCAACCGACGCAACCCAACCTATAAATATATCATATATTTATATGGGAGAGGGGGGGGGGGGTATCGGGGGGGACGGAGAAGCAGAGCCCGGAGGGACGGTGAAGGGGGGCGGGGGCAGGGAGGGCGAGAGCACAGAAGAAGCGGAAGGAGAGAGGAGCCGTACGGTGAACGGCGCGTGCCTTAGACTGCAAACCCGGGGGGGGGCGAGGACCAGCTGGAGATCTTCAGCGGTCCGGGGGGGGGGGGGGGGCGGGCAGGGGGCGGGGATGGGACGCCCCCCCCGCGCCGCGCCTTCCTGGGCGGCACCCGAGGAGACGGGGCGTGCGGGGTCTGTCGTGTAACGCTCCAGCTCGGGCACCGGCGGCACGTTTTCGATGTCGGCAAGGGCGCCACGTACGTTTGTTGTGTGGTTGATTGAGGCCCTCGCGAGAGGCGCGGCCACCGGCAGCACTCTACTGCCCAGCACTCAACTGCGGAGCCTAGCGCCCCGAGACGGGACACACTTGGAGGCAGAGGTCCAAGCGGATTGGGGTCTCATCAAATCGGGCCGCGCGGGTGAGAAGGGGGACCGCAGGCGACCTCGGGCCAAAGCAACCGGAGCTTTGGTACTTGTGTGTGTGTGTGTGGGACCAGAAGAGCCTGCGTGCAGGGCCACCACTCGACCCCGCTTCCTTGGATAGACCTGTGTTGTGGCAGCCCCTGTGCAACCGAGAAAAAGAGTGAGGCCGAAATTGGCAAGTTGAGGCGCACACATTTTCGCGCCTGAGCGTTCACGTGCTTGTCAGCCTCAACCACCGCCATGGGGAGAGCGCCGGCCGAATCGGGGGACTCGGCGACCCCGAGCCCAGCTCGCTCCTGCGCGGGCTAAAATAAGCTTAGGCCGGCCCTGCCTGCTCCGCTCACCAGATGGTCGGACCAAGAGAGGCGGCAGAGGTTTGCGTTGGTGGAGAGCGGCGACATAGTCTTCCTGGTCCGGCTTCTGACGGCGTGACACGAGGCGGGGGGGGGGCTTGCGGCAACGGGGATGATGCCGCCCGAGAAGCTTCGGAGGAGGCGAAGCTCGAACAGGCGTCGTCGACGTGTCGGCACGCGAGACGGGGTGACAGCAGCAGCAGCAGCAGCAGCAGCACGCACCAATCTCGCAGAGTAACGCAGAGCGACGACGCTCGCAGCAGGCAAGGGGGTGGTGGGGACCACGCTGGTGGCCAAACTCCCGGCAGAAGACCACACCGCCGCTTCCTCGGCCGCGGCGGCTACAAGGCTGGCTAGTGCCACCGAGGTACGAGGTAGAGAATGGAAGTGCCCCCCCAGTGGCGGCCGGATGACGAGTACGCCTCCCAGGTGCTCTCCGAAACCCATTAGCCCCCGCCACGCCCTATCGGGCCCCCGGAAACGACGGTACACATTTTGCGCACCTGCAGTCTATTGTCCTCACTGACATCGGGCGGGAGGAGTTCGGCCGGGGAAGCCCGGACAACCACTTGCTCCAACGGTGTTCAGCAGGGGAACCCCATATAGTAGGGGGGGCAGCGGCAAATGTTCTGTCTGGCGTTTCGGCTTTGGGGCTAAAGCGTTTCAGAAAAGGAGTTCGAGGGGAAAGGAATGGAAGCCTTCTCGTACATGGATGGTATTCTCACCTCTCTTTGGCCGTGTGGGGATCACGGGCAACACGGTAACAGAGCCATTGCCTTCCAACCCGGCGCAAGCTAAACGACATCGGCATCGTGGTCAACCCCCGCCCAGACCGTGTGACACTACCACCACCACATAAAGGGTACGCCCCGACGGCGGAGGAGATTTTGCTCCTGAAAAGCGTTGATATCAGGAGCGGAAGGAGGGGCGACGGTGGTACGTGTCCCGATCGGCACGGAAGAATACGTGCGGGGGCGAGCAATGGAGGGAGTGAAGGATGGAGGCGCCGACCGCCGCCTTGTGCACCGCCTCACGAACGTGCCGGGAAAAGGAAAGCAATGCGGCGGTCCTTCCTCATCGCCATCGAATTCCCCAGGCGGAGGAGACGATACCTCTGAAGGGCTCCGGGCACGGGGATGGATATCCCTCGAAGCATAATAGCAGGAGAGAAGGTAATAACGGGGCGCAGTGGGCAAACGAAGGTAAATCCTTGAGAGCTACCGGGAGCGGCGGAAGCACAATCGCCTTTCCGGTGGGGGTGCCTGGAAAATCGGCTAGCGTTGCAACCTCACCAGCAAAGCCCAAGCACGCCTGCTTACGGTGGCGAGAGGGCGGGGGGGGGGTCAAGGCTGCTGCCGTCGACGGAAGCGAGGTGAATATCTGCTTCTGTGGGGAGCAGGGCTGGGATTTTACTTACCGGAGGTTCTGGCAGACCTCTCTCTCTCACTGTATAGCCCGTTAGGAAACCGAGTGAGGAAGGGACTACATTGAATCGAGCGTCATCGCTCAACTCGGAGATGGCTTGAGGGAGATTCGAGACACGTGGGGGCACCACGAAGGAAGCGATGGCAGGCAGCGTCCCCGAATTGGGTGGGAATGGGGTATACTGTGGGCGTAGAGGGGGACCCGGCCCCCCAAGGTTTCCAGAAGGCTGGCATGCTGGCCGCGCGTTACGTAAGATGAACACGGGCTCACGAAAAATTCCGACAGAAGTTGGGCAGGCTGGTCAGCCAGGGCCGTCACGCCGCGCACACAGATTGCTTGAACAATCTGCCGGAAAAACGGCACGCCCACCGGCACTGGACGACCTGCTGCGGGGGAAGGGAGAGCAAGGCCTTCGCCAAGGCTCGCTGCAGGAGCCTACAGGGGGCAGAAACTACCGCACGCCTTCGCGCGTGCCGCGATCGGACTCGCTCCGTGCCATCCATACCCGCACAGCGCACTTCGTGGCATTTGGAAGGCGCTTCCTGGAGATTGCGAGGAACACGTAGCGGTGAGAGGATGCCCCTGCCCACGACGCAGTCGACGTGGACACGCGACACGCACGCATCTATCCCGGAGCAGACGAGCAGGTGGTGAACTACTGCAGCACCAGCCGCTTCTCCGCGCCATGTCCCGCACGGGCAGGCGACTCAGAGACTCCTGAACCAGTTGAAAGCGGGGACAACTCTTCACGGAGGGCAGGAACCTGAGGCGGGACATTATTTGTGGCCAGGACAGGAGAGGTCTTCAGGATGCTCGGGAATCGGGAGTGCGGGGACAAGCCCCATCCTACTGGACGTCAACTCCGCAGACCCGTAAGCGCGGGCGCACCTGCGAAGAGGAAGCAGTGCTGGCCACGATTTATCAGCCGCCTCTACCCTCGAGGTGCGCAAACGCCAGCACTCGTATGCTCGTCCGGGACATGTTTCCACGTAGATTAAAAAAACGGAGCCGCAAACTTTCCACTTTCCCGGTGGAAATATTAAGATGTGGGGCGCCTCGGGGTACAAGGTAGCAGCTTCATCGACCAGGCTGGCAGTGAGTAACCCCAACCATGTCGCCGCCGCCGCACCACAGGTGGGTGCTTCCCACCCCCTCCCCCCTTTCACAACGTGGGTGTAAAGCAGTATTTGTGGAGACATTGGAACCATTTAGCAAAACCCGTAAGGTATTGACAAACTCTCAATTTGGTACGCCTAATTGTGCGGTATATGCATTGCTCAATGTCTCCACAGCGTTTGTTTTACGCTCGCATATTGCAAGGGGGGGTCCCGACCACCTGTGCGTATATACACCTCTCGTTTCGGTGACAGATTGGAGGAGGATTCTTCTTCTCGCCCTCTGTCCCCCGCAACGGCAGTCTTGCCGTTAACGACGAGGCTGTAGTAGTAGTAGTAGTAGTAGTAGTGGTGGTGGTTCGCATTGCCACACCCTTCAAAGGCACCCAACCACGCTAAGATTTTTTAACCCCTCAAACAGTGCGGCGGGTGCCTTAAAGTGTTGGCGCGTCGGTGCAGGGGTGACCGAGCCCCTCCTTGGATGCTGTCGTCCATAGGCAAGTCCGCCCCACAAAGCGGTTATTACGGTAGTGGGATGTAGCTCACCCCTTCATGTGACTCGCGCAACAAACCCCACGTTTCGCTTCGCAAAGCTTGGCGCGAGCAAACATCTGCCTGGTTGGTGAAAACCCAAACGTGGTCCGTCCCAGCGTTGTAGGGACGCGAGGGTCTATGATCATGTACGACTACGGTCACGCATGACATGCGGCAAATGAGTACACCCCCCCCCCTCCCCTATCTTCGCACGGCCGGCTCTACTGTGTGTCCCTCGCGAAAAGTCGGTCGAAATGTATGTACGCGGTGTGTTGTCGCCGTTTCAAGACCACAGGAGACTCTTCCATCTTCAGAATGGTTAGGACTGTGAACCAGGCATGCCTTGGCTGGACTTGACGGCTACTTATCACACTATACTATTAATAGTTGGGTCCCAAAGTAAAGCCACGTATCACGTACCTGACTTAAATATGTTGTGCGCTAAACAACACACCTCGAGCCACAGACGCAGAGCGGAGTCCTGCTGCGTACGGCGGGGCGTATTCATTTGTTTCTTTCCTTAGTCATTGGACCGTTGACCACGCATCCCTTGCGAGACGGAGCAC
>MEHQ01004303.1:77670-112177 GCA_008828725.1 Saccharina japonica
CCGCACAAGGGGAATGGTCGTATCACGTAGTGTTAATATGGTAAGGCGTCCGCGAGGCAGTTACATAGTAAAACCCATTGCTGTCTCCGGAAGTGGCCACACCAGAAATTAAATGAACTCATTGAAGCTGTCGTCCATATGCAAGTCCGCCTCAGAGGCGGTTCTTAGCAGGATGCAGCTCACCCTCCATGCGACTCGCCCAATACCCCACGGCGTTTCGCGCTTGGTGCAAGCAATGTCTGCCTGGTTGGTGAAAACCCAACGTGCTCCGTCCCGGCATTGTAGGGATGCGAGGGTCTATGGTCATATGACTACGGCCGTGCACGACATGAGTACACCCCCCCCCCCCCCACCCTCCCTCCAAGGTCTATGGCCATACGACTACAGCCATGCATGAAAATGAAGTACACCCCCCCCCCCCCCGACCGTACGTGGGGTGGGTGGGTGGGAAGTGAAAGTAGCTCGCTTAACTCGAGGTTGTACACAACTACAGCAGCACCACCGCTGGCGGTAGCAGACAGCCATGCATACCGCACTAGCCAAGCTTGGTCGCGTAACGGTCGGGCTAAGGGCGGCCTTGGCCTTAGGCGTACATATGTGATACGTACACCGCAAGGCTTTCAAGGTGTGCTTACTATCACGGAGGCGCATAGCAATCAGGACTAAATGTGCTTCGTAAAAATACTGTAACATATAGGTTTTTGTGTGCATGACAGGTCCTGAATACTTTTGTCCCCAGTGGTAGGGTACCGAACAACACGCGAGACAACAGACCCTTGTGGGGGTGGATGGACAAAACATCGGAGCATCTTTTCTTCACAAGAAAGAGTGGGGAACACGCAACAACAACAACAACAACAAGAGGTGGCCCTAGAAAATATCTTGGTTGCCGAGATCTTTACATAAACGTATCGCCCGGCGTTTTTGCACGCTCCCCGTTTGTCGAGAAAAATCGGGCCGGAAAACCGTCCGAGGGGGTATGTATGTTTTCTTATTCCGCCTGTGATACATACGGCGGTATATACCCTGAGGGTATATACACGGGTATATACCCGAGTATACATGAGTACATGCCCGAGTATACCCGGGTACATACCCGAATATAGTCGGGTATATATATATACCCGAGTATACTCGGGTACATATCCGTGTATGACCAAAGCAACCAGTTATGGTTTACCCGGGTACGCTACGACGTAGAGTATATTCCCCGCTAAACACACACGAACACACTTGATTAAAGACTTCCGAGGAAGAAGTGCGCCAATGGAATCACAGCATCGCGAGATCGACGATTGGCGAGTTATTTCCACCCGCCGGCCGGTCGGTCGGTCGATCGGTCGGTCGGTCGGTCGGTCGGTCGGTCGGTCGGCCGGCCGGCCGGTCTGGAACTGTGCCGGTCGGTCGGTCTGCACTGCTGTCTGTCGGTCAGCCGGCCGGTCGGTCGGTCGGTCTGCGTGCGGGCAGCGCTCGACATAATCACTCGTTCAATTCAATTTCTGCCGCACAGGGTGCCTTGGAAGAGCAGTGACTGAGGCCGTGGCGTCCGAGGCCAGTCGTAGCCTTTGTCAGTCAGTGCTCCTGACCCACAAAAAGCGTACCAGATAAAGTACCAAATGTATTTTACGGTTTTTGTGGTGTTCCGCACATTGTTTTTCAGATTGTCTAAAAATCGCGCAGCGAAGCCGTGCACACGGGTCGAGCCTTACCCTGGACTAGGGTTGGGGTTAGGGTTCGGGTTCGGGTTGGGTTGGGTCGATGGCGTCTCGTGATTTGATTAAAAAAAAATACCCAAAAAAACGTACGTGTAAAAACCAGCAAGAAATCGTAATATATTTGGTATTTCATCTGGTACGATTTGCGGGATAATACTGGTAAAGGTGCCTCTCTCTGAGGCGGGCGGGATTATACATGGACAACATTAATAATACACCGGAGAAAGGGCGTAAACAGGCTCAGTCACGAGGCGGTGTCCGTCGGTACCGATTTGCCACGGTTGGAATAGGGTCGTCGGTCGGCAGAGCGCTGCACGGGCCTTATCCCCGATGGGCGAAGGGGTCCGTGGCTGTCGGGGGGGAAGGGGGGGGAGGGGGAGGGGTCATGCGACGGTGGCGGCTGGTCATATCAGGGCGGGCGGTTGTTAGCGTAGGGTCCGATCGACCTGTCGGGTTCGCCAGAGGGCGGGGGCTTTGGCGATGGCGTCTCCGAATCAAACTAGGGCCCGACAAACAAAAGGAAAGGAAGGGACTGCGATTGCGCCATGAGGACGCGAAGAAAGCAGAGACAGGAAGGGGGGAGGAGGGGGGGGGGGGGGGGGGGGGGGGGGGGGGCACATAAAGTATGGAGTACAACCGAGACAAGAAGAGCAAACATCATGAGGGAGGGACTGCTATGGTAACACGCGCGGCTGTCTCACAGCAGGACGTTACGTGCCTGAGGATCCGAATATTCGGCACACGCCCGTTTCGGGTCGGAGGGTCTGGAAGGGAGCTCGGAGGGATGGTTGTTTTTGCCCCAAAAGGCGGTTGGTTATTGGTGATGTCCAGAACGGTGACTGGTAAGTCAATAATCACCTGGGAACTACGTAAGGTTAGGGGGCGTTGTTGCCGTGAGATAAATAGAACATTGCGGGACGGCGGACGTGGGGGGGCGGGGGGGGTGTACTTCATTTTCATGCATGGCCGTTCTCGTATGACCATAGACCCTCGCATCCCTACAATGCCGGGACGGAGCATGTGGGGTTTTCCGACCGGGGGGGGGGGGGGGGGGGGGTGTACTTCATTTTCATGCATGGCCGTTCTCGGATGACCATAGACCCTCGCATCCCTACAATGCCGGGACGGAGCATGTGGGGTTTTCCGACCGGGGGGGGGGGGGGGGGGGGAAGGAATCGTGCAAACCGGCACCGTCAGAGCAAAACACCACATATATTTATATACACACATAGCCGTGGAGTGCAGAATTGATTTATGATCGATGTCTTATTTATTATCACTCCATTTGCCATCTGACAACGTGCAGCTCTTATTTCAATCATAGCATTCACATATTATATACCTATCAATCATCCCTGAATACCTGATACAGGGCAAAATTGCACCAACAATAATGCAGCCCCCCCCCTATTATACTGGGCATCCTGCACGCAGGGGGGGGATGCAACCGGCACTTTTGCTGTGAACGCGCACAAAAGAAGTGATGTCATCGCGGGCACACGACTGACTGTCGGCCGGCAGTGAAAAAAAAAGGTGGAAACCACGTCGTCGGACAACCTTGAGAGGGGCGCGAGCCACGAAGTCTTCCGTGTATATATATGTACGTATGAAACAACATCGGGGGCTCGACAATCACCCAACCATTGATACCCCCCCCTCGTGTTTTTGCAATGATCCTATTTTTTTTTTGGATCTGGAAAGCGGTAGGTAGCCTGCCTGATCCAACGCTCTAATATACCTGGAGGACATCAAGCTCACGTAAGCGCCGTTAACGGAGTGAAAAGTTGCCAAATTGGCAAATGTTTGGAAATTTGTCAGGTTCAACTCTTGCCATACAGATTCGCCCAATTATACATTTTATGCCCCTACTTCCATAAACATGCCGACGAAGGGTTTTGAGGTAACAACACCAAAACAAAAAAACAATTTTTGACAAAAACCGTTGCCAAACAAATTAGTCTAATCCAAATTTCCTAAAAACTTGCTAAAAATTGGTAAATCATTTGCGCAAAAAATCAGTGTGTCGGTTAAAAACGACCTCAAACTGACCTCCAGTGTATACATAGGGCAGGGTAGGGAATACGGCGAGAAAGAGGCCACTAGAACGGATGGAAACACAATTATTTCTTTCCTCGTCCGGTCGAGTAAAAAAAACGACCATCATCGTATGCTACTGTAGGGTGTACGACTACTTGCTCCGGCGCTCCGACCACAAGCAGTGGCAGCCTCGTAGAGGTAGGAGGGGGGGAAAAAGTCTGCGGTTTGACATTCGCCGGGGAGAGGAGGAGGAGGAGGAGGAGGAGGAGGAGGAGGAGGAGGGTTGGGTATACGGCATAAAAAAAGCGCTCGCCGAATTCTACCGGCCGTCCCAAGTAGCACGAATGAGGTGCCGCACAAATATCAGAGAGAGGAGAGAGACGACATCACGCCCCAGATACCCAAAGGGGTGAAAATCGCCCGATCGTTGTGTGAACGCAGTGTGCGCCATATCGAACGGTATACACGATTACCGGCCGGGGGGGGGGGGGGGGGGGAGAGTCCAAAGCCGCCACCCCCCGACACTGTTCATGGTGGGGTTTGATACAGAGCAGAGGCGCGCCTGTAATCTTGATATTTGTTTTTTCTTGACTTACGACTGTTTTTGTTGAGGAAAGTTTGGGGCAAAACTATTTTCAAGATAACGACGCGGCTGAATTTGACGTCGGCGTAATACCCAGCACTGTGAGCCCCGATCCCGGTGACAAAAAAAAACTGTTCGTTCGTTCGTTCGTTCGTTCGTCCGTCCGTTCAATCGTTCAATCGTTCGTTCATGCGTTCGTCTGTTCTTCACGCTAAGCTTCAAACGAGTCAGGACCCTCTGCTCGACGAGCGATGGTGGGTACGAGCCAGAGATTGTCCCGCAGCGGGCGGACGTTACAGCAAACAACTTAACCAGCCCCGTGTGGTCCGGCGGCATATTCGGCCAAAAACATTTTGCGGGTTATCAATCACCCGCAGGAGGATAGATAGGATAACTGGGCATGTCACCTGTGTGTGTGCGCAGTCGCTGCCGGGGGGGGAGGGGTGGGGGGGGGGGGGGGGGGGGGGGGGGGGGGGGGGGGGGGGGGGGGGGGTGTAATCATTAGCCGCATGTCATGCATGGTCGTGGTCGTATGACCATAGACCCTCGCATCCCTACATACAATGCCGGGACGGAGCACGTCAGGTTTTCACCGACCACGGAAGACACTGATTGCTTGCACCAAGCTTTGCAAAGCGCCGTGAGCCGCATGAAGGATGAGCCGCATCCTCTACTACCAAGAACCTGCTTGCGAGGCTGATTTTTTCTTGCGCACACGGATGACAACAGCGTCGAGGAGTTTGATCGACTTATTATGTTTTTTTCTGGTGCGGCCACGTCGAAAGACAGAAAACTAGTATATATATACATATACCAGGTATATATATATAATTATTTTTCTTATCCTTCGCATACCATCCGACAATAATGCGTCAAATTGCATGAGCGTCAACACTGATCACCGAGAAACACTCACTCCGAAAGAAGAAAATCACAGGAAAACAAAAAAAACAAACAACTTTCCTTCTGCACAAAAGCCTATATCGTACACGAAGTATAGCAGCCCCTTCTGTAGGCATGCTATTATCTATAGCAATCCCTATTACACGGTAGAGGTGCATCAACCATGTACTTTTTTCTGAGGGTGCATCAACCTGAGGAGCTATATACCCCCCCCCCCCCCCGCCTATTATTAAACTGGTTTCGGGACGAAACTAAAAGTGCTACATACGACTGCTGCTGCTGCTGCTGCTGCTGCTGCTGCTGCAGTCAGTATACATCCGATGAACAATGCCCTGGGCCTACCTATGTCCATAAATATAATAACCATTATTATTGAATATTTATGTAAAAACGGTGCTTATATTTCTGAACAGTCTGACGACGATTTTGGGCTATTAATAGCCCTTTTAGAAGAACTGCACTACTGACTGTACTGTCTAGAAATTAATGTTTCACTCTAATTCCAAGTGTTTTTGTCCCCACGTCGGGACTGCAGTCCTAATTGGGCTAAGAAGACGACGATCGTTCAGAAACCATTTAAGCCAAAAAACGGTATACCCTGCACCTCTATCGCAGCACGCGTCTGTCTTGAGCTATATGTATGTATATATATATTTATATTTATATATATACTTTTGTATACTATTTATGTAACGTGCCTCGTGGGTGCCTTACCATATACCTGGTACCAGTTACACACTACGCGATGCGACCATTCCCCTTGTTGTGCGGAGTTAAGGTTCTCCACCCCCCGCACAAGGGGTCTAGCGCGACTGCCAGCCATGGTGACCGCCAAGGGATTGGCGGCGGCGGTGGTGGTGGTGCGGCGGTGGTGGTGGTAGCGCGCGCTTGCGGAGAGCACGCCGCCCGGCCTGCAAGGCGTTGCCTCGAAAACCACGCGGAGCTTACAGGGAAGGCTGTTGGCTTTAGTAGAAATGGGTCATCCGCTGGGTGGGTACAGCAGTATTTAGCCTTTCCCCCCCCCCCGGTGGTAGTGGTCGTGTCCACCCTCCCGTACCCCGCACCTCAAAACAAGCTTAAAAAAAAAACATTTCCATCGTGCCGCCTGGGTAGCCAGAGCCCCGGGGCGGAAATAGATGCCACCCGAAAGCGGGCAAGAGGCGATTCATTTACACATGCAACTAAATCGTTATATATAAGAAGAAAGAAAGCCAAGGGAGACCAAAAACGGCACGATGGATGAAAACGTTTAGTTATAAGGGTAGGGGTGGATGAAAATAATGAATTCATTAATTTCTTGGGGGCTCGTAGTGGTGGATGATCTCTTTTTTTTTTTTTTTTGTTCACATACCTGGTACGAGGGACACGATATATACGACCTGTGTCGGGGGGGCGAGAAGGTCCAAACGGGTTGACTTAACCCTTTTTTCAGTACTACTGCACTCTAATTCCAAGATAAACCTAAATCTGAGTCTAACTCCAAGTGATTTTTGCCCCCACATCGGGAGTGCAGTGGTAACGAGGCAAGCCTAAACGGGTTGACTCCCCCCCCCCGACGGCGCTTTGCGCTTGGTGCAAGCAATGTCTGCCTGGTCGGTGAAAACCCAACATGCTCCGTCCCGGCATTGTAGGGATGCGAGGAGGGACTATGGTCATACGACTTCGGCCATGCATGAAAATGAAGTACACCTCCCCACCCCCTCCCTTGGCGGCGGAAATAATAACCTACCTGCCTCGTACGAGTACGGAAAACCGTATGGCTGCCACCGCCGCCTCCACCGCCGCCACCGCCATCCATCGCGAGGAAAAGGTAGCCCTGCGCTCGCCTTTTTTTTTCACTCTGCTTTCGGCAGACAGTGAGCCAGCCTACCGCCGCGGCAGCATCTCTTGCGGCCGTCTTCGCAAGGAAAGGGGGGCCGCCCCGTGCTTCGCCGTTTCTTCGTCGGTAACGTATAACACTCTGTCCCGAAATATAAGCACCGTTTTTATTGAATATTAATGTTCAAAACGTTCTTATATTACCGGACAGAGTGGGGTGCATCTGCGTGCTGCCGCGGTAACATGTGAGTTAGGGTAGGGCTATCTTCACATGGTACACGGAAAGCCCTGGATACGCCGACCAGGGTGCTGGGTGCGCCGTTGCAGGGCACAACGCGTTGGGTTGGGTTGGGTTGGGTTGGGTTGGGTTCACACGTTTTGTGTTTTGCGAAGGGAGGCTGGTTGGGATGCGATGGGCAACACACAAAAAAAACGTCCGTCCGTCCGTGTGGTGCCGGCAAAAAATGAAATTAACAACAACAAAAACTAGAACAACAAACAAAAAAACTCCCGCTGGCCGTGAAAATGGTCGGTGGGGACGAAAGCCGAACAAAACACACCCAGGAGAATCAGGGTGTAGTACGCCGTAAGCCCGTAAGCCGGCCGAGAGCATGACAACCAGGCAGGGGGGGGAGGGAGGGAGGGCAGGGGAGGGGGAGGAGGGAGGAGGGTGAGGGGGAGGGAGGAGGGGGAGGGAGGAGGGAGGGGAGGAGGGAGGGAGGGAGGGAGGGAGGGAGATAGGGAGTGAGATAGCGAGGGCCGCGTGCTATCCGACCGCTAACCAAAACACAATGCGTCTACTTAACTCGTACGGTACGCATCTATTCTGACTCAATAAGAGACGGCGGGCTTGCGGCGCGCTTGAATGGCGCTTTGAAAGGGGGGGGGGAAGACGACGACAACGACGAACGCCTTCGTATACCTGTACTGGCGAGGGACAGTGCTACGTAGTTTTTGTTTTGCTTGTTCGCTCATTCGTTCGTTTGTTTGTTGGTTTTTGTTTTTCAAACCTCCGGCGGATATGGGCAAAACAAAGCAAAAACACAACGTTTAGTCCCTTTTAGGCTGGCACTCTCGTTTCAGTGGAAAATTACTTAAAATAAGAGTTAGATACATATTTCTGTGCAGTGCAGTACTAAAAAAGAAGAGTTGCCTCATTTTTTTCAAGGTACTCTTCGATCCGAGACGAACTTTTTTTTTTTTTAATCCTCCGGCGGATGGGTAAAACTAAAGCTTACGCCCTCCACACTTCCACGTCTCACTGCGTGTCGTGTGTCAATTTACTCCATGCCTCCTCGGAAGTATCAGCCCTTGCTGCCTACTACTCCGGAAACTTGAGCATGTAACCCATACCCCCGCCCGGTGATAATTGAAAAAGAAAAAAAGGAAATTGCCAAAAATCTACTATGCTCCCACAGGAGCGAGGAAGTGAACACTTACTACGTACTTGGTTGGTACAAAAACAAAAACGTATCGCAGTGGCGGTGCTCACGGCACGCACGTGATCCCGATTTTTCAGGTTTTCGTATGTATGAAAGCCTATGTATACGGGGATCTCACGATAACTCGTGATATATTTATTGCACAACCATGAACCCACTGAGCTACGTATTGTACGAGCAATCGGCACTGATTGTTAGTTCCCGGGGGAGAGGGGGGGTCGTGGTTGTGTATCCAACAAAAATCACAATCTAGGGCCTTGGCGTAACGGGTTGTGTGATTTTTTTGTTTCCATGTTGCAAATGGGCGAGCAAGTCAGCGCCGACTAACGTAGGCGTATTGAAATCCTTAGGTAATCCATGATTTGGCAACCAGTAGGTCCACGACCGCGCGTTAGGTATGACGCACACCACAATCACGGGGCTATGACAGCCGTCAGAGCTACGTAGCTGACTATACCTGCACATAGAGGGGTTGGAACCTTTGTACGTCGGTAGGAATGCTTTTGAGGCCCATGCTTAAAACAATCGCCAGGCGGGCCCAAAGTCATGGCGTGTTTTGGCAGATAAACGACCATAACCCCCCGAGAAAAACAGTCAGCGCTGACTACCGGGCAGAGGGGTAGCAGAGGGATAGCAACACTTACGCCAAGTCTCAAGAAGCAGCCAGACTTTACAAGGCCTAATATTTCGCGGTTGATAGATTCATTCTACATCTCATCCACCACTAGATTTAACGATCAATCAAACGCTGCCGACCAGAGGGATCGCAGCCCTTTGCGCGCAAAACCTGCGGTCCACATGCTTGACAGAACACGACGGACCCCCGCTTGTCGTGCGTTTGTATGATATACGATCAGAACTGCTGGGCTAGCAGCAGTCAGCGCTGACCACCTGTAGAGGATTGGAACTGTTATTGCGCTGTAACGTCTGAGATCCCATGCGTGACAGCCAGATGGACTCGCTGTCGCGTGTTGGATATAGAGGAAATGCAAACAAAGTGTTGAACATATGATACACACCATAACAACTACTGAGCTAACCGCAAAACCCTGACTACCTATCTTGTAGAGAGGATTATATATGCAAAACCCTTGACACAAAATCTTACGGTCCATGCGTCACCAAAACAGCCAGCCAGACCGGCCACAAGACTTCGTGTTTGATATATACTTATACATCTGGTTTCACCATAAGAACCACTCACTGAGCTGAGATACTACTGTAGCAGCCAGCGCTGACTACCTGCAGAGGGGTTTTGCGACCCTTCGGTAAAATCAATAAAGTCCCTGTGTAGCAGCGGGGGACGGCCCCGGGATTTGGCGTTTGACAAGATATGTACACGATGGAGCGTTGAGCTGACTGACGGTAAAAGCGCTGACCAAGAGGGATTGTAACTCTGCAGTAGCTAACAAATGAGGCGCGGGATTTGACAGCCAGACGGGCCCCAAGATTGTGCGTTGGTATGACATATGCACGTACCTACTGGGTTGACAGTAAACGCTGACTATGAAGACTACCAGTATACGGAGGGATTGGAATGTGTTACCTGGTATTTACGTAAGAGCCCGAGATCCCATGCTTAAACAGCGAGGCGGGTTCCAATCAACATTGTCGCCTGTCGTATATATGTATATGTGACACACACCACAATAACTACTGAGCTAACAGCCAGACCCGGCTACGTAACTGTAGTATACAGGGATTTTCGAACCGTAATTCAGATATTTAGAAAGGTCCGTGCGTCACAAACAGCCAGACCGGTTCCTAAGATTGCGTGCTCGATAGATATACACCTTAACAGCCACCGATCTATGTAACAGCCAGCGCTGACTACAAATACCTGTTGTAGAGGGGATTGCGACCCTTCTTCAGTAAAATATTAAGGTACGTGCGTAAAACAGCGAAACTGCCCCATGATTTCGTGTTGGACAAGATACACTGTATACCAAAAAAATCGCTGAGCTATCGAAACGGTCAGTAGCTGACCAAGAGGGATTGTAAGTCTTGAGGAAAAATGTGAGGTTGCAGGCTTAACAGTCTAATAGGCCCGAATACTATGCGTTTGTGTGATACACACGATGACAACTATCTGCTACTGGGCTAACAGCCAGCCTTGACTACTTACCAGGTACTTCGTATGTCTGTAGAGAGATTTGCGAACCTTAATTAAAATCCTCAGGTCCATGCGTAATAGCCAGACCGACCCGAACATTCGTGTGTGTGTGACAGATATACATCGTAATAACCACTGAGCTGAGCTAACAGCTAACGCTGACTACCTGCAGAGGGGTTTGCGACCCTTCGGCAAACATCTTAAGGTCCGCGTGCGCAACAGCCAGACGGGCTCGGGGATTTCGGATTTTGACAAGATATATATATACACAATAAAACGCCGAGCTAACTGACGGCCAGCGCTGACAAGGAGGATTGTAGGTAAAATAGGTTGCAGGCCTAACAGTCGAACGCCCCCCCCCCCCCTCCCCCCCCAAGATTTTGCGTTTGTATGACACACACCACAATGCCTGCTGCTCAGCTAACAGCCAAACCTGACTACCTATCTATGTCTGTAGAGAGATTTGCGAACCTTAAAAAATAAAATATTGAAAAAGGTCCATGCGTAACAGCCAGACCGGTCCAAACATTCGTGTTTGATAGATGTACGCCTTAACAACCACCGATCTGTATAACAGCCAGCGCTGACTACCTGCAAGAGGAATTGGCGACCTTTCGGTAAAATCTAGAAGGTCCGCGCGTAACAGCCAGGGGGGCTCCGACTTTTTTCTTCGCGTTTTGACAAGATATAACGTGCACCGCAATAAAACGCCGAGCTAAACGAGCGGTAACAAGCGGTCAGCGCCAACCAAGAGGGACCGTAACTCCTAAGGAACACTACGGCGACGTGCAGGTTTGACAGCAAGATGAGCCCCAATATTCATGCGTTGGTATGACGCGTACCGTAGTAACTACTTGGCTAACGGCGAACCCTGACTACCTACCTGCAGAGAGATTCGCGAACCTTAACCCTTGTGGATAGGACTGGAGTCCCGTTTTGGGGACAAATTACTTAGAATTAGAGTGGTTTGTCCCCAAAACGGGACTGCAGTTCTGAAAGGATTAACTAAAAAATTAAGGTCCATGGATTTAAAAGCTAAGGTCCATGCGTAACAAACAGCCAGACCGGCCCGACAACTCGTGTGCATGATAGATATACACCATTACAACCACTGAGCTAACAACTACCTTTAAAGGCGTCTACGGCCCTTCGGTAAAAATCTTTCTAAGGTCCGCGCGCGTAACAGTTAGGCTTGCTCCGAGATTGTTTCGAGTTTTGACAATATACCTCCCGGGGACGGCTCGCTCCGTCCCCTGGAACGGGGCGGATCCGCGGGAGGGGAGGGGTTCACAGCGGATTCCGAGGTCTTTCCCGCGCGGGGTCTAACCCCCACACTAAAACCAAGTCGAATACAATTTACCAGGTACACCATAGCAAAACGCTGAGCGATGAGTAACTAGCGGTCAGCGCTGACGAAAGAGGGATGGTATCACTTACACCCTTTTACGACATGCGGCTTATTACTAAATATCATTGCTCGGTTTGTGGAGACGAAGACACTTGAAATTAGAGTCGGGTTTAGGTTTTTTCTTAGAATTTACAGTGCAGCACTAAGAGATGTGAAGGTATGATACGGGTCCAACAGTCCGACGGGCCCCCATGATGGCGCGGTTGTATGACGCACACATATTATAGTATCTATTACGGGGGAACGTAGTTAACAGGACCAAATGTGCTTACTAAAAATACTGGAATGTATAGGTTTTTGTGTACCAGATGGGTCCTGCTTACTATGCCCCCCCCCCCCCGTTATAGTAGCCTCTGAACGAATCAGTCTGCGTTGACTTCCTGGGGACGGAGGGGTTTCGACCCTAATCATTACTAGGTGAAAACGTCTGAGGTCCATACCTGTAACCGCCAGTCGGGCCCCCGAGGCTTACTTGTTTGTGCTCTTCTTGATATTAGTAGTAGATTAAAAAAAGCGTTGACCGCTACTACCAGTACTGAGCCAACAGACAGCCAGTGCTGACTGCCAATAAATCATGCGCCTGGTATACCAGGTGTTACGTCTAAAAAGCACCACACCCTCAGGCAGGTCATCGATTTCTAAATTCCCACTGCATGGTCTAGATTTTGCCTCAAAAGGCAGATACCTACTCTCCGATCTTGTATGATCTGCATGATCTGTATGATCTGTATGATCTGTATGATCTAGCCCATGCTGCCGGGTGGGACCCGTGCACTACTCTGCACGATCTATACGAGTAGGACACGTTTCCTTCCTGGGTTGGATGGATCTGCAACTTTATGCAGATCCTGCACAACCGCTCGCGACTACACGATTCTACTGTAGATGATCTATCTGTAGATGATCTGCAGATGATCTGTAGAAGAATCTTTAGATGATCTGTAGATGATCTGTGCAAGGTGCCTCTTTTGCGGCTCGAATATCAACGAATGAATGGTGCGAGAAAGTGCCCATATATATGTCGTTCACCTCGGGTGACGCGTGCTACATATAGAGAGGTAGCACGTTTTGACAGTTTTTTTTTTTTTTTTTTCTTCTGAGTGACGGGACTCCTTAGGGCCCATATTAACGAGTACAAAATAAATTCAATTTGAAAACAAATAAAATTCAAACACGCTTTTCATTGGTCAACACACGCACCAGCACCAAATATTAGGATCTTGGGGTATAATCTTGGGTGGTGGTGCGGGTTCTGACCAATGAAAAGCGGATTTGATTTTTTCTTTTCCAAATTGATTTTTTTTTCGAAAAATTCAATTTGGAAAAAAATAAAATTCAAATACGCTTTTCATTGGTCAGAACTCGCACCACCACCCAAGATTAGGGCCTAATCTTGGGTGGTGGTGCGAGTTCTGACCAATGAAAAGCGGATTTTTTTTTTTTTTTCCAAATTGTTTTTTTTTTCTTCTGAGTGACGGGACTCCTTAGGGCCCGAATTAACGAGTATAAAATATATTCAATTTGGAAAAAATAAAATTCAATTCGCTTTTCATTGGTCAACACACGCACCAGCATCAATTATTATGCCCCAAGATCCTAATCTTTGGTGCTGGTGCGTGTGTTGACCAATGAAAAGCGGATTTGAATTTTTGTTTTTCCAAATTGAATTTTTTTCTTCTTCGTTAAAACGGGCCCTTAGGGCCCATATTAACGAGTACCTTAGGGCCCATATTAACGAGTACGAAATAAATTCAAGTTGGAAAAAATAAAATTCATATACGCTTTTCATTGGTCAACACACGCACCAGCACCAAATATTAGGATCTTTGGGTATAATCTTGGGTGGTGGTGCGGGTTCTCACCAATGAAAAGCGGATTTGATTTTTGTTTTCCAAATTGATTTTTTTTTCTTTGTTAAAACGGGCCCTTAGGGCCCATATTAACGAGTACAAAATAAATTCAATTTGGAAAAAAATAAAATTCAAATACGCTTTTCACTGGTTAACACACGCACCAGCACCAAAGATTAGGATCTTGGGGTATAATCTTGGGTGGTGGTGCGGGTTCTGACCAATGAAGGAATGAAGGAAGGAAGGAAGGAAGGAAGGAAGGAAGGAAGGAAAGGAAACGCCTCAATAAACGAGGTGAAACCGCCGAATAAGGTCCGACAGGACCACCCATCCACGCGGTGTGGTCGGTCGGAGAGAGAGAGAGAGTCTTGTGGTTTGTGGTGCAAATGCAAGTATATTAACTTGGAGGAGTAAAAACAAGCTAAAGTACCGTACTGGACGAACGAAGAAGCCACTGGAACCGCATTTTCTACAGCAGAAAAGCTTAAGAAAAAAAAGCTTACCAGGTACGATTAATTAAGCTCTTTTTATTTGGAATGGTCGACGCGAGCCGACGACGGAAGAGAATTGCCGAATTCTTCCCACAATGGAAATTGAAAGCACGACCCGTTATAGGTGGTGGGGAGGGGGCAGGTGCGCCCGGTATGTGACTCCGGCTTTTGAGCTACTACTACTACTACTGGGTAAAGACAAGCTTCCACGTCCTGTCTATATATGGCTTTTCGAATAACTTATGGGGAACATGTGTAGATCTACGTGTTTTCCCCTCACGCTGTCTGTGAGCACAAACAACATGATGCTACGTATTTCATGTTGTTTGTGCTATATTCTCGACGGAAATGTAAAGGACCGTTTTTTGGGGACTGTTCGCATTTATGGTGAGAGCGCCTAGTAGCGCGGGTAGGCGCAATTCGATGCGGGCCGACGGGGGAAGAAAGCACTGGAGTCTTCTCGCGATAAAAAAATGCAAGGCAAGAACCGTAGTGGAGGAGCAGGGAGAAGAGCCTACTTTGTGACCCCGGATCTGAGTTACGACTATTAATAGGAAGGAGAGAGAAAAGGAAAGGGCGAAGGTAATAAATGGGATGATAACAAAAAAAATGTACAGTATTAATAGTGGTCCCTCTTTAGTTCCGTGGTCCCTCTATAGTGCCGGTTGGCCGCTGTTCTAGTGCCTGTGGAGTCACGTGGCACATATGAGATTCACCAGTGAGTGGTGGTATAGTGCCGGTTGTAGCTACAGTAGTGTCACTCTGTCCCGCAATGTAAGCACATTTTAACAATTAAAATTCAATACAAACGTTTATTATATTTCGGGACGAGCGTGCTATAATACGATAGTTACGGGTAGCGCCTGTTAACCGTTTTTATTGAATGCTAAAAAAGTACAAAAAAAGGTGTTTAGATGCCGGGAAAGAGATATAGAAGCACCGTTTTTATTGAATGTTAATGTAGTAAAAGCGCTTATATTTCGGGACAGAGTGTGGTATGGCTGACGGCGGGGGGCTATATAGGCTCAGCACACACTGCTGTGTTTTTGCTTTTTTATTTATCGGCCCGTTCCATGGCTATATTCACGACGGCGATAGTAAGGCACAAACACACATACACAGCAAAATGACCACAACAAGGATGGCAATTGTTTATATATATATACACACAACTATATATCATGATGCTCCACACGTCCTCGTAGTAGGAGACGTACGTATGATATACGTGGGCATGTTCATACACACGGCGGCGTGCCTTTGATCATGTTTTGTGTTCGTCCCATTCGTTTTTGTTTTTCGTCCATCCCATTTACTATGCTCGCCCTACTTTTCTCTCTCCTTCTTAGTCGTAACTTAGATCCAAGGCCACTATAATACGTAGGCTTTGCTCCTCCCTCCCCACTACGGTACACGCCTTGCTTTTTTTGTCGCGAGATTATTGTCAGCACTTTCTTCCCTCGTCGACTCTCGTGTTTACGAGCTTGGTTGCCTCTCTCTCTCTCTCTCTCCCCCTCTCTCTCTCTCTCTCTCTCTCTCTCTCTCTATATCTATTCCTCGCTCTCTCTTGCACGCACGCGCGCGCGCTCGCTCTCTCTCCCTCTCTTCCTTTATCCTGATCTCTCTATTATCTCTCTCTCTCTCTCTCTCTCTCTCTCTCTCTCTCTCTCTCTCTCTCTCTCTTCGTTGTCAGGTGGTCTCACTCTGTCGTATCAATATTGTTTCTAGCGTAGATGTGCATACACACACATATATATGTATACTGCAGGCAGTGTATACCATGCGCTACGAGAGAGGAGGGGTGCACTTCATAGTCACGCATGGCCCTATTACAGATGTCGTATATCGGGGTTCCGTCGTGCTCTGTTCAGTTTCACCCCCCCCTCCCGGAGGTGTCATCCCCGATACCGGGGCCATTTGGCATGAAAATGAGTATCCCCCCCCCCCCCCCTCTGACGACCTTCTGACCCTCTGGTTCCGTTTCTTGAATCTATATGCCCCTCCCCCACCCCCTCGCTTTATATACATATATATATACGAAGTATATATATATTGCATTTCTGAATTAATCCGTGTCCCCGTGTGCCTTTCGGATGGTGGTGATGGTCGCATTTCGTTGCCAGCGCGAAAAAATGGTCGTACGATACCACCACTGCTGCCACTGCTGCTGCTGCTGTTGTTGTTGTTGTTGTTGTTGTTGTTGTTGTTGTACCTTGTGTACGTACTCGTAGTAGACCTATTATTACATCATACATACGCACGACGCGTGTTGTTAGTTAGTGTTTGTATTCGTACCCGTCTCCCCTATCCGTCCATTTTACGACCGAGCGTGACTTCTCGCGGTACGTTTTTTTTTTTTTTTTTCTAATCTTAATCTTTCTGTCGCATGTAATTTCTTCTACAGTACTGTTTGTATGATATTTAGGTTAGATGCGCGTGCATATATATATACTTCGTATATATAATGTTTTGGAAAAAAGTATGCGCCGGAGCGGGCCCGGTTTTTCGTTTCTTGCTTGTTGTTGTTGTTGTTGTTGTTCGGCTTTTCGCCCCCTCTCTTCTCTCTTTTGATGGGACCCTTCGACCCTTTCGCTCTCTTCTGATCGCTCCCCTCTCCCGCCCCCATTTGTTGTTTTGTGTATTTCTGAGTTTTTCCGTGTGCCTTCGGATGTTATTATTATTGTGTTTTCATTTTGCCAGGGCGAGAAACTACTGATTGATAGTCTTTCCTCGTATTGTAGTATTATAAACCGTAGTGGGGGAGGAGGGAGAGGAGCCTACTTTGTGACCCCGGATCTGAGTTACGACTAGGGAGGGAGAAAGGCGGAAGTGCGAAGATAATACATGGGATGGACAAAACACAAAAAAAACAACTGATTGTTATTCCATTTGGCATCTGACAACGTATTCTAATATGATATTATATTACGGAGGGCCATAGTAAATAGGACCAAATATTGTTAGTAAACTTCGGGAAATATGTAACTTTTTGTGTGTACCGTCGTAGGGGACCAAATAAATATTGTTCGTAAACTTCGGGAAATAGGTAACTTTTTGTGTTTACCGTAGGGGGACCAAATATTCTCGAATAAGAAATCCAGCCTAGAACATTTTTCCCTGTTTCTTATTACTGTAGGTGTCCTGTACTCCATGTGGATGGTGTGTGATTGGAGTAAGTAAGCGCTGTATATTGTCAGACGATGGCAAACGGAATATTATATCAGCATACACACGACGCCATGTTTGTTCATGTTTGTACCCGTCCCCTATTGTTGTTGTTGTTGTTGAAAGTAAAAAAATATTTCCATTGTTGTTAATGTTGTTGATGTTGTTGGAAGTAAAAAAAAATACTTTTATGGAAGTAAAACTTCCATGGAAGTATGTATATACTTCCATGGAAGTTTGTTTTACTTTCAACATGGAAGTTAAAATAAAAAAAAAACTTTCATGAAGGAAGCAATTTGACTTGTTGTGTGGATACTTTTATGGAACCAAGTAAACCGTGTGTTTACTTCCATGCAAGTAAAAACGCTTCCATGGTTCCACGGAGGAAGTAAATACACTCCCATGAGTGAAGTACATTGGAACTTGCGCTGAAACTTCAACCGTTGTTGTTGGTGTCCACCAACTCCCATAATCTGAACCTTGCACAAGGTAGCACGCCTATCTGCTTTGTTTGATAGACTGATATATCAGTAAACTAACACTGACTGAGTGTTTATAGTTCGATTGAACTTCCTAACGCTTCCATGGAAGTTTTTTTTTTTTTTTTACTTTTATGGAGGTAAACACAAAACACGTCGATGGATATACGGCTTACAACTCCGTGGAAATACTCTCATCAAGTAAAATCGTTTTTGTCTCCAATCGGTTTCTTCACTTAGTTGACCGGGAATGTACTACTGACTTTACGAAATACGTTTTTTGTAAAGAATTAGGTGAAACTTACTGTAGTTCCCAACTCCCATCATGGGAGTTAATTTACTACCATGGAAGTTGTTTTACTTGCTTGCATGGAAGTTTGTTGATTTCCAGTTTCCACCTGGAAGTAAAAAAAAACTTCCATGGAAGTAAAAAAAACTCCGTGGAAGTAATTTTTTACTTCCATGGGGGGAGTAAAAACAAATAAAAAAAGCTTTCGAGGAAGTAAAGTTTACTTCCCCGTGAAAGTAAAAACACTTCATGGAAGTAAAATCTTCTTCCACGGAAGCTTTTTCACTTCGGTGAAAACTTTCATGGGAGTAAATTTCAAGAGTAAAATAATACGGTAGATCGTGCTACTTGACACAGTAAAACAAACAATAATAATGCAGTCCCCCTCACGAATGACTCTGCCGGCTCATAACCGACATTTCACCAATCAAATCTGAAAGCGTGACATTTCCTTATCTTATTATGCCTTACCAACCAAATCTCACCAAGTTTCGAATTAATCCAAATCGTGTTCCCCCTTATGAAAAATATGGTTACACTCATTCCTGTATGTCATACGGTAAGGATTATCCTGGGCTGGGTAATGGATCCAGATTTTACCCTTCCCTATCGCTCAGATAGATAAACAGATATATAGATAGATAGAGACAGCCAGAGAGATATATACTTCGTTTGTATAGATAGGTAGATAGATAAATAGATATATTTATATAGATAGATAGATAGATAGATAGATAGATAGATAGATAGATAGATAGATAGATAGATAGATAGAGAGATAGATGGATATATGGTGGCAACGTAAGGCGAAGCAGTGGGAAAGAGGGGATGCATACGTAAGATAATGAGCAAAACACGTTGTTACGTATAATAATATACACGGAACAAAGCAAAAACACGGGAACTGAGCCGCCCAAAATGTTGGAAGGAGTCGTCTCTATTCTTATTCATAGGAGTACAGTATAGGTGTAGGAAAGCGGAGCCACAACTCGAAAGGGATGCGCGCGGTCAATGGGCAAATGGCTATAATAAGGCAAGCTACAAAATATTACGCTTCCGGAGGAGGGAGTAGATGCACAGATGCGACCATGGGGCAAAGCCATAGAGAGTAGAATTCACATAGTGGGAGAATGTGAAAGGTACAAGGAGGAAAGGGATGTGCTAGAGGAGGAGATGAGGACAATAGACGAGTGTGACATGAAGCAGTTTGGTACACTACATGGTAGCGAGAAAACGATCGCTATCTTGGGAGATAGATGGTGGCCACAGGCGGCGAAACAGGAAGGGGATAAGATTAGCAAAACGTTTCTTTGTAATATATGGAAACAACGTAATGAGCGCCCAAGTGTTGGAGGTGTCTCTATTAGGAGTAGGAACGGTGCTCCGTCTCGAAAGGGATGCGTGGTCAATGGTCAAATGACTAAGGCAAGCAACAAATGAGTACGCCCCCCCCCCTTCCCCCCTCGAGGCTCAAGGGGGGGGGGGGGGGTACTTCATGTCATGCAGGCCGTAGTCGTATGACCATAGACCCTCGCATCCCTACAATGTCGGGACGGAGCAGTTCGGGTTTTCACCAGACCAGGCAGACATCGCTAGCACCAAGCGCGAAGCGCCGTGAGGTGTTGGGCGAGTCGCATGAAGGGTGAGCTGCATCTTACTAAGAACCGCCTCTGAGGCGGAGGGGTGGGGGGGTATATGTGTAACCAGGACCCACAGTGCACCGAAAAATATGAGTTTTGGATTGTTGCGCTTTTGATTTATCAAAAATTCGTTCAGCATTTTTGTTGGCGCATAGATAGAGCTCGTCACACTCATCGTGACCGTTTCTCAGAAACAAAAGGGCGGGCACCTCTATCCGCAAGTCACGTGTCTGTCGGTAGATGTACTACGTGGGTGGACATATTATTATCAACCTCTTGTTATTTTTGCAAGGTGTGCAGAGGCGAAGACAGACAGACAGACAGACAGACAGACAGACAGACAGACAGACAGACAGACAGACAGACAGACAGACAGACAGACAGACAGACAGACAGATAAACAGACAGACAGACAGACAGACAGCAGACAGACAGACAGACAGACAGACAGACAGACAGACAGACAGACAGACAGACAGACAGACAGACAGACAGACAGACAGACGGACAGACAGACATACAGACAGACAGACAGACATACAGACATATAGATAGACAGACAGACAGACAGACAGGCGCGGGGACGGGGGGGGGGGGTTGCGAAACCCGAGCTTCTTCTTTCTCATTCAATTTCGAAACCCTCTTTTATGAATACATAACACGGCACTTTAAAGAAACGCCTACCTAATTATAAAACTCCAAGTAAGTAGTGATGCGTCCGCGAAACGGGACTGACTGCAGTCCTAAAGGGGGATATACATATATATATATATTAAGGGATATATATAGTATACATATATTAACGCACCTTAAGGAAGGACTGCACTCCCGTTACGAGGACAAAACACTTGGAATTTGAGTCATCTTTAGATTTATCGCGGAATTAGAGTGCAGTACTACTGAAAAAGGGTTGAAAAAGGCTTATAGCTATACCCTCAAAGGTCTCCGCTTGCTCCCCCCCCCCCCCCCCCCCCCCCCCCCCGCCCCCCCAACCCCGCCTCCTCCGGGCGATACATTCCTGTACACACATTTTTATGGAAAACACAAAAAATAAAATAGGGCAAGATCGGTATGTCTATATAGTATATACGTACCAGGTACGTCGTTTATTGTACGAAAGCATTATAATTTTTTTTTTAATTATATGTGGATGATGCGATTAGAACAAGCGCTTCGTATGCATTGTCAGATGGCAAACGGAATAACAACTAATAACATATACTCTGATGGGCGTTCTTGTCAGATTGTCTAAAAACGACGAATTACTTGCCCTGTTTGTTCTGTTTCCCAAAATACAACGCCGAAGGCAGAAAAAAAGAAGCGCAATACATATATAATAATAGTACAGCAGTCTGATGCGCAAAATGTGTACGAGTACGTATGTACGTAGAATGATCACGACATAAAATTATTTGTCAATTTTGTTTTTTCTGCTAACCCGTTTGACTTGAATATACACACGTATATATTTGTGTATATATGCGCGTTCTGTTTCCACAAAAAGAACACCGAAGCGAAAAGACAGATAGACATAACGTCTTTAAAAGAAGAATCACGACAGAAAACGAGATCTCCAGATGTCATGGAAACGTCTTTTGCGAATGAACATCCACGTCTATTATACCTTCCGGGACCAACAATTAAATTACAGTCTGTCGTGTGTTTCGTTATTTGCCATGTTTAAGCCCTCTATCCGGCAGTTTTCCTAACGAAACTGATTCGGTTGCGTTTATATTACCAGGTATGAATGATTGTCTTTTTGCCACCCGACAATGTACAGCGGCATGAAGGAGCTTCAACTGTGATCACTCAAAAAAACTATCCCCCGAAATAAGAAGCCAAATAAATGCAATAAAAAAGAGAGGAAACCCATGCCCAAAACAACCACTCAATCAATTGGCCGAACCCATATCTTTATATACATACAAGGCTTTCCTTTGGAGTGGTTGTAAGATGGGAGTTGATATTCTTGCACGAATACAATTTGCTTGTACTGCTGTAGTTGGGTTTGGTCTTGCCCGCCAAAACATCTTGCAGTTGTATGGGGGGTTAGTGTGGCCACAATGAGTTCCAACTGTACAGTATATTAAACGCTAGCCTACAGCAAACCGTCCAAATCCGGGCGACGCAAGAAAAGTACAGCGGTAATAAGGTTGCACAGATGCTCCGAGTAACTTGGAGTAAAGTAAGGAGTATTGGAGATAAAATACTTCAGGTACTTCGTGTACTCGGAGTATTTCGGGGTTCGATACTCCGGGATACTGCTCGTACTCGGGGTATTTCGGGTATGAACACTCTCGATACTGCTTGTACTCGGAGTGTTTCGGGGTCCGATACTGCGGGTACTCCTTGTACTCCGAGTATTCGGGGCTTCAGTACTGCTCATGCAAGTACTCCGAGTATTCAGGCCGCCAGTACTCTAATACTCTTAAGTACACGGAGTACAAGATGTACTCGATACTCGGAGTATACTCGGCGTGTGAAGTACGTTAGGAGCATCTTTGCATCGTTTTAAAGACTCGGCCGTCATTCCTCCCAGGTTCTGGGAGCATGTGACTGGCGTTTATAGCATTTCAAAATTCACAGACGCTCCCATTACCTCAGAGTATAATTAGATAGAGTATTTTCGATTGAAAAAAATACTCCAGGTACTTTGTGTACTCGCAGTATTTCGGTGTCCAATACTCGTGATACTCGGAGTATTCCGAGTAAGTTACATGTCTTTACTCCGAGTACTGCTTGTACTCGAGTATAAAAACTGCTCATACTCCCAGTACTCGGAGTATTTCCGCCTTCAGTACTGCTCATACTCCAAGTACTCCGAGTAGTTAGGCCACCAGTACTCTAATACTCTCAGTACTCGGAGTACGTAAGGTTGTGCCCCCTCCGTACGCAGTAACTCAGCAGTAGCAGAGCAGCAACAGACAATACAGAGCGGCAGCCTATACTGTGGTCTACCAGGGTATGCTGGTCCCAATTGGGTCCATGGACGAGTCGACAATGTGTACCTGTTTTTTTCATCAGACCTGAAGAGACAACGAAGGCACTCCGCCCTCGTACATAGGCGCGGTGTACGTATTGTATGCTACTTGTATCATGTACTCTGCAACGCGTACTTCGTACGTACACATACGGGTACGACTTGTTTACTTTCTTGAAGCAATTACTTTAGAGAGGATTTCCCGTGAGTTTTCTGTAAACTAATACCACTCTGTCCATAAATATAAGCACTTTTATATAGAAATGTTTAATACAAACGGTGCTTATAGTTCTGGACAGAGTGGCATAATTTTTTTTTTAAAAGCGTACCTCTTGCGCAGATAGAAAGTGCAAAAAAGAGCAAACTATTCACCGGGCAAGTAACAACGCTACAGCACTACTACCACTACCTGATGGTCTGTGGTTTGTACAGCAACAGCGCAGCAATAAACGCATACGCGTATGATCGCGGAATACAGCAGTCACGTCCCCGTAGCCACACTCTTTCCGCCTCTGAGCTACCGTCGCAGAAGTTGATTGAGTACTACTGCTTGCCGTGCTGCAGTACAGCAGCAGCATTACGCCATGAGCTCTGCCTGATAATCTGTATGATGGTGTCTCTCTCCACGCCCACACAATGCCGGCTGTGCAGGTATACATCATGAGCTCTTTTATCTTGATAGTCTGTATGCTGGTGTCTCTCCCTGGTGGGGTGCTGTACAAATGCCGGCCATCTAGCAACTACGTCATGGTGGTTGCGCACCAAAGCGCCCGCTGCTTCCGCCCGTCCGTTGCTGTTGCTGCTGCACGTAGCTCCTGCGCCCGCACAACCACATTATTTAGGCATGCGCTATCGCAGCAGTTGATCGTGTGCTGCTGATGCACATAATCATCTCTGTCTGGTGACCTGTACGACGATGTTTCTCCGGCAACGCAGTTGGCGGTGAAGCGCTGCTGCTGTTCAAATGCCAAGCATGCTCTGCCGTGCGTTGTCGTCGTTGCTGACAAACAACAGTACGGACTACCAGGTATAGACTAGTCGTGCTGCTGCCAGCAAAACAAAAGTGAAAAGCTAAAAGCTACGTATTTCGAAGCTGTCAATCGAAAGTTGGGCCGTTTGACACGAAGAAGAGCTGCCTTACGGTCCACTCGTAACGACCGACCCAGGATTACGTAAATGTCATGTTATCTATATAGCTGACGTACGTACACATTTATACGCAGTATACAATAATGTTTATGAAAGTAATATATATATATCATATATATGGACAATCTACACAAAAACAGTGCGACCCACTGTTGTTCACGTATTATACTATTCCGAGGGGCCACAGGAATAAGGACCCATCACATACACAAACACTCATATATTTCAGTATTTTTACTAAGCATTTGTGGTCCTGACTACTATGTTCCCCCCTATAATACTATTTTTAATAACATTAGGAGACGTTTCCGTCCTCTAAAAAGCGCAAAACAATGACTTTTGTTTTGGAATGAAAAAATCTCCAACCTCTTGATGACCGCTTCCTTATTATGTACCCCTGTTGCGGCGGCTAGGAAGAACGAAGTACCTGGCCCAGCAACAGCTGGCCAGCTACAAAAACAGCAGCCCTGTCTGTTCGCGTGTTCTACCAGTCTGCCAGCGCTGTTCCGTGCTGTATGTACCCACCTGGTATTTCCACACTCGCGATGAACCACACAGCGTCGCGCTACTGCAATCAGAGTTGATGTCGCGCTTCTTTTACGTAGCCAAATAATATGAACCAACCCGCCTACTTCTCTCTGAAACAACAAACAAGGGATTGTACTCGGTACGTTTCCCGATTTCTAATAACCTTATCCTCTTTTTTTTGCTGAGCGGAAAAATCTCCCCCCCTCTTGATGATGTCCGCTTCCGTTGTTACGGCGTTCAAGGTGATCGGGTGCGGGAAATACGGCGATGTGTCGTAGCTACCTACACTATAGCTATGCGCGGAGGGCTTGAAGTATGAGTGGGAGTCGAGCGGTGAGACACTCCCCGCTGCACTCTAGCGGAAAGACGACGATGGTCAACCGTCACCTACAAAGGTTTCCAAGATTATGATGGCGTATTGACACGGGGTTAGTATTTTGGGAATCAGGCTTCCACCCATGTGTCTCTAGACGCGGCGAAGACGAACGCAAAATGAACCAAATATCACGTATCATGGGATTATGTGCTTGTATGCTTATATATCACGCGTACCACGCGCGTGTTACATGCTGCTATCGTACAGTGCATGCTCGAATACCCGCTTTGTACTTGCCTGGACCTCGAAATGGGCACTGGCCACTGTGTGTTATGGTATTGCTGAATTGATGTGGGAAAGCCGGTAAATACCTGGTAACAGGTATTGGGATCGTATTGGTAGTGCTTGGAAGGCGTATCTTAGATGGAAACCAGGGGTGTCCAAGGCGAGGCAACTTGAGCCTTGAGCCTTTCAGTCTTTCATCGCGGGAAAAGGAATGAAGCTGCTCTTCTTTTATCTCCAAGCAAACAACACACGTGAGTACCAACGAGTAACTGCTCAATAGGCAAACCTGGCGAGGGATACCCTGGCGTCCCATACCCTTAGCCTTACAATTGCGACAAGAGGACTTTCTATACACCCTCCGGTTATGTGAGAACTCGGTATGGACACGTCAAATAGCAAGGAAGGAGATAAGGTTCTGTGAGTGCCAAACTGATCCTACAACGAATGCAGACAGATATTCAAGGTGAGGGACATGGATTTAGACCATGGACCAGTCATAACATGGTGAACCCAGGGAGATGATGTACGAGTCCCGTCAACAGGCTATATATAGGCTTGGAGCCTTGTGCGTGCCTTGCCCCTGCTGCGGCGGCTAATTGGGAGCAGACAAACAGGGCGAGTCAAAAGCAACAGGCACTCTACTACTACTACTACTACTACTACTACTACTACTACTACTACTACTACTACTACTACTACTACTACTACTACTACTACTACTACTACTACTACTACTACTACTACTACTACTACTACTACTACTACTACTACTACTACTAGGGAACCTCGCACACCTCGGGTAGATAGATAATCAATCCCCACTTCACATGATCTAGATCTTTCAAGGCAGCCCTATTCGCAAATCTTGGACGATCTAGCTCATGTTGCCGGGTGAGACCCGGTATATACTCTGAATCAGCTAGGACACGTTTGCTGGGTTGGATCTGTACTATGCAACTTCTCTCAGCAGAAGGTCAGGAACTAGTTGACCTATACGGTATCATGATTTGACCGAGGTGTGAAACCTTACATAATTTCTGGTGATAATCTAATGTAGGTGTATGCGCCGAATACATAAACTTATCCAGGGCTTGTTATAGGCTGACGCTAATAGGCCGGCCCGGTCCATAACTGTGTTCGATATGATGGACCGCGGCTTTGCCCTGCCCATCAAATTTTAGTTTGGTGGGCTACCGCCCGGCCCGGCCCGGCCCGGCCCGGCCCGTCATTTTTTCAGAGGATGGGCCGCGGCCCAGCCCGGCCCACCAAGTTTTCAGAGAATGGGTCGCGGCCCAGCCCAGCCCATCACATTTCCAAACGTTCCCGGCCCGGCCCGGCCCATCATTTTTCGAAAGTTTCGGCCCGGCCTATCACATGGCAACGAGGCCCACGAGACGCGGGCTCTATGTGGACCGGCCCGACAATTTTCTTGGGCCGGCCCGTGGATTTGACACGCCGGCCCATGGGCCGGCTCATGTCTTGTCCCGTACTAAAAGGTGCATGAGTGTACGCTGACGTGATTTTCTTACGATAATTGCTGATTTTTCGTTGTTTATTTCCGGTCTGGATTCCGAGGGACAGCTGTTTTCGGCCTATGAGACGCACCCCTAGCCAGTACCCACTACTCACAAAATTTTTCTCCATCAACGACTCGGTCGGATAGCTCCCGTCCCGACTGTGGACCACCACCTCCTCGTGCTGCTGCAACAGCCGCAGCAGCAGCAGCAGCAGTCCTCATCCCCGGTTGGACTCGACACACATGAAAGTGAACATCGCTGCAACCTTCAGGCTGAAGATGTCCCCTGTCTGGGCCTACTTCGCGAAGTTGCACCGGCGGTTCCGTCCAGGGGATGAACCAGGGCAAGAATGTCATGCTGCCTACATCGCGGAGATGGCGAGGAGTGTCGCCTGTACACCCACAACGGTACCAAGGCTTTGATCCGACATTCACTCAAGACATCATAGTGTATTATACACCCGAGGCGATTAGTCAGAGATGCATCGCACGAGCGTAGCTGTTTTTAGCGGATAGCGACCCAAGCACATCCAAAAAATCGTAGATGTAGCATTACTAAACCACATTTCATGGGCCGCGGCCCGGGCGGGCCCGTCAAAACACGTGAGCCGACTCATGGGCACGGTGGGCGTCGTAGTAGCAGTATCGGTAGCACACCATATCTCACGAACAGCGGTCCGGGCCCGTCAATACACATGGGCCGCCTCATGGGCCGGGCGGAGCTGGCCATATAGAGCTCACATCTCAAGGGCCCGGCCCATCAAATTTCGACAGGACGGGCCGCGGCCCGGCCCGGCCCATCAACTTTTGAAAATGTGAATTGCCGCGGTCCAGCCCCAGCCCATCACATTTTCAACTGCTCCTGGCCCGGCCCGGCCCGGCCCATAACATTTTCAAAAGTATCGGCCCTGCCCGGCCCGGCTCGGCCCGTCACAATTTTCAGATCGGCCCGGCCCGGCCCTGCCCGGATACACGGCCCATGACAAGCCCTGAAAATATCCAAAGCCCTCGCGAGAAAAAAATCATGTGTGCAACGGGCGTACCCGAGATTCGACACAGGAAAGGAGGCTGTTGCATCAATTTAATGGAAAGAACCAAGCGACCGCACGGCTAACCGCTTCACCACGCCCCGCCGCGCCTCGCCCTACCTCCCGCTACAAAAACCACCACCAACAGACTGACGACATCTTCACCACCGCCTTGTACCTCCTCTCTTCCCCAACCCCCCCCCACCAGGAGGACACGCTTCACCAAAATGCAAGCGTGGCGTTTTCTAGCCCCACCACAAGCAAACTTCACCATCCTCTCTCTTGTCTCTCTGCTTACTGCTGTGCGCCTTCGGTATTTTTTCGTCGCCGGCTGAGATTACAGTGCTCGATATCGCGTGACCAGTTTGGTTTTTCGTTTTACGTATGCATGCTATCATACCTGCTGTGCTGTATAACACCTGGTGCCAACATTGCCCGGTTACTCTTACTACGGTAGACGCGCGCGCCCCTCCCTTATCTGCTATGTCGCGTAAACGGAAAAATTGACGACGGTAGGGAGACGCTTGCCTCCTTTTTTTCTTTCTTTTTTCTTTTAAAATATTTTATCGATCGGGGTGCTTGCCTTGCCCACTGTGACATCCAGTCGTGTAAAGTCTGATCCGATGTAAAAGGAGACCCCCCTCCCATAGAAATCGACCACAAAACAGCGCGCACGTACTTTTTTTTTTCAAATACGTAGGCGTGTCGTAAACTCTAGACAACAAGTACTACAAGGGAGTGCACGAATGCGGCATCATCACAGTCAAAACCCTACTGCCACTGTCACGACTGCCACAACCATATGAACTGCTAAAAGCACTACCATGTCACAGACTCAAGAATTTACGCTTCAACTTTTTGGAACAAAACAAAAAAGGGTGACGAACAAACAAGTTAAAATAAACCAAAGCTTCCATACGCCTGTTCAGCCGCTACAAAACCCTTTAGAAGGTGGAGACACGCTCTCCTGACGTCGAAAGGGCGGGCGGGGGGGTGGACGACGCCTCTCCCGGCAAGAGCAAAATGCCTCTTTATCGGAAGACGCTAACACACATACCCCGTCCTTTCCACCCAGACATCACCGAAAACCCCCGAATGCTCTGTTCCACGAAGGACAGTATGGGAACGACGTCCCTACCATTCTGGACGGGAATATAAAGAACGTTTGGTCTACATATTTTCACATAAATGTACCTTATATTTCCGTCCAGAGTGGTTCACCTCTTTTCGCCCCCCCCCCCCCCCCCTTAAACGCCATTTATCTCGAACTCCAAACACGAAGTAAAAACACGCCGAGAATGACTTTGTGCCGCCTTTCACCAAACAAAACACAAAACAAATTGCACGTCCAGTCCCGTCTTCCGATCCGTGCACGTGTGCACGCACGCACACAAGCCTACCACCAGAAAAAGACATCCCTGTGGGTTTAGCTTGTAAATCTATAACGCACAGAATGGAATGCATCAGCCGACGGAAAAACAAATGATCCAACGCGCCAGATCTAAACTAACACTGCAAGAATGAACATCAGCAGCACCAGCAGGAACAGCAGCAGCAGGCGAGAATTTAGCATACGACGTGGAAAAAAACGCACATAACCCCCCCCCCCCGTGCTCCGGCCGGAAGACGCGTGGTCAATGCAAATGACTAAGGCAAGCAACAAAAGAGTACGCCCTCCCATACGACTACGGCCATGCAGCAAATGAAGTACCCCCCCTCCCCAGCCCCTCTCAAAGGGATACGTGGTCAATGGTCAAATGACTAAGGCAACCAAAAACGAGTACCGCCCCCCCCCCCCCCTCCTTCCAGACTCCTACGGCCAAAACAGAAACACAGAAACACGAGCATCCAGGCGTTTCCCGATCGAGGGGCGGACACAAACGCTTCATGCAGCAACCCCCATCCGCGCGGCCGACCACCCATCAGCCTACAGCAGGCTCTACGAGAAAAAAGTACGTGCGACCTTGCACGTGAGCTCCGCCATTCGCTTGGAGTAGCCCCACTCGTTGTCGTACCAGGCAT
Source organism: Saccharina japonica (assembly GCA_008828725.1). NCBI lineage: Eukaryota > Phaeophyceae > Laminariales > Laminariaceae > Saccharina > Saccharina japonica. Next base: position 107,428 of record MEHQ01004303.1, read on the forward strand.
AGATCTGCAAAACAAAACGAAAACAGGCAAAATAAACGAAACAACGAAGACCCGATGTAACGAAAAAAAGTACAAGACCGAAGGAGGAGGAGGAGGAGGGGGAGGAGGAGGAGGTTCGCAGCACGGGGAGGTGAAGGGGAGGGGAGGGGAGGTGGCGTATTCATTTGTTGCTCGCCTTATGTAGTCGTTTGGACCACTGACCACGCATCCCTTTCGAGACAGGGTGCACTGGTCGCACTTTTACAGTTAATTTGAACTCACAGCTGACGAATTTATAATAATTACATTTAATTAATCGAGACACCTCCAACATTCGGGCGCCTACGTATTACATTTTTTTTCGTGTAGTACAGGGGTCGGAGGCGGAAATAAACACGAGACAGAGGGATCGTCACCGTAGCGAGCCACCAAAAAAAAGCGTTGCGGTCCGTTGACGGGGGCCTTATTACTGCCCCTAGCACCCAACGGGGGGGGGGGGGGTCTCATTAGCCGCATGTCATGCATGGCCGTAGTCGTATAACCGTAGGCCCTCGCATCCCTACAATGCCGGTACGGAGCACGTCGGCATTTCACCGACAAGACAAACATTGCTTGCTTGCGCCGAGCCTTGCCAAGCGCCAAGAGGTGTTCGGCGAGGGGCATGAAGGGTGAGCTGCAAGCGTGTAGGGGTGCGAGAACAACAAAACTCGATGCCCCGAATCAGGACAAAACGCGTGAACGAAAAAGGTCGATGCCTCGAACCAAATACACCGCCAGAAAGCCAGCCAGCCCTCGGGGAGGAGGGGGAATAGTCTCCGCTATGATACCGTTTTTTCGGCGTGCACATGTACCTATATATATATACGTCGGTTAGGATTAAGCAGAGCCATTTATAAGGGAGACTGGATTATTGGTATCATTTCGTTTTTTGTTGTTGTCAATTATTAACGTCTTGATTGATCACGCCGTCCATGTCTTAAATAATTGAACTTTAGGTATGATTGGAACAAGCGCTGATGCACATTGTCAGATGGCAAACATAATTGAAAACAAATCACGTGCCTTGACACAGGTGCCGTCCACCACCATGGTTGAGCGCGCGTCGACGATGCCGGAGCGCTCGTCGTTGGTGTAGTCCGTGGACACCAGGGGCCGCGTCTCGAAGCCCAGGATGCCCTTGAGCGGCCCGTCTTTCGAGGCGGTCTTGAGCAGCTCGTTCACCTCCGTCGCGCTGGTGTCGCGCTTCACCTGTTTGTTTCGTCCGTCCGTTCGTTTGTGCGGTAGGTCGTTGGTTCGGAGAGACAATAATAAATGAAGGATGGAAACGCTTTTAAAATAAGAGAAAATAACGCAAAAACACAGCAGTGGTGAACCGTCTGCACCCTGGAAAATAAAATAAAAGGAAGCGGAAACACAGCAGTAATCGGCCGTTAATGTAGAGGGTGGAAACTAAATGTACATAAAGCGAAACACAGCAGCAATAGGCCGTTTACAGGCTCCAAACGTAAAAAAGTAAATGAAAAACGAAACACAAGCAGAAGCACTGGATTGTGTTAGAGGCTGGAAAAGTAAAAGCAGACATAACGAAACGCCGTAAACGACCCGTCTAGAGGCTGAAAACACAGCAAAAATGGAACGTCTGGCGACTGGAAAAGCTAACACGCACACAAAAAAGGCGAACCACAGTTAGAAGTATCGGACCGGACCGTTTATGAGGTTGGCAAACAAAATAAAAACCACACACAGCCCCCGTAAATGGACCGTCTAGCGGTTTCAACTAACTACTGTAACTCTTGTTACTATCTACCGCAAACACATACGCCACACTAATTCCAGGTAAATTTATCCCCCCCAAAAATTTAGGCGCAGTAACAAAATGCGGGTATGACCCCTTCGCTACTTTAGAGGGATACAACAAATAACGACGAGAACGGACGAATACAGCACCGGCCACTGCCTGACTGGGAGAGGTATTGAGCGGAGGGGATAACCTACTACTCTACTCAGCCAGCGCTGCGCTGCTGGTCAGAATAAAAGGAACCCACCTTGCCTCACTTTCTCACCTGGAAAAGTTGACGAAAGCCGAGAAAATCGAACCCGTAAATATATCATTTATTGGACCGAAGGGATAACCTACTACTAGTAGTAGTCAATACTGTAGCTAGAATAGTAGGTTGAATCCCTTCGGTCCAATAGGACGGTCCGGTCAGTGATACATATTTTGGTTCGAAAGTGCAAAAACAAAAATAAATCTACCGCGCGTACGAAGCGCGGGTCACAGCCCCATCAAGACAGAACCCACTACCCATCGCCCCAAAAAACAAAACAGACACCATTGCGGTGGGGGGGGGGGGGGGGGGGGGGGGGGGGGGGGGGGCGTAGTAATCCTCACCAACATATGGTGTGCGAATGTAGGGGGATACAGCAGTTCACGTTTTTTCTGGGGGGGTCCATCTTGGGGGTTCTGATTACTCTTACAACATTAGCCCACCCCGAAACTACTGCAGAGGCAAGGAGAAGCATCGTATCCCCGCAACTCACCTCGAACACGCAGTCGGTAATGGACGAGTTGAGCATGGGCACGCGGATGGCGAGGCCGTTAAGTTTCCCCTTCAGCTCCGGAAAGATGGTGGCGATTGCTGTCGCCGAACCCGTCGAGGTCGGCGCTAGGTTAAGCATGCCCGAGCGGCATCGCCTCAAGTCCTGCCATGGGAGGGGGTTGGGGGCGGGGGGTACTCATTGTCACGCATGGCCGTAGTAGTAAGACCACAGACCCTTGCATCCGTACAATGCCGGGGCGGAGCACGTCGAGTTTTCATCGACCGGGCAGGCATTGTTCGCACCACGCGCGAAGCGCCGTGTGGTGTTTGGCGAGTCACATGACGGGTCAGCTGCATCCTACTGCTGCATCTTCTACTAAGAACCGCTTGTTATGTGGTCACTTGTTTGCACATGGATGACAGCTTCGAACTAATTGAGGGGGGGCGGGGGGGGGGTGTACTCATGTCGTGCACGGCCGTAGTCGTATGACCATAGACCCTCGCATCCCTACAATGCCGGGACGGAGCACGTTGGGTTTTCACCAACCAGGCAGATATTGCTTGCACCAAGCGCGGGGGGCGGGGGCGGGGTTGTACTCATTGTCATGCATGGCCGTAGCAGTAACACCATAGACCCTCGCATCCCACAATGCTAGGATGGAGCACGTCGGGGAAACGCCAGCAGCACGAGGACGCGGACACAGGCAATAGGGGTCCAAAACTGAGCGGTGTCGTTTAGCAGATAATCGAGGTGGTCATATGCCCCATATCCGCTAGACTACCTAGATACGCGACCTATCTCAGGTTACCAGCGAAGAGAGCAGAGGAGTTCGACGAATGTTCGCCGCGCGACATTTTGCTTGGGGCTCAACTAGTTTGTTTGTTTTTCGCAACCGTCGTGCGGGGCCGCTTCTTTTTAGGGGAGTCGCTGCTGTCCTAATGTTCTCTTGGCGGGAAGGGCAGTGCGTGCAGGCACCAGGGGCCTTTGCCACGCCTCTCGGGCGTCCTTTTCTCTCCTCTCCAAGTTCGCGCTTGTCGGCCCGTTGCGGTGGTCGGAGGGCAGTTTCCCTCCCAAATGGCGGCATAGAAGAGAACAATCTGCGCATTGCAACGCCACCGTACCACTCCCTTACCTGCAGCTGGCATAAATGTACCCTCCCACCCCCCTTAACCTCTTCAACCCCTCCTTTCAACCCCGCTCTTCTCGCGCCCACGGGCCACCATCTGCACCAAAAGGGGGGAAAAAATCAGCACAAGAGCGGTAAAACACGCTAGCGATACCTTCTTCTTGGTCATGGCCAAGTCGGTGATGGGCTGCGTGCCGGTGACGTTGTGGATGGTCGTGATGCACCCGTGCGCGATCCCGAGGTTCTCGTGGATCACCTGTTCCAACAAAACAACACAACGCCAACACAAAGTCGTGGGCGCGCGGGAGAGGGAGCTCTTGCCTTCCACGTTGCCAAGCTTTCGAGCGTTCGCGGCGACCAGCATCTTTTTTTCTTCTTTTTCCAAAGATTAACTTTGACAACTTTATAGGAAGCTCTTAAAGCAACCGCAGCAGCAGCAGCAGCAGCAGCGACTCTTCTAAAGAACGCCTACTGGACCGGAAAACCTAGTAGGCGAATCGATGTCCCCCCTTTCGCTCGCCTCCGTCTTCCAAGAAATTTCTTACGGCTTGGTGGCGAACGAGAGGCGAACGAGAGGGGTCGCCCCACTGAAGCATGAATGCCGGGTTCGCTGCTGCTAGAACTGGGACGCGCTCCGGATGCCGCGAATCTCGTCCGTTTTTCTGTCACCTTCACGACGGGTGCGAGGCAGTTGGTCGTGCACGAAGCCGCGGTGCATATAAGGTGTTCCTCCGCCAGCAGACCGTCGTTGCAGCCCATCACCACGTTCAGGACTCCCTCCTGCTCGGGCGAAAACGATCGTCACGGCGACGGGGGGGGGCGGCGGCGGCGGCAGCGTTGGAATACGCGCGGGTGCGCTCTAGACTCTCTTTATCTCCTTCGTCTTTGTGCGCTCTTTTTCTTCTTAGTTTTGCTTCAACCTGGTCAGGCTTTATTTATTCATCCCACTGCAAAATTCGACGAGAGTTGACGAGGGAAGAAAGTGCTGAAATCTTCTCGCGATAAAAATGCAAGGCAAGAACCGTAGTGGGGGAGGAGGGAGAGGAGTCTACTTTGTGACCCCGGATCTGAGTTACGACTAGGGAGGGAGAAAGACGGAAGTGC
>MEHQ01004303.1:117364-135026 GCA_008828725.1 Saccharina japonica
CTCAAGAACGACCAAGAGTTGCGGAAAACGCTTACAGGATTCTGCGGCCGACATCCCTAGCTTTCCATAAATGCATAATACGCCAACTTCCGAGGAGATCTGGTCTTGAAACATCTCCCCCCGTGAAATATAGTACGATTTGAGTACCACTATTTTACCACCTCTGCTCTCACCTCCAACAACATACTTTTGGCTACAAGTTGCATCATTGGAAAGCTGAAATCCTCGGCTTTCCGCGGGTCTTAAATATGGGTGTACAGTGTGCCCTCTGTGGGTCTGCGTGGCTGCTGATTACTCCACATGCAAATACGTTCCGTAGAAAACCAGGGAAAAATTGGCCACACAAACAAAAATTCCGAAATGAAAAAGTACATCCGCTGGGCCTAGATACTATGGGCCTCCGTAATAGCAGTAGTATTCATAGTTTTGTTTTTGTACCCAGATCATTTACAGGTACTAACCCGACGCTGAGTATACGCCAGCCAAGCGTCCACTCAGCGCGGGAGGATATACCAGGCGAGGACCCCCTGCCGGCGCAGGAGGCCTCATCCAATCCAATACTCACGTTAAATAATCTACGGTAGGGAGACAGATTACATTAGAATAGTTGGTCATAATTTTGTGTTCAAAGTCCTCCACGCAGGAGGGCAGGCAGGCAGGCAGGCAGGCAGGCAGGCAGGCAGGCAGGCAGGCAGGCAGGCAGGCAGGCAGGCAGACAGATAGACAGGCCGGCTAGGCACACCGTCGGGAACACCGGCATAGCGGGCGAGCGTGGAGAGACGCGATTTTGAGTGAGTGCGTGAGTGATGGTCGCTTCTCAGTGGCGGTTTGTCAGGGGCCACCCGCGCGCTTTTCGAAAGAACTGAAGGCTGGCTTTGCCACCATGACCACCATCATCATCATTATCATCATCGCCATCGGGGTATATGCCTTGCCTGGCCATAACAAAATCAGTACCTAGCGCGGGACCGCCCGGGAATCCTGGCGTGTCTACTCGTACGAACCGTGCCTGGAACCTTCTCGGTGATTCGTACTTTAACGCATGCTATCCTTGCTTCCTTCTCCCTGTCTTCGTGCCTCGTTGTCTCTCATTCTAGGATTTACTTTGCTAGCCTCGAATTTCAATTTTGATTCGTTTCGTACCGTATCTTTCTCTGTGGTGCTTTCACACACTTGGTATGGAGATATAAATCAAGGTATATACATCATCGTACAATATAATATATGACCTTTCCCGTTTTCTCCGTTTGGCCTGTCCCTCTTCTGCGTTCGTCTGCGTGCCTATATACGTAGGCTCGTGCCTACATATTAGGCTCATGGTACGAGCTGCTGCTTGATTCACTATGGACCAATATGACAATAACTTGGGGTTGAATTCTGATACCTATCGTATCAGTATTACGAGGAAACAACGAAACTCAGAACCGAAAATGGTAGGTATTCATAGGGGAATATGGCATGTTTCAGAGCATCGCCTATTCTGATTACTACTGCTGTATCACCCCCCGTAAACAGCAGCAGTAGTGTTTACGATTTGGCCCGGCTTCGACGAAATGGTTGACAATTAGTCCGCACTAGCAGGGCCAAGGCCCATACCTACGGGTCATGACTATACAATATAGTCATACGTCATACTCCTCGTACCGAACCCACCTGAGGCGGACCCACCACTTTCATTTGCAGGGCCTTCCTCGGGAAAATTCCCGAAGATTTCGGGAATCGAGTAAATCAACCATATCAAACTAACCAATGCCGAATAAACAATGTTAAAAGCACCACAAGAAAGACAAAACCACGGCGAATCGAATGACGGTGTTTTTTTTTTTTTTACCCAGTAGGAACCGCGGTATGGTCCATGGTAATTTACCACGGGAATTGGTGTTTGTTTTTTTTTACCCAGTAGAACCGCGGTATGGTCCATGGTAATTTACCACGGGAATTGGCTTTTACAATTCCCGTGGTAAATTACCATGGACCATACCGCGGTTCCTACTGGGTAAAAAAAAAAAAAACACCGTCATTCGATTCGCCGTGGTTTTGTCTTTCTTGTGGTGCTTTTAACATTGTTTATTCGGCATTGGTTAGTGTGATATGGTTGATTTATTCGATTCCCGAAATCTTCGGGAATTTTCCCGAGGAAGGCCCTGTTCATTTGTTTGTTTTATGCTTTTTTTTAATAACCAGCTATATCACACTTCATCTGATATATACGAAGTATATGGTACGTACTGCTGCTGTACCTTTAGTCCGAAATGTGTACGATACCAAGGTATGACAGATGTATATTCACATACGTAGTAAAATTCTATTCTTTGAAAGCTAGAATGTCTTGCGACTGGTATGTACATATACACATATACACATATACACATATACACATATATATAATATGATACATATACATATACATACCGGTACCGGTACCCTCCCGCTGGTACGAGTTCTATTAATATATGATATGATTGCGATGAGGTGTGAGAAACCACAACAACCACCAACCATCATCCAAGTTATGTGCTACTTTTTAGAAACAGAGTACGAGTACGTATACATACAATAGGCGGTGAAATGTTGCACTGGCGCATACATGTTGTAAATGGGCGGAATTAGGCGCAGCGCATATGGCGGAGGCTAACAGACTATTGTTGTGTGCGTTGCCAGGCTTTCTTTGCTGATTTGTTTGACGGCGCACGTTTTTCGCCGTCGAAGTTAATGCTAACTGTGGTATCTTGTTATAATAATAAAAAAAGGAAAATGTGTGCTACGGTAAGTATAGTAGGCGAAGTTGTCTTGAGGCCTTCGAAGAAATGTTTTTCGAGCGTATTTTACGCAAAGATAAAAAAAAAGATATGCTTTTGTTTGAGGCCACATCGTCGGGTGTTTCGCTTAGTATGTTTACTCTAAAAAATCGCAACAATCAAACAACAACAAAAAAGTCCGACGGACCGCCTATAGGCTCCATGTGTGTGGTCCACGGTTAGCACTACGATCACTGCTATTTAGATACTCACACAAATACTGTATTATACCATTGAAAACTAGAAACTTCACAAGCATGATGCCGGCCCTTTCGCGCGAAACGAAGGAAATACACACCCTAACGATTCGGGGAATAGAGGGGGGGGGGGGGGGGGGGGGCCTAGAGACCTCACTTAGATCGAAGAAAAATACGAAACAAGCGCAGGGACTGGAGACTAAAACCAGAAGCCAGTCACATGATTATTATTATTATTTTTTTAATCAACACTTTTACTTTCCAGGTCAACTCGTACAGTATGTAGCGAGTATTACCCTCGACAGCCTTCTGGGCAAGCCGCCGTAATCACAGGCGTCGCGTCCCCCCTTCTCCCCCACCCGGTACGCATTACAGTAGTAGTGGTCCCTCTATATAGTGCCGGTATGCGCCAGCCAACACTACCGGCAATATACATAGCGGCAACCGGCACTTGTCCGCACACTGCCACACTGGTTAATAACATCTGCGCCAAGCCATTTCACCGGCACAGTAGCGGGCAACCGGCACTATAGAGGGACTCAACCGACACTATAGAGGTACTGCTGCTGTATTCCCACTACTCGTCAACTTTTTTGTATCGGATTTTGCCAACTCGCGCTCTCGCGACGAGCACTTTCGGCGAATGAAGAAGGCCGAGAAAAACATGAGTGGACGAGGAAAAAAAAGGACCAGGTTTTATGGTTGTAACAGCCAGTACAAGGTAAACGTTACCCTTTCAAGCATATTTCTCACATTGTTATGCATCGGTTGGTCGGTGGTGCACGAAACGGCCAAAGTCCATTCGTTGGGTTTTGGCGACTGATAGTGGTACCCCAGTGATGTCGGATTACGGCCAAAACAACTCTTTTACGTTTGACGAAAATGTAACCTCTCGTTGCGGAGAATTATCGCAAAAGCAGGGGACGTTTAAGAGGCCTTCCCGCTAAGGTCGAAACGTACACATCCAGAAGCAAGGATGAATATAATACGTCACCGCAGATGAGGGTGAAACACAAAGTTCTTCTACTGTACTGCTGCTGCTCTTGCTACCGCAAAATGGCCAATTCTGAGAACCGCTCACAAGAACCGCAACCTCAAACCCGTAAAAGGCGTTTTTTTCTTTGGGAGGGGATTGATCTCTTTCATCCCCGTTTCCGAGAAAATGGGCATATTCGCGCCGTCCTATGTACACACGGAAACGTTATTTGTCAAAAGGAGACAAAACCCCACAATTCAAGAACAACAGCAAAACATTCGAGAACTTTCATGTGCATATATATAATATGTATATATATATATGAGAACCGCGCAAGAACCGGAACCGGGAACGAACGTACATCCTTGTCAACAAAGTGTTGAAAAAAACTCTCGAGTGTTTTTAACCCGAAAATGTATATACGTACGTATATCTGGTACAGTATACAAATATGCGACGCGCACGTGCGGCGTCAACTGTTGCGAATGGACCCTTTTTACTCCTCTTGCACGGTTGTGCAGAAACTTAAAAAGTGTCTATATAGTTCCAACAAGCGTTTTACCCCAACAGCCGTAGTGAACTCCTATACGAGGGATGCACGCCCGCTTGGCCAGGGGGGCAATTTCGGCGAAGGGCTCGAATCTCTCACTCAGACTAGAGTGCCTGGATTTCTTGGTCATCGAAGCCGCCATCGCCATTGTCAAATCCTTTGCGTGGGAGCCAGGAGCTGCCCCGGGGCGCCGGGGGGGGTGTACTCATATCGTGCACGGGCGTAGTCGTATGACCATAGACCCTCGCATCCCTACAATGCCGGGACGGAGCACGTTGGATTTTCACCAACCAGGCAGACATTGCTTGCACCAAGCGCGAAGCGCCGTGAGGTATTGGGCGAGTCGCATGGAGGGTGAGCTGCATCCTGCTAAGAACCGCCTGTGAGGCGGACTTGCATATGGACGACAGCCTCCAATGAAATGCATTAATTTCTGGTGTGGCCACTTCCAGAGACAGCAATGGGTATCACTACGTATCTGCTTCGTGGATGCCTTACCATATACACACTACGTGATACGATCATTGCCCTTGTACGGAGATGAGGTTATCAACCCCGCACAAATGATCTAACAAGACCGCCAGCATGGGTGACCGCCAAAAAAAAAAAACGGTACCCTGGTTGTCGAGCTCACGCAGTGAGAGGCGGGTTTTACAGCGTCGTTGCCAACCGACGCCAACCCAACCTATAAACATATAAAAAATATATAGGGGGGGGCGCCGGGGGGGGGGGGGGGTCACGAGGGGGGGGGGGCGAACTCATTTGTTGCTTGCCTTAGTCATTTTGACCATTGACCACGGGTCCCTTCTCGAGACGGAGCACCGTTCCTACTCCTAATAGAGACACCTCCAACACTTGGACGCTCATTACGTTGAGGAGGAGGGGTGGTGGGGGCGGTGTACTTGATACTCATGCATGGCCGTAGTCGTATGACCATAGACCCTCGCATCCCTACAATGCCGGGACGGAGGAATGTCGGGTTTTCACCGACCAGACAGGCATCGCTAGAACCAAGCGCGAAGCGCCGTGAGGTGTTCGGCGAGTCGCATGAAGGGTGAGCCGCATCCTACTACGAACCACTTGTGAGGCGGACTTGCATATGGATGACAGCTTCAATTGAGTTAATTTAATTTCTGGTGTGGCCACTTCCAGACACCCCCGGGGGGGGCGAATTGAGGGGTTTCCTATAAAGTCGTTATATTCTATTAATAGGGGACGGGGGGCGTAACGTATTTACAGCCGGCGGTCCAGACCAATTACTTACCGCTAAAAAAATTAATGCGGCAGGCCGACATCACTGACATGATGATATGAGCGTTACTGGTCTAGCTAAATAGATGGCTGGACTCGTTGGCCTGGCCGCTAGCGCTCGCTTTTCGCTCTTCGACGCACGTCGAAAACTCTACGAGTACGAGTACGGGGCCACTGGTTGTCTCATGGCCGAAGGAGTCTGCAGCTTGTACGTATACACATAAGGTACGATCGTACTATAAATACTACTATATAGTAGACGTAGAGACAAAACACTACGACGTGGAAACTGCTCGTCTCGTCAACAGCTAGGGGTATGGTGCAAATACAAACTACACCAGTAGTATACCACGTATACAACAACACGTATATAGATTGTACGCACATGGGTTGCATATTAGGGCCCGTAGAGCTTTACGTGTGCATCATGGACTGCTGTTCTATCGTATATACCCGCCCATCGATATACTGACTGCTGTAGTACCTGGTACGTATATACCTGGCATTACTACCCTTGCCACCCGGCAATGCGTGGCATGAGCTTCAACTACACCTGGTGTTATACGTATTTACAGACGATATTCAGCACTCCCACGGTCCGTGCTGATTATTATCTTCGTTACGTACGTAGTCCAAGAGATGTTCGTGCTAATCCCGTCATCACCAGCAAGTACATAAATACTGCATATACGTACATACTGTACCACTCTGGCCGCGAATTCAAGGGCCCGTTTTAACCAACAAAACACAGGAATTGAAACGATTTTTTCTTAAAAAACCGAATTGAGTTTGATTATGATTGCCCAAAAACTGAATCAACAAGGAGGCGATTTCATTTTGGGGCAAGTGGAGTTCTATTCGTTTCGATTAGTCTCGATTTGATTCAACGAGTTTGACAAGGATGTCCCAAACGACTTATTTTGGAGAGTAATCTGACCTAATCGATCGAATCGAAGTTGAGGAGTTTATCCACCTGGACAAGGCATGTTCCACGCGACTGAACCATGGCACTAAACCATTTCTGCGGTGTCGTAGGCAGCTTCAGAGGCGAGAAGCCGCCATTGCGAGGGGTGAAACCACCGGACTATAGCGGCAGCGCGGCCTCCAAAGGCTCTTAGCACAGCCTAGATAATCTGAGGCGCTTAAAACAAATACAAGGCCACAACGGACCCAGTTTTTCGTCGTGCTGTACCTCCAAAGACACGCGAGCAACCATGACACCCCGAGTTCCACAATAATTTCGATAGCTGCATTGCCGTCGCTCCTCCCCGCATGGGGCTTCAGGGCTGCTGCGTCAACCTGCCCAACAGACCCCAAGAGCTATAGGCTTCCCGCCGGTGCCGGCACATGAAAATTCAGCCGCCGCCGGCGTAGCATCGGGAAGGGCGCGTGCCATGCTCGCCTCGTTGGTTTCCATCGGGTGTTTGTTGACCCTTTTGTGTGTTCAAAATATATATATATATACCTCGACGTAGTCGTGGGCTGAAAAAGAAGAGCAGACGCCAGGAAAAAAAACGTTTCCACGCCGCCAGGCCAAGACTGCAGGGAGGCGTTCTTATTCGGTGGACACAAGGCGTTTGTAAGGTTACGGGGCCTACTTGCGTTGACCTTGTGCGGTTGATGAACTCATGTGGGTTGAAAAAAAAATCGGGATTGCACATACCGGTAGCCTGGCGAGTCAGGCTGCGGACGATACCGGGTGTGTGTTGACGGGAAACGTTCGGGCGCCGCATACGTACCCCCACAAACATTATTGTCCGTGCAGAAGTGCGGTTCTTACACGGCTAAAACGACGCTAGCGTGTTAAATACTTCATGCTCCATGACGGTCGAGACGTGTTGCCCACGAGCCATTACTACACGTATCAAACGAGAAGAACAAACATGTTGGTGGTTTTTACAGCAGCAGCAGCAGCAGCAGCAGCAGCAGCAGCAGTGCCCATACCGCTGTCTGCTCGTTTAATGCCCACGGTGGCACTGGATATGCCGGAGACCTTCGCGAAAGGTGGCATATTGCGGAGTGCGGCAGTCACCACCGTGGCGAGGGTCACGCCGAGGACTATCACCAAACAGGTCGTGGTCGGTGCCAAATCGGGTCGTTCGTTGGTGGTCCGGGCGATTTTCTCCGGGTAAGGAGTCCAACTATTCGCATTTGTTTGTGATCATCACCCGTGTGCACGACGCATATAGTGTTGCTCTCTTGTCTTGTGAGCTGGACCAAGAAGTGCGCGACAATTTTTTAATTCTCGCAAGTAAGTGCTGCCGCGTCTTCGCGTCCTGTCCTGGCCAATGCATGCTGACAGAATGTCGTGGACCCAAAAGAGGTACCCCCTATGTTTGAGTCCATATCGGGGGTTGCGTTGGCACTTTGTCCTGGTCATCCGCTAACAGTATGGTTGAGTCACGTTGGTGTTTACAGAGACCTCGGATGACCGCAGCAGCGTTTTGTCTGAATGCCAGTGCAGAGCCCGTACGCTGTCCACGGTATAGGAGCCACTATAGACTTGTTGAGCCACGATGGAGCCGATGGGGCGGGGTGCCCAGGTTCCAAAGCCCGATTCACGGCTAAACGAAGGTAGACATACATAGAGAGAGCTATGCGGTGAAATTTATGTGTGTTAACCAGCAGAAGGTCTGCGTGTGTGTGCTTCCCCTCGGAATCTAGAAAATGCTCGCGGAGTCAGGCGGCGGAGGCTTCTTGGTGTACGTTTGAGGCAATTATCTGTGAGCCTGGGACACTCGAAGGCTGTATCGATCGATCGCCAAATTTGCGCCACACGCTCAGCAGGTGAAACACGTGAAGCAACTACAATGGTCTGGGGCAGTCAAAAAGTTTTCCTCGTCATAACTTTGAATTGAGGGCATTGGTACCGGGTGTACTGGTAGACACCTCGCAAGGCGGTCCTCTCGTGGGCGTGGTCGAAGGCGATAAAGCCGTCCGTCCGTCCGGAACGGTATACCCATCTCCGTTTCACATCTGGTGGGAGATGCACGTGTGGTGGTATTGGACCGGTCGACCCAGGCGGAGCGGGTGTACATGTGTCGGGCCAGGCTGGTTTGTCGTGCAAAATCGCGGATGGTGAAGGGCGTGCGAATCTTGCCGACTGATGGCTAGCGTGGGTTTCCAAGCTCTTGTGCCGCACTTTCAAGTGATATACGCGATATAAATGGTGTGGGGCAGTCCACATGTTTTTTCATACAATCGTTGTTGTGGGTGCTGACACCGAGTGTATCGGTGGACGTTTTGCGCAAGTTGGCCTTCTCGCTGACGGGTTGAAATACGGTAATCACTACGGCGCCTTTACATATCCACTGCTGTAACTATATCAAGCGTTGTGTACCAAGAGTGGCCTCAAGAGTGCTTTGTCTTCGGCAGAGGCAAGAGCTAATGTGCCCGCGCACTTCCTATGCCGAATCGACGATTTGAGGCAATATGCTCCGTTTGGAGCGCTCGTATCTTCGGCTGAGGCACGGGCCGATATTCCCGCATCGTTCTGTACCGAATCGATATTCAAGGACGCGTACGCCGTTGTGTGAAGTATAGCACATTCTCTAGAGTCACGGGCCGAGGTACCCCCATCGTCCGGTGCCGAACAGATGGGCTAGGAAGCGTGCGCCGTTGGTGAGCTGGTACCTCCCGCAGTGGCACGAACCAAGGGGTGCTTTGTCAAGAGCGGGTATTTTCGGCAGAGGCAAGGGACAGGGTAGGGTGCCTGCGTAGCTTTTTTGTGCCACATCTCGGTATTTCGGACGCGTGCACCGCTTACTGAGCTGGCATCTTTGGCCGAGAGGCAAGGGCCAAGGTGCCCGAGTCCTTTCGTACGGAATAGGCAACTAAGGACGCGGAACACCGTCGTGTGAGCTACGTTTTCAGCATAGGCGCCGACCAAGGCACCCTTCGTCGTTCTGTATACCGAAACTTATGATACAGGGAGCGGGAGCGTACGCTGTTTGACAATCTGGCAAGCCTGGGCATTTGTTTGGTGAGCTGTTGTCTTCGGCAGAGGTTCGTACCAAGGGGATGTTGATCAAGTGGGGTACCAAGAGTGGTGTATCTCCTGCAGGGGCAAAGGCCAAGGTGCCTGCGCAGTTTCTTGTACCCAATCGGTGATTGAGGACAGGCGCTTCATCTGCTGAGTTGGTGTCTTCGGCATAGGCACGAACCGAAGTTGTTTTGGTACATAAGAGTGGTGTATCTTGGACAGAGGAAAGGGTTGAGGTGCCCCCGTACTTTCTGCGTGCCGAATCCTTGATTGCGCTCCGTTTGTGTGAGGTGGAATTTTTAACAGATGCACGGGCCAAGGCGCCCACACGGGCCAAGGTGCCCGCGTCGTTCTGTACCGAATCGATAAGTTAGGACGCGTGCCACACCGTAGCGTGTGATGCTGTATTATAGCATTTCGGCTTCGGTACGGGGCAAGGTGCTCTCGTCTCTCTGTACCGAGTACATAAGAGAGTTTGCGTGCGCCTTTCGCCGTGAGTAGGGACTCATTTTCTTTGGCGATGAATTTCGTTTTGGTGGGACTCCGACTACCGATTACAGTTCGGGTGGCGGAATAGTCCAGGTGACAGTTCGGTGTGTTCTCGTTGGGAGAGCGGGGCCCCGGCAATCTCACGTTGCAACGTATTCACGCGTGATTCCCCAGTTGGGCCTATATCACGCTGAACTGTTGGGGTTTTCGGCAGATACATAAATTGTTTTTGTGCATTGCGGGTTTGCCGAAGTTGGAATCCTGCAATCGGACGGGGTATCGGGACTTTGGCTAGATGGGGGTTGGTATTTCGATGGGTATTGCCATGGTTCATGGGTGGCACGATGAAGCCGTGCACGTTCTTGAGGTGCTGAATGAGGCCGGTGATGAAATTTTCTGAGTGGAATCAATCCGTGGTCAACATTAACCTCTAAAATAATGAGCGTGGAGTTGGTAGGCGACAATACCAATATAGTTTTACGTACTGCTGTGATAGCGACGTGTGTGAACCTGTGTTTCGTTACGGGATCTGCAGTAGGAGCAGGCGTGAAGTTCGCGGATTGTGCGAAGGTGTGTCATAGGTCGACCGGTTCATGATGCCGCAGGAGTGTGGTCGAGGGCTGCTTGACGAGGGAGATGCCACAGGCTGCCCTCAGGGTGGTCAGAGGCCGAGCGATGCCGGGGGCGGCACGAAGAGATCCCTGGAATTTTTAACAGATGCACGGGCCAAGGCGCCCACACGGGCCAAGGTGCCCGCGTCGTTCTGTACCGAATCGATAAGTTAGGACGCGTGCCACACCGTAGCGTGTGATGCTGTATTATAGCATTTCGGCTTCGGTATGGGGCAAGGTGCTCTCGTCTCTCTGTACCGAGTACATAAGAGAGTTTGCGTGCGCCTTTCGCCGTGAGTAGGGACTCATTTCTTTGGCGATGAATTTCGTTTTGGTGGGACTCCGACTACCGATTACAGTTCGGGTGGCGGAATAGTCCAGGTGACAGTTCGGTGTGTTCTCGTTGGGAGAGCGGGGCCCCGGCAATCTCATGTTGCAACGTATTCACGCGTGATTCCTCAGTCGGGCCTATGCCACACGGAAGTGTTGGGTTTCGGCAGATACATAAATTGTTTTTGTGCATTGCGGGTTTGCCGAAGTTGGAATCCTGCAATCGGACGGGGTATCGGGACTTTGGCTCGATGGGGGTTGGTATTTCGATGGGTATTGCCATGGTTCATGGGTGGCACGATGAAGCCGTGCACGTTCTTGAGGTGCTGAATGAGGCCGGTGATGAAATTTTCTGAGTGGAATCAATCCGTGGTCAACATTAACCTCTAAAATAATGAGCGGGGAGTTGGTAGGCGACAATACCAATATAGTTTTACGTACTGCTGTGATAGCGACGTGTGTGAACCTGTGTTTCGTTACGGGATCTGCAGTAGGAGCAGGCGTGAAGTTCGCGGATTGTGCGAAGGTGTGTCATAGGTCGACCGGTTCATGATGCCGCATATATATATATATATATACCTCGACGTAGTCCTGGGCTGAAAAAGAAGAGCAGACGCCAGGAAAAAAAACGTTTCCACGCCGCCAGGTCAACACTGCAGGGAGGCGTTCTTATTCGGTGGACACAAGGCGTTTGTTAGGTTCCGGGACCTACTTGCGTTGACCTTGTGCGGTTGATGAACTTATGTGGGCTGAAAAAAAATCGGGATTGCACATACCGGTAGCCTAGCGAGTCAGGCAGCGGACGATACCGGGTGTGTGTTGACGGGAAACGTTCGGGCACCGCACACGTACCCCCACAAACATTATTGTCCGTGCAGAAGCGCGGTTCTTCCACGGCTATAACGACGCTAGCGTGTTAAATACTTCATGCTCCATGGCGGTCGAGACGTGTTGCCCACGAGCCATTACTACACGTATCAAACGAGAAGAACACACATGTTGGTGGTTTTTACAGCAGCAGCAGCAGCAGCAGTGCCCATACCGCTCTCTGCTCGTTTAATGCCCACGGTGGCACTGGATATGGCGGAGACCTTCGCGAAACGTGGCATATTGCGGAGTGCGGCAGTCCCCACCGTGGCGAGGGTCACGCCGAGGACTATCACCAATCAGGTCGTGGTCGGTGCCAAATCGGGTCGTTCGTTGGTGGTCCGGGCGATTTTCTCCGGGTAAGGAGTTCAACTATTCGCATTTGTTTTGATCATCACCCGTGTGCACGACGCATATAGTGCTGCTCTCTTGTCTTGTGAGCTGGACCAAGAAGTGCGCGCATTTTTTTTTAATTATCGCAAGTAAGTGCCGCCGTGTCTTCGCGTCCTGTCCTGGCCGATGCATGCTGACAGGATGTCGTGGACCCAAAAGAGGTACCCCCTATGTTCGAGTCCATATCGGGGGTTGCGTTGGCACTTTGTCCTGGCCATCCGCTAACAGTATGGTTGAGTCACGTTGGTATTTACAGAGACCTCGGATGACCGCAGCAGCGTTTTGTCTGAATGCCGGTGCAGAGCCCGTACGCTATCCACGGTGTAGGAGCCACAGCATACTTGTTGATCTACGATGGAGCCGATGGGGCGGGGTGCCCAGGTTCCAAAGCCCGATTCACGGCTAAACGAAGGTAGACATACATAGAGAGAGCTATGCGGTGAAATTTATGTGTGTTAACCAGCAGAAGGTCTGCGTGTGTGTGCTTCCCCTCGGAATCTAGAAAATGCTCGCGGAGTCAGGCGGCGGAGGCTTCTTGGTGTACGTCTGAGGCAATGAATGATCTGTGAGCCTGGGACGCTCGAAGGCTGTATCGATCGGTCGCCAAAATTTGCTCCGAACGCGCTGCAGGTGAAACACGTGAGGCCCTGCAGTGGTCTGGGGCAGTTAAAAAGTTTTCCTCATCATAATTTTGTATTGAGGGCATTGGCACCGGGTGTACTGGTAGACACCTCGCAAGGCGGTCCTCTCGTGGGCGTGGTCGAAGGCGATAAAGCCGTCCGTCCGTCCGGAACGGTATACCCATCTCCGTTTCACATCTGGTGGGAGATGCACGTGTGGTGGTATTGGACCGGTCGACCCAGACGGAGCGGGTGTACATGTGTCGGATCAGGCTGGTTTGTCGTGCAGAATCACGGATGGTGACGGGAGTGCGAATCTTGCCGACTGATGGCTAGCGTGGGTTTGCAAGCTCTTGTGCCGGATTTTCAAGTGATATACGCGATACAAATGGTGTGGGGCAGTCCAAATGTTTCTTCATACAATCGGTGTTGTGGGCGCTGACACCGGGTGTACCGGTGGACGTTGCGCAAGTTGGCCTTCTCGCTGACGGGTTGAAATACGGTAATCACTACGGTGGCTTGACATATCCACTGCTGTAATTATATCAAGCCTTGTGTACCAAAAGTAGCCTCAAGAGTGCTGTATCTTCGGCAGAGGCAAGAGCGAAGGTGCTCGCGCAGTTTCTATACCGAATCGACGATTTGAGGCAATATGCTCCGTTTGGAGCGCTCGTATCTTCGGCTGAGGCACGGGCCGATATTCCCGCATCGTTCTGTACCGAATCGATATTCAAGGACGCGTACGCCGTTGTGTGAAGTATAGCACATTCTCTAGAGTCACGAGCCAAGGTACCCCCATCGTCCGGTGCCGAACAGATGGGCTAGGAAGCGTGCGCCGTTGGTGAGCTGGTACCTCCCGCAGTGGCACGAACCAAGGGGTGCTTTGTCAAGAGCGGGTATTTTCGGCAGAGGCAAGGGACAGGGTAGGGTGCCTGCGTAGCTTTTTTGTGCCACATCTCGGTAATTTCGGACGCGTGCACCGCTTACTGAGCTGGCATCTTTGGCCGAGAGGCAAGGGCCAAGGTGCCCGAGTCCTTTCGTACGGAATAGGCAACTAAGGACGCGGAACACCGTCGTGTGAGCTACGTTTTCAGCATAGGCGCCGACCAAGGCACCCTTCGTCGTTCTGTATACCGAAACTTATGATACAGGGAGCGGGAGCGTACGCTGTTTGACAATCTGGCAAGCCTGGGCATTTGTTTGGTGAACTGTTGTCTTCGGCAGAGGTTCGTACCAAGGGGATGTTGATCAAGTGGGGTACCAAGAGTGGTGTATTTTCTGCAGGGGCAAAGGCCAAGGTGCCCGCGCAGTTTCTTGTACCCAATTGGTGATTGAGGACAGGCGCTCCATCTGCTGAGTTGGTGTCGTCGGCATAGGCACGAACCGAAGTTGTTTTGGTATATAAGAGTGGTGTATCTTGGACAGAGGAAACGGTTGAGGTGCCCCCGTACTTTCTGCGTGCTGAATCGTTGATTGCGCTCCGTTTGTGTGAGCTGGAATTTTTAACAGATGCACGGGCCAAGGCGCCCACACGGGCCAAGGTGCCCGCGTCGTTCTGTACCGAATCGATAAGTTAGGACGCGTACAATGCCGTTGCGTGTGATGCTGTATTATAGCATTTCGGCTTCGGTACGGGGCAAGGTGCTCTCGTATCTCTGTACCGAGTACATAAGAGAGTTTGCGTGCGCCTTTCGCCGTGAGTAGCGACTCATTTTCTTTCGCGATGAATTTCGTTTTGGTGGGACTCCGACTACCCATTACAGTTCGGGTGGCGGAATAGTCCAGGTGACAGTTCGGTGTGTTCTCGTTGGGGAACGAGGAGAACGGGGCCCCGGCAATCTTATGTTGCAACGGATTCACGCGTGATTCCTCAGTTGGGCCTATATCACGCTGAACTGTTGGGGTTTTCGGCAGATACATACATTTGTTTTGTGAATCGCGGGCTTGCCAACGTTGGAATGCTGCATCCGGCCGGGGTATCGGGACTTTGGCCAGATGGGGGGTTGGTGTTACGATGGGTATTGCCATATCTAATGGGTGGCACGGTGAAGCCGTGCACGTTCTTGAGGTGCTGAATGAGGCCGGTGATGGATTTTTCTGAGTGGAATCAATCCGTGGTCAACGTTAACCTCTAAAATAACGAGCGGGGAGTTGGTAGGCGACAATACCAATATAGTTTTACGTACTGCTGTGATAGCGACGTGTGTGAACCTATGTTTCGTTACGGGATCTGCAGTAGGAGCAGGCGTGAAGTTCGCGGATTGTGCGAAGGTGTGTCATAGGTCGACCGGTTCATGATGCCGCAGGAGTGTGGTCGAGGGCTGCTTGACGAGGGAGATGCCACAGGCTGCCCTCAGGGTGGTCAGAGGCCGAGCGATGCCGGGGGCGGCACGAAGAGATCCAACAGAGGTGCAACCAGGGCGCTCGAGCGGAGAGGGTAGCTTTTACCCGAGAAAAAAGTTCAGGGTTACTGTGTACCAGACGAACATACCTAACCCTAACTCTAACCCTGAGCCAATCAAAGCCAATCAACGTTGAGCACGGATGGGTCGACACGTTCGTATACTAATCTCTAAGCTGACGCAGGCTCACGCATTCCTACGTACATATGATATCACAGGATCCCAGTTTTTTTGTTGTTAAATGTACATAAAGGGATTCCAGGGGATCCAGTATGCAAAAATGACTACCAGTAGAAAAATGACAATCGGACTATAGGGATTCCAGGGGATCCAGAGGGAAAAAGTGGCGAGAAAAAATGACAATCGGAGCACGCTGCATCCGCCACAGTTTGATTGAGTGGCATGCTACATATATATACATATATATGAGGTTAGTTGGTCTATGGGCCAGATCTACTATTAATACGTACAGCAGTAGGCTACGTAACGCTTGGTAAGCATTCCATCAATCTCAATTGTCTCGTGCACAGTGTGTGCCAACCATTTATTCTAACAAGTGGTACCCGAAAGCTCTACCGCGAACGAACACAGCCCAAAAACGGGTCGTAGTAGGGCCAGGAAGCCATACAATGGACGGGAGAAGGTTTACGTTGGTTGGCGAATGTTCATACCGGTATTATAAAGCTCCATGGTCGGGAACACCGGGTAAGGTGGGTGCCGTGGTGTGACATACAACCAGAGTTAAGTTAGTAGTATGTGGCAAGTGGGATAAGGCATCAGGAGAGAAGGCCGGTGACCAATATAAGGTTTGTTCGACGGACGAGAGGCCGGCCGGCAAATACCGAGTTTGAAGTGGAAATTGACATGCTGTGCGGGCGGGCGTACGGATGCCGGAATGGGGCTACCTACCAGATATGCACTTTGGGGGATGCGTATACACACACTGTTAATTAATTACTTTTGGAAGAAGGGGAGACAAGGGTAGGGGTGGATGAAATTGAGTAATTCATGACTTGAACTACAGTTAGTAGTAGTGTGGATTAACTACTTTTGCAAAAGGGGGACAGCATTTTCACTTCGAGGGATAAATGTATATGCAAAAGGGGGAAAAAATAATTAATTTAGCAAAAGGGGGAGAACAATATATCGGAGTTTCAGCCCCGGGGTTTCTCCACCCCACCTCCCCAGGATAGGAATAAAAAAGTATTTGCACGGCCCAATGGACTTCGCGAAAACGCTGAAACTGCGATTTCGTGCAGGGGACATGGATCTGCCAAAAAGAAGAAAGAGGTACCAGTATACCAGTAGCCGGGAGGAGGAAGTAGATGCACAGATGTGCCCATGTGGCAAAGCAAAAGAGGGTAGAATTCACATATATAGTGGGAGGATGTGCAATGTACAAGCAGGAACAGGATGTGTTAGAAGAGGAAACGAGGAAAATAGACGAATGTGACATGGAGAAGTTTGGCACACTAGATAGTAGCGAGAAAACGATCGCTATCTTAGGAGATAGATGGTGGCCAAAGGAGTCGAAACAGGAAGGGGATAGGAATAGCAAAACGTTTTTTTTTTGTAATATACGGGAAACAACGTAATGAGCGCCCACATGTTGGAGGTGTCTCTATTAGGAGTAGGAACGGTGCTCCGTCTCGAAAGGGATGCGTGGTCAATGGTCAAAAGCCTAAGGCAAGCAACAAATGAGTACGCCCCTCCCCCCTCCACCCCAACCTCGGAGCGGCGGGATCTTTGGGACGTGCTATAAATTATATTTTAATAGCACGCGAAATACGTCAAGGTGTGGCGACGAAGCTTCCGAGCGAGGGTGAACCGCCCGGAAGGGGTACTAGACACGGCCGGCCGAGCGAATCGTAGACGGCGTCACAAGCAGGCAGCGCTGGGACTTGAGGGAGTCCGGCACTAATCGGGGGCGAGCCCGCCAGCGAGGGGGCAGCGCATGCCGCCTCCAGCCGCTAGCCAAAAAGGGAGGGTGGCAACAGAGAGCGACAGCAAACTTCGCAGGGTGGTGTACTTCATATTCATGCATGGCCGTAGTTGTATGACCATAGACCCTCGCATCCCTACAATACGCCGGGACGGAGCACGTTGGGTTTTCACCAACCAGGCAGACATTGCTTGCACCAAGCGCGAAGCGCCGTGAGGTATTGGGCGAGTCGCATGGAGGGGGAGCTGCATCCT
>MEHQ01004303.1:136000-182802 GCA_008828725.1 Saccharina japonica
CCCCCCCCCCGCCCCCCGCCCCCCCAACCCCGCCTCCTCCGGGCGATACATTCCTGTACACACATTTTTATGGAAAACACAAAAAATAAAATAGGGCAAGATCGGTATGTCTATATAGTATATACGTACCAGGTACGTCGTTTATTGTACGAAAGCATTATAATTTTTTTTTTAATTATATGTGGATGATGCGATTAGAACAAGCGCTTCGTATGCATTGTCAGATGGCAAACGGAATAACAACTAATAACATATACTCTGATGGGCGTTCTTGTCAGATTGTCTAAAAACGACGAATTACTTGCCCTGTTTGTTCTGTTTCCCAAAATACAACGCCGAAGGCAGAAAAAAAGAAGCGCAATACATATATAATAATAGTACAGCAGTCTGATGCGCAAAATGTGTACGAGTACGTATGTACGTAGAATGATCACGACATAAAATTATTTGTCAATTTTGTTTTTTCTGCTAACCCGTTTGACTTGAATATACACACGTATATATTTGTGTATATATGCGCGTTCTGTTTCCACAAAAAGAACACCGAAGCGAAAAGACAGATAGACATAACGTCTTTAAAAGAAGAATCACGACAGAAAACGAGATCTCCAGATGTCATGGAAACGTCTTTTGCGAATGAACATCCACGTCTATTATACCTTCCGGGACCAACAATTAAATTACAGTCTGTCGTGTGTTTCGTTATTTGCCATGTTTAAGCCCTCTATCCGGCAGTTTTCCTAACGAAACTGATTCGGTTGCGTTTATATTACCAGGTATGAATGATTGTCTTTTTGCCACCCGACAATGTACAGCGGCATGAAGGAGCTTCAACTGTGATCACTCAAAAAAACTATCCCCCGAAATAAGAAGCCAAATAAATGCAATAAAAAAGAGAGGAAACCCATGCCCAAAACAACCACTCAATCAATTGGCCGAACCCATATCTTTATATACATACAAGGCTTTCCTTTGGAGTGGTTGTAAGATGGGAGTTGATATTCTTGCACGAATACAATTTGCTTGTACTGCTGTAGTTGGGTTTGGTCTTGCCCGCCAAAACATCTTGCAGTTGTATGGGGGGTTAGTGTGGCCACAATGAGTTCCAACTGTACAGTATATTAAACGCTAGCCTACAGCAAACCGTCCAAATCCGGGCGACGCAAGAAAAGTACAGCGGTAATAAGGTTGCACAGATGCTCCGAGTATCTTGGAGTAAAGTAAGGAGTATTGGAGATAAAATACTTCAGGTACTTCGTGTACTCGGAGTATTTCGGGGTTCGATACTCCGGGATACTGCTCGTACTCGGGGTATTTCGGGTATGAACACTCTCGATACTGCTTGTACTCGGAGTGTTTCGGGGTCCGATACTGCGGGTACTCCTTGTACTCCGAGTATTCGGGGCTTCAGTACTGCTCATGCAAGTACTCCGAGTATTCAGGCCGCCAGTACTCTAATACTCTTAAGTACACGGAGTACAAGATGTACTCGATACTCGGAGTATACTCGGCGTGTGAAGTACGTTAGGAGCATCTTTGCATCGTTTTAAAGACTCGGCCGTCATTCCTCCCAGGTTCTGGGAGCATGTGACTGGCGTTTATAGCATTTCAAAATTCACAGACGCTCCCAATACCTCGGAGTATAATTAGAGTATTTTCGAGAAAAAAATACTCCAGGTACTTTGTGTACTCGCAGTATTTCGGTGTCCAATACTCGTGATACTCGGAGTATTCCGAGTAAGTTACATGTCTTTACTCCGAGTACTGCTTGTACTCGAGTATAAAAACTGCTCATACTCCCAGTACTCGGAGTATTTCCGCCTTCAGTACTGCTCATACTCCAAGTACTCCGAGTAGTTAGGCCACCAGTACTCTAATACTCTCAGTACTCGGAGTACGTAAGGTTGTGCCCCCTCCGTACGCAGTAACTCAGCAGTAGCAGAGCAGCAACAGACAATACAGAGCGGCAGCCTATACTGTGGTCTACCAGGGTATGCTGGTCCCAATTGGGTCCATGGACGAGTCGACAATGTGTACCTGTTTTTTTCATCAGACCTGAAGAGACAACGAAGGCACTCCGCCCTCGTACATAGGCGCGGTGTACGTATTGTATGCTACTTGTATCATGTACTCTGCAACGCGTACTTCGTACGTACACATACGGGTACGACTTGTTTACTTTCTTGAAGCAATTACTTTAGAGAGGATTTCCCGTGAGTTTTCTGTAAACTAATACCACTCTGTCCATAAATATAAGCACTTTTATATAGAAATGTTTAATACAAACGGTGCTTATAGTTCTGGACAGAGTGGCATAATTTTTTTTTTAAAAGCGTACCTCTTGCGCAGATAGAAAGTGCAAAAAAGCGCAAACTATTCACCGGGCAAGTAACAACGCTACAGCACTACTACCACTACACGATGGTCTGTGGTTTGTACAGCAACAGCGCAGCAATAAACGCATACGCGTATGATCACGGAATACAGCAGTCATGTCCCCGTAGCCACACTCCTTCCGCCTCTGAGCTACCGTCGCAGAAGTTGATTGAGTGCTGCTGCTTACTGTGCTGCAGTACAGCAGCAGCATTACGCCATGAGCTCTGCCTGATAATCTGTATGATGGTGTCTCTCTCCACGCCCACACAATGCCGGCTGTGCAGGTATACATCATGAGCTCTTTTATCTTGATAGTCTGTATGCTGGTGTCTCTCCCTGGTGGGGTGCTGTACAAATGCCGGCCATCTAGCAACTACGTCATGGTGGTTGCGCACCAAAGCGCCCGCTGCTTCCGCCCGTCCGTTGCTGTTGCTGCTGCACGTAGCTCCTGCGCCCGCACAACCACATTATTTAGGCATGCGCTATCGCAGCAGTTGATCGTGTGCTGCTGATGCACATAATCATCTCTGTCTGGTGACCTGTACGACGATGTTTCTCCGGCAACGCAGTTGGCGGTGAAGCGCTGCTGCTGTTCAAATGCCAAGCATGCTCTGCCGTGCGTTGTCGTCGTTGCTGACAAACAACAGTACGGACTACCAGGTATAGACTAGTCGTGCTGCTGCCAGCAAAACAAAAGTGAAAAGCTAAAAGCTACGTATTTCGAAGCTGTCAATCGAAAGTTGGGCCGTTTGACACGAAGAAGAGCTGCCTTACGGTCCACTCGTAACGACCGACCCAGGATTACGTAAATGTCATGTTATCTATATAGCTGACGTACGTACACATTTATACGCAGTATACAATAATGTTTATGAAAGTAATATATATATATCATATATATGGACAATCTACACAAAAACAGTGCGACCCACTGTTGTTCACGTATTATACTATTCCGAGGGGCCACAGGAATAAGGACCCATCACATACACAAACACTCATATATTTCAGTATTTTTACTAAGCATTTGTGGTCCTGACTACTATGTTCCCCCCTATAATACTATTTTTAATAACATTAGGAGACGTTTCCGTCCTCTAAAAAGCGCAAAACAATGACTTTTGTTTTGGAATGAAAAAATCTCCAACCTCTTGATGACCGCTTCCTTATTATGTACCCCTGTTGCGGCGGCTAGGAAGAACGAAGTACCTGGCCCAGCAACAGCTGGCCAGCTACAAAAACAGCAGCCCTGTCTGTTCGCGTGTTCTACCAGTCTGCCAGCGCTGTTCCGTGCTGTATGTACCCACCTGGTATTTCCACACTCGCGATGAACCACACAGCGTCGCGCTACTGCAATCAGAGTTGATGTCGCGCTTCTTTTACGTAGCCAAATAATATGAACCAACCCGCCTACTTCTCTCTGAAACAACAAACAAGGGATTGTACTCGGTACGTTTCCCGATTTCTAATAACCTTATCCTCTTTTTTTTGCTGAGCGGAAAAATCTCCCCCCCTCTTGATGATGTCCGCTTCCGTTGTTACGGCGTTCAAGGTGATCGGGTGCGGGAAATACGGCGATGTGTCGTAGCTACCTACACTATAGCTATGCGCGGAGGGCTTGAAGTATGAGTGGGAGTCGAGCGGTGAGACACTCCCCGCTGCACTCTAGCGGAAAGACGACGATGGTCAACCGTCACCTACAAAGGTTTCCAAGATTATGATGGCGTATTGACACGGGGTTAGTATTTTGGGAATCAGGCTTCCACCCATGTGTCTCTAGACGCGGCGAAGACGAACGCAAAATGAACCAAATATCACGTATCATGGGATTATGTGCTTGTATGCTTATATATCACGCGTACCACGCGCGTGTTACATGCTGCTATCGTACAGTGCATGCTCGAATACCCGCTTTGTACTTGCCTGGACCTCGAAATGGGCACTGGCCACTGTGTGTTATGGTATTGCTGAATTGATGTGGGAAAGCCGGTAAATACCTGGTAACAGGTATTGGGATCGTATTGGTAGTGCTTGGAAGGCGTATCTTAGATGGAAACCAGGGGTGTCCAAGGCGAGGCAACTTGAGCCTTGAGCCTTTCAGTCTTTCATCGCGGGAAAAGGAATGAAGCTGCTCTTCTTTTATCTCCAAGCAAACAACACACGTGAGTACCAACGAGTAACTGCTCAATAGGCAAACCTGGCGAGGGATACCCTGGCGTCCCATACCCTTAGCCTTACAATTGCGACAAGAGGACTTTCTATACACCCTCCGGTTATGTGAGAACTCGGTATGGACACGTCAAATAGCAAGGAAGGAGATAAGGTTCTGTGAGTGCCAAACTGATCCTACAACGAATGCAGACAGATATTCAAGGTGAGGGACATGGATTTAGACCATGGACCAGTCATAACATGGTGAACCCAGGGAGATGATGTACGAGTCCCGTCAACAGGCTATATATAGGCTTGGAGCCTTGTGCGTGCCTTGCCCCTGCTGCGGCGGCTAATTGGGAGCAGACAAACAGGGCGAGTCAAAAGCAACAGGCACTCTACTACTACTACTACTACTACTACTACTACTACTACTACTACTACTACTACTACTACTACTACTACTACTACTGCTGCTACTACTACTACTACTACTACTACTACTACTAGTGCTACTACTACTACTACTACTACTACTACTACTAGTGCTACTACTACTACTACTACTACTACTACTACTAGTGCTACTACTACTACTACTACTACTACTACTACTAGTGCTACTACTACTACTACTACTACTACTACTACTAGTGCTACTACTACTACTACTACTACTACTACTACTAGTGCTACTACTACTACTACTACTACTACTACTACTAGTGCTACTACTACTACTACTACTACTACTACTACTAGTGCTACTACTACTACTACTACTACTACTACTACTAGTGCTACTACTACTACTACTACTACTACTACTACTAGTGCTACTACTACTACTACTACTACTACTACTACTAGTGCTACTACTACTACTACTACTACTACTACTACTAGTGCTACTACTACTACTACTACTACTACTACTACTAGTGCTACTACTACTACTACTACTACTACTACTACTAGTGCTACTACTACTACTACTACTACTACTACTACTAGTGCTACTACTACTACTACTACTACTACTACTACTAGTGCTACTACTACTACTACTACTACTACTACTACTAGTGCTACTACTACTACTACTACTACTACTACTACTAGTGCTACTACTACTACTACTACTACTACTACTACTAGTGCTACTACTACTACTACTACTACTACTACTACTACTACTACTACTACTACTACTACTACTACTACTACTACTACTAGGGAACCTCGCACACCTCGGGTAGATAGATAATCAATCCCCACTTCACATGATCTAGATCTTTCAAGGCAGCCCTATTCGCAAATCTTGGACGATCTAGCTCATGTTGCCGGGTGAGACCCGGTATATACTCTGAATCAGCTAGGACACGTTTGCTGGGTTGGATCTGTACTATGCAACTTCTCTCAGCAGAAGGTCAGGAACTAGTTGACCTATACGGTATCATGATTTGACCGAGGTGTGAAACCTTACATAATTTCTGGTGATAATCTAATGTAGGTGTATGCGCCGAATACATAAACTTATCCAGGGCTTGTTATAGGCTGACGCTAATAGGCCGGCCCGGTCCATAACTGTGTTCGATATGATGGACCGCGGCTTTGCCCTGCCCATCAAATTTTAGTTTGGTGGGCTACCGCCCGGCCCGGCCCGGCCCGGCCCGGCCCGTCATTTTTTCAGAGGATGGGCCGCGGCCCAGCCCGGCCCACCAAGTTTTCAGAGAATGGGTCGCGGCCCAGCCCAGCCCATCACATTTCCAAACGTTCCCGGCCCGGCCCGGCCCATCATTTTTCGAAAGTTTCGGCCCGGCCTATCACATGGCAACGAGGCCCACGAGACGCGGGCTCTATGTGGACCGGCCCGACAATTTTCTTGGGCCGGCCCGTGGATTTGACACGCCGGCCCATGGGCCGGCTCATGTCTTGTCCCGTACTAAAAGGTGCATGAGTGTACGCTGACGTGATTTTCTTACGATAATTGCTGATTTTTCGTTGTTTATTTCCGGTCTGGATTCCGAGGGACAGCTGTTTTCGGCCTATGAGACGCACCCCTAGCCAGTACCCACTACTCACAAAATTTTTCTCCATCAACGACTCGGTCGGATAGCTCCCGTCCCGACTGTGGACCACCACCTCCTCGTGCTGCTGCAACAGCCGCAGCAGCAGCAGCAGCAGTCCTCATCCCCGGTTGGACTCGACACACATGAAAGTGAACATCGCTGCAACCTTCAGGCTGAAGATGTCCCCTGTCTGGGCCTACTTCGCGAAGTTGCACCGGCGGTTCCGTCCAGGGGATGAACCAGGGCAAGAATGTCATGCTGCCTACATCGCGGAGATGGCGAGGAGTGTCGCCTGTACACCCACAACGGTACCAAGGCTTTGATCCGACATTCACTCAAGACATCATAGTGTATTATACACCCGAGGCGATTAGTCAGAGATGCATCGCACGAGCGTAGCTGTTTTTAGCGGATAGCGACCCAAGCACATCCAAAAAATCGTAGATGTAGCATTACTAAACCACATTTCATGGGCCGCGGCCCGGGCGGGCCCGTCAAAACACGTGAGCCGACTCATGGGCACGGTGGGCGTCGTAGTAGCAGTATCGGTAGCACACCATATCTCACGAACAGCGGTCCGGGCCCGTCAATACACATGGGCCGCCTCATGGGCCGGGCGGAGCTGGCCATATAGAGCTCACATCTCAAGGGCCCGGCCCATCAAATTTCGACAGGACGGGCCGCGGCCCGGCCCGGCCCATCAACTTTTGAAAATGTGAATTGCCGCGGTCCAGCCCCAGCCCATCACATTTTCAACTGCTCCTGGCCCGGCCCGGCCCGGCCCATAACATTTTCAAAAGTATCGGCCCTGCCCGGCCCGGCTCGGCCCGTCACAATTTTCAGATCGGCCCGGCCCGGCCCTGCCCGGATACACGGCCCATGACAAGCCCTGAAAATATCCAAAGCCCTCGCGAGAAAAAAATCATGTGTGCAACGGGCGTACCCGAGATTCGACACAGGAAAGGAGGCTGTTGCATCAATTTAATGGAAAGAACCAAGCGACCGCACGGCTAACCGCTTCACCACGCCCCGCCGCGCCTCGCCCTACCTCCCGCTACAAAAACCACCACCAACAGACTGACGACATCTTCACCACCGCCTTGTACCTCCTCTCTTCCCCAACCCCCCCCCACCAGGAGGACACGCTTCACCAAAATGCAAGCGTGGCGTTTTCTAGCCCCACCACAAGCAAACTTCACCATCCTCTCTCTTGTCTCTCTGCTTACTGCTGTGCGCCTTCGGTATTTTTTCGTCGCCGGCTGAGATTACAGTGCTCGATATCGCGTGACCAGTTTGGTTTTTCGTTTTACGTATGCATGCTATCATACCTGCTGTGCTGTATAACACCTGGTGCCAACATTGCCCGGTTACTCTTACTACGGTAGACGCGCGCGCCCCTCCCTTATCTGCTATGTCGCGTAAACGGAAAAATTGACGACGGTAGGGAGACGCTTGCCTCCTTTTTTTCTTTCTTTTTTCTTTTAAAATATTTTATCGATCGGGGTGCTTGCCTTGCCCACTGTGACATCCAGTCGTGTAAAGTCTGATCCGATGTAAAAGGAGACCCCCCTCCCATAGAAATCGACCACAAAACAGCGCGCACGTACTTTTTTTTTTCAAATACGTAGGCGTGTCGTAAACTCTAGACAACAAGTACTACAAGGGAGTGCACGAATGCGGCATCATCACAGTCAAAACCCTACTGCCACTGTCACGACTGCCACAACCATATGAACTGCTAAAAGCACTACCATGTCACAGACTCAAGAATTTACGCTTCAACTTTTTGGAACAAAACAAAAAAGGGTGACGAACAAACAAGTTAAAATAAACCAAAGCTTCCATACGCCTGTTCAGCCGCTACAAAACCCTTTAGAAGGTGGAGACACGCTCTCCTGACGTCGAAAGGGCGGGCGGGGGGGTGGACGACGCCTCTCCCGGCAAGAGCAAAATGCCTCTTTATCGGAAGACGCTAACACACATACCCCGTCCTTTCCACCCAGACATCACCGAAAACCCCCGAATGCTCTGTTCCACGAAGGACAGTATGGGAACGACGTCCCTACCATTCTGGACGGGAATATAAAGAACGTTTGGTCTACATATTTTCACATAAATGTACCTTATATTTCCGTCCAGAGTGGTTCACCTCTTTTCGCCCCCCCCCCCCCCCCCCCCCCCCCCCCCCCCCCCCCCCCCCCCACCCCCCCCACCCCCCCCCCCCCCCAATGACTTTGTGCCGCCTTTCACCAAACAAAACACAAAACAAATTGCACGTCCAGTCCCGTCTTCCGATCCGTGCACGTGTGCACGCACGCACACAAGCCTACCACCAGAAAAAGACATCCCTGTGGGTTTAGCTTGTAAATCTATAACGCACAGAATGGAATGCATCAGCCGACGGAAAAACAAATGATCCAACGCGCCAGATCTAAACTAACACTGCAAGAATGAACATCAGCAGCACCAGCAGGAACAGCAGCAGCAGGCGAGAATTTAGCATACGACGTGGAAAAAAACGCACATAACCCCCCCCCCCCGTGCTCCGTCTCGAAAGGGACGCGTGGTCAATGGTCAAATGACTAAGGCAAGCAACAAAAGAGTACGCCCTCCCATACGACTACGGCCATGCATGCAAATGAAGTCCCCCCCCCCCCCCCCACCTCCTTCCAGACTCCTACGGCCAAAACAGAAACACAGAAACACGAGCATCCAGGCGTTTCCCGATCGAGGGGCGGACACAAACGCTTCATGCAGCAACCCCCATCCGCGCGGCCGACCACCCATCAGCCTACAGCAGGCTCTACGAGAAAAAAGTACGTGCGACCTTGCACGTGAGCTCCGCCATTCGCTTGGAGTAGCCCCACTCGTTGTCGTACCAGGCATAGATCTGCAAAACAAAACGAAAACAGGCAAAATAAACGAAACAACGAAGACCCGATGTAACGAAAAAAAGTACAAGACCGAAGGAGGAGGAGGAGGGGGAGGAGGAGGAGGTTCGCAGCACGGGGAGGTGAAGGGGAGGGGAGGGGAGGTGGCGTATTCATTTGTTGCTCGCCTTATGTAGTCGTTTGGACCACTGACCACGCATCCCTTTCGAGACAGGGTGCACTGGTCGCACTTTTACAGTTAATTTGAACTCACAGCTGACGAATTTATAATAATTACATTTAATTAATCGAGACACCTCCAACATTCGGGCGCCTACGTATTACATTTTTTTTCGTGTAGTACAGGGGTCGGAGGCGGAAATAAACACGAGACAGAGGGATCGTCACCGTAGCGAGCCACCAAAAAAAAGCGTTGCGGTCCGTTGACGGGGGCCTTATTACTGCCCCTAGCACCCAACGGGGGGGGGGGTCTCATTAGCCGCATGTCATGCATGGCCGCAGTCGTATTACCGTAGGCCCTCGCATCCCTACAATGCCGGTACGGAGCACGTCGGCATTTCACCGACAAGACAAACATTGCTTGCTTGCACCGAGCCTTGCCAAGCGCCAAGAGGTGTTCGGCGAGGGGCATGAAGGGTGAGCTGCAAGCGTGTAGGGGTGCGAGAACAACAAAACTCGATGCCCCGAATCAGGACAAAACGCGTGAACGAAAAAGGTCGATGCCTCGAACCAAATACACCGCCAGAAAGCCAGCCAGCCCTCGGGGAGGAGGGGGAATAGTCTCCGCTATGATACCGTTTTTTCGGCGTGCACATGTACCTATATATATACGTCGGTTAGGATTAAGCAGAGCCATTTATAAGGGAGACTGGATTATTGGTATCATTTCGTTTTTTGTTGTTGTCAATTATTAACGTCTTGATTGATCACGCCGTCCATGTCTTAAATAATTGAACTTTAGGTATGATTGGAACAAGCGCTGATGCACATTGTCAGATGGCAAACATAATTGAAAACAAATCACGTGCCTTGACACAGGTGCCGTCCACCACCATGGTTGAGCGCGCGTCGACGATGCCGGAGCGCTCGTCGTTGGTGTAGTCCGTGGACACCAGGGGCCGCGTCTCGAAGCCCAGGATGCCCTTGAGCGGCCCGTCTTTCGAGGCGGTCTTGAGCAGCTCGTTCACCTCCGTCGCGCTGGTGTCGCGCTTCACCTGTTTGTTTCGTCCGTCCGTTCGTTTGTGCGGTAGGTCGTTGGTTCGGAGAGACAATAATAAATGAAGGATGGAAACGCTTTTAAAATAAGAGAAAATAACGCGAAAACACAGCAGTGGTGAACCGTCTGCACCCTGGAAAATAAAATAAAAGGAAGCGGAAACACAGCAGTAATCGGCCGTCTATGTAGAGGGTGGAAACTAAATGTACATAAAGCGAAACACAGCAGCAATAGGCCGTTTACAGGCTCCAAACGTAAAAAAGTAAATGAAAAACGAAACACAAGCAGAAGCACTGGATTGTGTTAGAGGCTGGAAAAATAAAAGCAGACATAACGAAACGCCGTAAACGACCCGTCTAGAGGCTGAAAACACAGCAAAAATGGAACGTCTGGCGACTGGAAAAGCTAACACACACAAAAAAGGCGAACCACAGTTCGCAGTATCGGACCGGACCGTCTATGAGGTTGGCAAACAAAATAAAAACCACACACAGCCCCCGTAAATGGACCGTCTAGCGGTTTCAACTAACTACTGTAACTCTTGTTACTATCTACCGCAAACACATACGCCACACTAATTCCAGGTAAATTTATCCCCCCCAAAAATTTAGGCGCAGTAACAAAATGCGGGTATGACCCCTTCGCTACTTTAGAGGGATACAACAAATAACGACGAGAACGGACGAATACAGCACCGGCCACTGCCTGACTGGGAGAGGTATTGAGCGGAGGGGATAACCTACTACTCTACTCAGCCAGCGCTGCGCTGCTGGTCAGAATAAAAGGAACCCACCTTGCCTCACTTCCTCACCTGGAAAAGTTGACGAAAGCCGAGAAAATCGAACCCGTAAATATATCATTTATTGGACCGAAGAGATAACCTACTACTAGTAGCAGTCAATACTGTAGCTAGAATAGTAGGTTGAATCCCTTCGGTCCAATAGGACGGTCCGGTCAGTGATACATATTTTGGTTCGAAAGTGCAAAAACAAAAATAAATCTACCGTGCGTACGAAGCGCGGGTCACAGCCCCATCAAGACAGAACCCACTACCCATCGCCCCAAAAAACAAAACAGACACCATTGCGGTGGGGGGGGGGGGGGGGGGGGGGGGGGGGGGGGGGGCGTAGTAATCCTCACCAACATATGGTGTGCGAATGTAGGGGGATACAGCAGTTCACGTTTTTTCTGGGGGGGTTCATCTTGGGGGTTCTGATTACTCTTACAACATTAGCCCACCCCGAAACTACTGCAGAGGCAAGGAGAAGCATCGTATCCCCGCAACTCACCTCGAACACGCAGTCGGTAATGGACGAGTTGAGCATGGGCACGCGGATGGCGAGGCCGTTAAGTTTCCCCTTCAGCTCCGGAAAGATGGTGGCGATTGCTGTCGCCGAACCCGTCGAGGTCGGCGCTAGGTTAAGCATGCCCGAGCGGCATCGCCTCAAGTCCTGCCATGGGAGGGGGTTGGGGGCGGGGGGTACTCATTGTCACGCATGGCCGTAGTAGTAAGACCACAGACCCTTGCATCCGTACAATGCCGGGGCGGAGCACGTCGAGTTTTCATCGACCGGGCAGGCATTGTTCGCACCACGCGCGAAGCGCCGTGTGGTGTTTGGCGAGTCACATGACGGGTCAGCTGCATCCTACTGCTGCATCTTCTACTAAGAACCGCTTGTTATGTGGTCACTTGTTTGCACATGGATGACAGCTTCGAACTAATTGAGGGGGGGCGGGGGGGGGGTGTACTCATGTCGTGCACGGCCGTAGTCGTATAACCATAGACCCTCGCATCCTTACAATGCCGGGACGGAGCACGTTGGGTTTTCACCAACCAGGCAGACATTGCTTGCACCAAGCGCGGGGGGTGGGGGCGGGGGGGGGGTTGTACTCATTGTCATGCATGGCCGTAGCAGTAACACCATAGACCCTCGCATCCCACAATGCCAGAATGGAGCACGCCGGGGAAACGCCAGCAGCACGAGGACGCGGACACAGGCAATAGGGGTCCAAAACTGAGCGGTGTCGTTTAGCAGATGATCGAGGTGGTCATATGCCCCATATCCGCTAGACTACCTAGATACGACCTATTGCAGGTTACCAGCGAAGAGAGCAGAGGAGTTCGAAGAATGTTCGCCGCGCGACATTTTGCTTGGGGCTCAACTAGTTTGTTTGTTTTTCGCAACCGTCGTGCGGGGCCGCTTCTTTTTAGGGGAGTCGCTGCTGTCCTAATGTTCTCTTGGCGGGAAGGGCAGTGCGTGCAGGCATCAGGGGCCGTTGCCACGCCTCTCGGGCGTCCTTTTTTCTCCTCTCCGAAGTTCGCGCTTGTCGGCCCGTTGCGGTGGTCGGAGGGCAGTTTCCCTCCCAAATGGCGGCATAGAAGAGAACAATCTGCGCATTGCAACGCCACCGTACCACTCCCTTACCTGCAGCCGGCATAAATGTACCCTCCCACCCCCCTTAACCTCCTCAACCCCTCCTTTCAACCCCGCTCTTCTCGCGCCCACGGGCCCCCATCTGCACCAAAAGGGGGGAAACAATCAGCACAAGAGCGGTAAAACACGCTAGCGATACCTTCT
This sequence comes from Saccharina japonica, assembly GCA_008828725.1. NCBI lineage: Eukaryota > Phaeophyceae > Laminariales > Laminariaceae > Saccharina > Saccharina japonica. Next base: position 149,286 of record MEHQ01004303.1, read on the forward strand.
TCTTGGTCATGGCCAAGTCGGTGATGGGCTGCGTGCCGGTGACGTTGTGGATGGTCGTGATGCACCCGTGCGCGATCCCGAGGTTCTCGTGGATCACCTGTTCCAACAAAACAACACAACGCCAACACACAGTCGTGGGCGCGCGGGAGAGGGAGCTCTTGCCTTCCACGTTGCCAAGCTTTCGAGCGTTCGCGGCGACCAGCATCTTGTTTTTTTTTTCTTCCTTTTTCCAAAGATGAACTTTGACAACTTTATAGGCAACCGCAGCAGCAGCAGCAGCAGCAACGGCTCTTCTAAAGAACGTCTACTGGACCGGAAAACCTAGTAGGCTAATCGATGTCCCCCCTTTCGCTCGCATCCGTCTTCCAAGAAATTTCTTACGGCTTGGTGGCGAACGAGAGGCGAACGAGAGGGGTCGCCCCACTGAAGCATGAATGCCGGGTTCGCTGCTGCTAGAACTGGGACGCGCTCCGGATGCCGCGAATCTCGCCCGCTTTTCTGTCACCTTCACGACGGGTGCGAGGCAGTTGGTCGTGCACGAAGCCGCGGTGCATATAAGGTGTTCCTCCGCCAGCAGACCGTCGTTGCAGCCCATCACCACGTTCAGGACTCCCTCCTGCTCGGGCGAAAACGATCGTCACGGCGACGGGGGGGGGCGGCGGCGGCGGCGTTGGAATACGCGCGGGTGCGCTCTAGACTCTCTCTTTATCTCCTTCTTTGTGTGCTCTTTTTCTTCTTCGTTTTGCTTCAACCTGGTCAGGCTTTATTTATTCCTCCCACTGCAAAATTCGACGAGAGTTGACGAGGGAAGAAAGTGCTGAAATCTTCTCGCGATAAAACTGCAAGGCAAGAACCGTAGTGGGGGAGGAGGGAGAGGAGCCTACTTTGTGACCCCGGATCTGAGTTACGACTAGGGAGGGAGAAAGACGGAAGTGCGAAGATAATGAATGGGATGGGGAACAAAAAAAAAAATCTGTGAGTGCGTCCTCTACCTGAAACATATCATACCCTGGTACCATACATGCCCTCCTCTCGCTTCGACGCGTCGCTCGTCCTTCCACCAGCGGAACCGGCGGGCTACGCAACACGACACGCCGGTATACCGCAGGAAATAAGCTACTGCTGTAGCCAGCCAGCCAGCCAGCCAACCAACCAACCAATTCACCAACCAACGCTGCCTTGTTCGACTCTTCACTTAAAACCCTTTTTAATACTGCACTCTTATTCCAAGACAAACCTAAACCTGACTCTAATCCCAACGTGTTTTGTCCAAACGATGATGGGAGTGCAGGTCCTAACAGCCCTAAAGGCCTAGATACACGGGGGTAAAGGTGTCGCACGCGCTTGCTTCTCATCTGTCGTTTTGCCGTTTCGGCGTTTGCGTGCAAGTACATATGCGCACGTCAGCCAATATACACACAACACCGCTCTGGCCGGAAATGTAAGGACGGTTTTTGTGCATATAGTCTACTACCGTAAAAGATAATCAGAATTGAGTTCGCACAAAAGGGGTGCGATCGTTTTTTTTTTTTTTCAGCGCTCGTTTTCTTGGTCAACGGCAAAGGGCAACAAAACAAAAAAAGTTGAACAATATCACATTTTCGGAAGGCTCTCTACCAGATCTTTCCGAAAACCATTTTGTTCGGTATTTTGGCAAAATTTCCCCCGTTCTTGAAAAATCGAGGGCTGAAAAAACGATCGCATCCACCCATGTGGCGAACTCAACGCCTTTAAGGTATATTTACCACTGTGGCCTCTACCGGCAATATACCCCCTCTGATGTAGACATACTGGTATAGAGGACGAGGAATATATTCCCGGCCAGAGGATACATGCAATATATATAATATATATACATATACATAAATTAAAGAAATTAAAAAACAACAGCTGTGAGCTCGAGAAATCGTCGAAGCTCATCTTTGCTAGCTGAGTGTAATACTTCGATAGCGCGTACTTACGGGTTTCATATATGCAGTAATATATATATATACATATACACAGTAAAGGGTAGCTCCTAACGTTTATAAGGCTCTCCGCTTGAGGAGGTCCTTCTGTCTCTCACCCAAAAATAGTCAAGCAAATAAATCGAGGTAAAAAAACAATCCCACGGCCTACGTATACAGGTATAACTACAACGACTATTATCGTGAAACATTGATGGTATTCCAACGATAAGGCATGCCTTGTAAGGCAATCGCCTCATTGGGTAGTCCCCCAGTTAAGGACCCCCCCCCCCTCCCCCATCAGTCAGTAATATTAAGTATTTGCCTCCGAAGACAAAAAAAGTGCTACCTTTGTTACCGTAGCACGGGTTAGAGTGGTATATACTCGAATGTGTTAAGGATACCCAAAACACCCCTTACATTCTATAACATTTTTAGGCATGCGGCTTATTAGGACTGCAGTCCCGTTGTGGGGACAAAACACTTCGAATTACTGTAGAGTCAGATATAGTTTTATGTACATTCAGTGGACTACTAAAATGATCCACTCGTTTTAAAACCGCACCCACACATTTGAGGGGGAAAATTGCTTGAAAATATGCTACGTAGGAATATTTTATAGTAGAAAAAAAGGACCAGAGCGGCATTGAGACCCACTCTGAGCGGAAATGTAAGGATCGTTTGGTCTTCATACTATTGCCTTAACGGTCCTTGTATTAACGTCCAAAGTGGTATATACGTATTTTTTACCTCTTTTACGGGAGCGGAGACTACAACTCTCTTCACGCCTCCATCGAAGTACGGCTGCAGCTTCTCCTTGGTCAGGAACACCCCCTGACGAAAAATGGGGGGGGGGTAGCATACGAGGAGGGGAGGTGGTTTGCCGAAAAGTAAGGCAGGTGCGGCTTGCACGGGCGGGGCATAAGGGAGGGAGAACGGCCGCCACAAACAGCACCGCCAGCATCAGCATCAAGACAAACGCCATCAACAACAACAACAACAACAACTGGGGGGGGGGTAGCATACGAGGAGGGGAGGTGGTTTGCCGAAAGGTAAGGCAGGTGCGGCTTGCACGGGCGGGGCATAAGGGAGGGAGAACGGCCGCCACAAACAGCACCGCCAGCATCAGCATCAAGACAAACGCCATCAACAACAACAACAACAACAACAATGGTGCAACTTGCTGGAATATACAAAGGCTGTTCCATTGAACAACGCAAGTTGAACCTCACGATCAAAAGGTACCATCAGCCCCCTGCGCGTCTCTCCACGAGACACCTGCGTATGTACACCATCAATATTCTCACACAATATGTGCCTCAAAAGACGAGTTTCGATGAAACTCCCATCGCACAGCTGACGCGTGCCGCGCGCGCGGCTCTATTGTTTCGGGCTGACGCACTGCCGCCGCTGCTGCCAAGAGCCGTACACGTATGACAGCTCGGTGCCATCTTCTGCCCACTCAAGGGATACATGTTTCTGCTTCGTTCGGACGACACCACGATAAACAAAACATATCTCAAACGACGCTAAAGAAGCGAAGGCCGCACTCTTGCATTTCTTGGGAAGTGTCGGCTTCGCGGGTGCGTGCAAACGATGCCTCAGCCCCCCGCCCCCCGCCGAAATCACTGGTGGCCGCCGCGGCAACTTGCGCTGTGCGCACGCCAGACCAACATCGCGGGGAAGCCCCCCGCTTACCCCCCCCCCACTACTGTCGACACCCTAAACCATTGTGTTTCTGCTTCGCATGGCAATAACCACGACCATGACGATGGTGCGCATGCGTGCGCGAGGTGGGTACCCCCCCCCCCCCTCTGCAAGCAACGCCCGCCTGGTTTGTGAAGATCCGACGTGCTCCGTCCCGGAATTGTAAAGATGCGACGGTCTATGGTTATAAGACTACCGCCATGCACGACATGAGTACACACCCCTCGCCCCTTCTCTCTAGAGACACCACACTCACGGTGCAGCAGCAGACCACATCGACACCGCGGGAGGCCCAGTCGGTGTCGCCGATGTTGGCGTTGACCGTTACAGGAATGCGCTTGCCGTCGACGGAAAAGTGATCCGTGGTGTCTTCGAACTCCACATCGCGCTCCCTGTGGCGACAACAAGCCACGGTCGGCGGTATACATATGAATAGGGGTAGGAGTAAAAAAATATCGTAGGTTGCGGTGCGAATAATTAGGGACAAACAAAATGTAAAAAAAAACAATCATGTAATTGTGGTGGCACTGAAAAAGGTTTTGGCAGGTTAGGTTTGGCAAGAGGTGCGTGTTGATATTATGTAGACCTGTCTGCTATATACCTCGTGTGTACCAGTCAGCAAGGACGGATCCAAGTGCTACAATATAACAGGTATCGGCGGATGATATCACAGCTGCAGATCAACAGAGGAGAGCCCAACGGTCGTCTACGCACACTACTGTCTTCATATCTTTCACTCAACTTTTACGTCACGATGAATTAATTTGGTATACCTGCGGTCAGTACGTAGCCGCGGGGGTGTTGTGATGGGAGCTGGCATGCGGGTTTCTAATCTACAAGGCGCTACATAATGTAGACCCCTTTTGAGATGGCTGAAGCGACCGACCGACCGACCGACCGGGATCCCCAACGCAAACAAGTTGACGACAGTCACAAATATCCTGCTGCACGAGTTCCTGGAGGCAGCTACATACTACTAATAGTATACAAACTACTACGTTCGTTGTAGGGATGAAATAGCCAGTTGTTGTCTTGAGTAAAATGGCGATCGCATCAGAGGGTCCAAAATAATGGAACCACGGATTCGATCAGAATGTCTCAGAATTGGTATCCCAGAGAGGTCACTTCTCTTCTTCGCTCCCGAAAACTCGTGAGCAGAGTTGGTCACGAAGTTCTTGAGAGCACGCCTAGGACTACCCGGGCGACACCGATCCTTCCGACAGACGCGCCCCAGACAGGCGTGACTTTGGTGAACGGGACCGTGAAGATTGGGGTCGCAGATACTACAGGTCCTGCAGTCAAAGGATGTGATTGTCAACGTTTAGTTTGGTAAGACGCTCCGGTTCCCTGGCGAGCCTGTAGTAGCGTTAACGTACCGCGTCTATGAGGCGATATGCACGGTCAGAGCGGTTATGGCGTACATCTATGCCGTACAGCGTATCCGAGGGACTTGGCCACTGCTCACGTTTTACTGTGGTTTCGGCTGAAGGTGGCCGGGGCAGTCTACGGCTCTCCGCAACCCGTATGGCGACCACTCTACAAGTCCACTTTGCAGGCGGCAGAGCCGCCGAGCCACTTTACGATGCACTAATAGTCGCGTGGGAGGCTTCCTCTGCTAATCGCTAACCGGGACGGCGGGGGACGAGATACCGAAATTTGGACGCTGGAAGACAGAGTCGGCGGCCATGTACTACATCGGGGCGACCTCTAGTGGGGAAGTGCGCGGTATAGTAAGAGATATCGCCACGAGAGCTACCTTTACGACACCAGCGGCCACTCTCACTTGAGTTCAAGAATGATTCCGCACCTTGTGCAGAAAATATTTGATCTAATGTTAAGGGAGTTTGGGTGAGACAACTCTGCACCTGACCTGTTATCACCTACAGAGACAAGACAACGTAAACACGAAGTATGGGCGGGACCACGGGCCGGCGCAGGAGGCCTCATCCAATCCAATACTTACATTAAATGATCTACGGTAGGGAGACATAATACATTAGTAAAATGGCGATCGCATCAGAGGGTCCAAAATAATGGAACCACGGATTCGATCAGAATGTCTCAGAATTGGTATCCCAGAGAGGTCACTTCTCTTCTTCGCTCCCGAAACCTCGTGAGCAGAGTTGGTCACGAAATTCTTGAGACCATCCCACCCACCTAGCAGTAGTATTCATAGTTTTGTTTTTGTACCCAGATCATTTACAGGTACTAACCCGACGCTGAGTATACGCCAGCCAAGCGTCCACTCAGCGCGGGAGGATATACCAGGCGAGGACCCCCTGCCGGCGCAGGAGGCCTCATCCAATCCAATACTCACGTTAAATAATCTACGGTAGGGAGACAGATTACATTAGAATAGTTGGTCATAATTTTGTGTTCAAAGTCCTCCACGCAGGAGGGCAGGCAGGCAGGCAGGCAGGCAGATAGACAGGCCGGCTAGGCACACCGTCGGGAACACCGGCATAGCGGGCGAGCGTGGAGATACGCGATTTTGAGTGAGTGCGTGAGTGAGCGTCGCTTCTCAGTGGCGGTTTGTCAGGGGCCACCCGCGCGCTTTTCGAAAGAACTGAAGGCTGGCTTTGCCACCATGACCACCATCATCATCATTATCACCATCGCCATCGGGGTATATGCCTTGCCTGGCCATAACAAAATCAGTACCTAGCGCGGGACCGCCCGGGAATCCTGGCGTGTCTACTCGTACGAACCGTGCCTGGAACCTTCTCCGTGATTCGTACTTTAACGCATGCTATCCTTGCTTCCTTCTCCCTGTCTTCGTGCCTCGTTGTCTCTCATTCTAGGATTTACTTTGTTAGCCTCGAATTTCAATTTTGATTCGTTTCGTACCGTATCTTTCTCTGTGGTGCTTTCACACACTTGGTATGGAAATATAAATCAAGGTATATACATCATCGTACGATATAATATATGACCTTTCCCGTTTTCTCCGTTTGGCGTGTCCCTCTTCTGCGTTCGTCTGCGTGCCTATATACGTAGGCTCGTGCCTGCACATTAGGCTCATGGTACGAGCTGCTGCTTGATTCACTATGGACCAATATGACAATAACTTGGGGTTGAATTATGATACCTATCGTATCAGTATTACGAGGAAACAACGAAAATCAGAACCGAAACTGGTAGGTAATCATAGAGGAATATGGGATGTTTCAGTGCATCGCCTATTCTGATTACTACTGCTGTATCACCCCCCGTAAACAGCAGCAGTAGTGTTTACGATTTGGCCCGGCTTCGACGAAATGGTTGACAATTAGTCCGCACTAGCAGGGCCAAGGCCCATACCTACGGGTCATGACTATACAATATAGTCATACGTCATACTCCTCGTACCGAACCCACCTGAGGCGGACCAACCACTTTCATTTGCAGGGCCTTCCTCGGGAAAATTCCCGAAGATTTCGGGAATCGAGTAAATCAACCATATCAAACTAACCAATGCCGAATAAACAATGTTAAAAGCACCACAAGACAAAACCACGGCGAATCGAATGACGGTGTTTTTTTTTTTTTTTTACCCAGTAGGAACCGCGGTATGGTTCATGGTAATTTACCACGGGAATTGGTGTTTTTTTTTTTTACCCAGTAGAACCGCGGTATGGTCCATGGTAATTTACCACGGGAATTGGCTTTTACAATTCCCGTGGTAAATTACCATGGACCATACCGCGGTTCCTACTGGGTAAAAAAAAAAAAAACACCGTCATTCGATTCGCCGTGGTTTTGTCTTTCTTGTGGTGCTTTTAACATTGTTTATTCGGCATTGGTTAGTGTGATATGGTTGATTTATTCGATTCCCGAAATCTTCGGGAATTTTCCCGAGGAAGGCCCTGTTCATTTGTTTGTTTTATGCTTTTTTTTAATAACCAGCTATATCACACTTCATCTGATATATACGAAGTATATGGTACGTACTGCTGCTGTACCTTTAGTCCGAAATGTGTACGATACCAAGGTATGACAGATGTATATTCACATACGTAGTAAAATTCTATTCTTTGAAAGCTAGAATGTCTTGCGACTGGTATGTACATATACACATATACACATATACACATATACACATATATATAATATAATACATATACATATACATACCGGTACCGGTACCCTCCCGCTGGTACGAGTTCTATTAATATACGATATGATTGCGATGAGGTGTGAGAAACCACAACAACCACCAACCATCATCCAAGTTATGTGCTACTTTTTAGAAACAGAGTACGAGTACGTATACATACAATAGGCGGTGAAATGTTGCACTGGCGCATACATGTTGTAAATGGGCGGAATTAGGCGCAGCGCATATGGCGGAGGCTAACAGACTATTGTTGTGTGCGTTGCCAGGCTTTCTTTGCTGATTTGTTTGACGGCGCACGTTTTTCGCCGTCGAAGTTAATGCTAACTGTGGTATCTTGTTATAATAATAAAAAAAGGAAAATGTGTGCTACGGTAAGTATAGTAGGCGAAGTTGTCTTGAGGCCTTCGAAGAAATGTTTTTCGAGCGTATTTTACGCAAAGATAAAAAAAAAGATATGCTTTTGTTTGAGGCCACATCGTCGGGTGTTTCGCTTAGTATGTTTACTCTAAAAAATCGCAACAATCAAACAACAACAAAAAAGTCCGACGGACCGCCTATAGGCTCCATGTGTGTGGTCCACGGTTAGCACTACGATCACTGCTATTTAGATACTCACACAAATACTGTATTATACCATTGAAAACTAGAAACTTCACAAGCATGATGCCGGCCCTTTCGCGCGAAACGAAGGAAATACACACCCTAACGATTCGGGGAATAGAGGGGGGGGGGGGGGGGGGGGGCCTAGAGACCTCACTTAGATCGAAGAAAAATACGAAACAAGCGCAGGGACTGGAGACTAAAACCAGAAGCCAGTCACATGATTATTATTATTATTTTTTTATCAACACTTTTACTTTCCAGGTCAACTCGTACAGTATGTAGCGAGTATTACCCTCGACAGCCTTCTGGGCAAGCCGCCGCAATCACAGGCGTCGCGTCCCCCCTTCTCCCCCACCCGGTACGCATTACAGTAGTAGTGGTCCCTCTATATAGTGCCGGTATGCGCCAGCCAACACTACCGGCAATATACATAGCGGCAACCGGCACTTGTCCGCACACTGCCACACTGGTTAATAACATCTGCGCCAAGCCATTTCACCGGCACAGTAGCGGGCAACCGGCACTATAGAGGGACTCAACCGACACTATAGAGGTACTGCTGCTGTATTCCCACTACTCGTCAACTTTTTTGTATCGGATTTTGCCAACTCGCGCTCTCGCGACGAGCACCTTCGGCGAAGGAAGAAGGCCGAGAAAAACATGAGTGGACGAGGAAAAAAAAGGACCAGGTTTTATGGTTGTAACAGCCAGTACAAGGTAAACGTTACCCTTTCAAGCATATTTCTCACATTGTTATGCATCGGTTGGTCGGTGGTGCACGAAACGGCCAAAGTCCATTCGTTGGGTTTTGGCGACTGATAGTGGTACCCCAGTGATGTCGGATTACGGCCAGAACAACTCTTTTACGTTTGACGAAAATGTAACCTCTCGTTGCGGAGAATTATCGCAAAAGCAGGGGACGTTTAAGAGGCCTTCCCGCTAAGGTCGAAACGTACACATCCAGAAGCAAGGATGAATATAATACGTCACCGCAGATGAGGGTGAAACACAAAGTTCTTCTACTGTACTGCTGCTGCTCTTGCTACCGCAAAATGGTCAATTCTGAGAACCGCTCACAAGAACCGCAACCTCAAACCCGTAAAAGGCGTTTTTTTCTTTGGGAGGGGATTGATCTCTTTCATCCCCGTTTCCGAGAAAATGGGCATATTCGCGCCCTCCTATGTACACACGGAAACGTTATTTGTCAAAAGGAAACAAAACCCTACAATTCAAGAAGAACAGCAAAACATTCGAGAACTTTCATGTGCGTATATATAATATGTATATATATATATGAGAACCGCGCAAGAACCGGAACCGGGAACGAACGTACATCCTTGTCAACAAAGTGTTGAAAAAAACTCTCGAGTGTTTTGAACCCGAAAATGTATATACGTACGTATATCTGGTACAGTATACAAATATGCGACGCGCACGTGCGGCGTCAACTGTTGCGAATGGACCCTTTTTACTCCTCTTGCACGGTTGTGCAGAAACTTAAAAAGTGTCTATATAGTTCCAACAAGCGTTTTACCCCAACAGCCGTAGTGAACTCCTATACGAGGGATGCACGCCCGCTTGGCCAGGGGGGCAATTTCGGCGAAGGGCTCGAATCTCTCACTCAGACTAGAGTGCCTGGATTTCTTGGTCATCGAAGCCGCCATCGCCATTGTCAAATCCTTTGCGTGGGAGCCAGGAGCTGCCCCGGGGCGCCGGGGGGGGTGTACTCATATCGTGCACGGGCGTAGTCGTATGACCATAGACCCTCGCATCCCTACAATGCCGGGACGGAGCACGTTGGATTTTCACCAACCAGGCAGACATTGCTTGCACCAAGCGCGAAGCGCCGTGAGGTATTGGGCGAGTCGCATGGAGGGTGAGCTGCATCCTGCTAAGAACCGCCTGTGAGGCGGACTTGCATATGGACGACAGCCTCCAATGAAATGCATTAATTTCTGGTGTGGCCACTTCCAGAGACAGCAATGGGTATCACTACGTATCTGCTTCGTGGATGCCTTGCCATATACACACTACGCGATACGATCATTCCCCTTGTACGGAGATGAGGTTATCAACCCCGCACAAATGATCTAACAAGACCGCCAGCATGGGTGACCGCCAAAAAAAAAAAACGGTACCCTGGTTGTCGAGCTCACGCAGTGAGAGGCGTGTTTTACAGCGTCGTTGCCAACCGACGCCAACCCAACCTATAAACATATAAAAAATATATAGGGGGGGGCGCCGGGGGGGGGGGGGGGTCAACTTGATACTCATGCATGGCCGTAGTCGTATGACCATAGACCCTCGCATCCCTACAATGCCGGGACGGAAAATGTCGGGTTTTCACCGACCAGACAGGCATCGCTAGAACCAAGCGCGAAGCGCCGTGAGGTGTTCGGCGAGTCGCATGAAGGGTGAGCCGCATCCTACTACGAACCACTTGTGAGGCGGACTTGCATATGGATGACAGCTTCAATTGAGTTAAGTTAATTTCTGGTGTGGCCACTTCCAGAGACCCCCGGGGGGGGCGAATTGAGGGGTTTTCTATAAAGTCGTTAGATTATATTTATAGGGGACGGGGGGCGTAACGTATTTACAGCCGGCGGTCCAGACCAATTACTTACCGCTAAAACATTTAATGCGGCAGGCCGACATCACTGACATGATGCTATGAGCGTTACTGGCTAGCTACATAGATGGCTGGACTCGTTGGCCTGGCCGCTAGCGCTCGCTTTTCGCTCTTCGACGCACGTCGAAAACTCTACGAGTACGAGTACGGGGCCACTGGTTGCCTGATGGCTGAAGGAGTCTGCAGTTTGTACGTATATACATAAGGTACGATCGTACTATAAATACTACTTTATAGCAGACGTAGAGACGAAACACTACGACGTGGAAACTGCTCGTCTCGTCAACAGCTAGGGGTATGGTGCAAATACAAACTACACCAGTAGTATACCACGTATACAACAACACGTATATAGGTTGTACGCATATGGGTTGCATATTAGGGCCCGTAGAGCTTTACGTGTGCATCATGGACTGCTGTTCTATCGTATATACCCGCCCATCGATATACTGACTGCTGTAGTACCTGGTACGTATATACCTGGCATTACTACCCTTGCCACCCGGCAATGCGTGGCATGAGCTTCAACTACACCTGGTGTTATACGTATTTACAGACGATATTCAGCACTCCCACGGTCCGTGCTGATTATTATCTTCGTTACGTACGTAGTCCAAGAGATGTTCGTGCTAATCCCGTCATCACCAGCAAGTACATAACTACTGTATATACGTACATACTGTACCACTCTGGCCGCGAATTCAAGGGCCCGCTTTAACCAACAAAACACAGGAATTGAAACGATTTAAAAAAAAACCGAATTGAGTTTGATTATGATTGCCCAAAAACTGAATCAACAAGGAGGCGATTTCATTTTGGGGCAAGTGGAGTTCTATTCGTTTCGATTAGTCTCGATTTGATTCAACGAGTTTGACAAGGATGTCCCAAACGACTTATTTTGGAGAGTAATTTAACCTAATCGATCGAATCGAAGTTGAGGAGTTTATCCACCTGGACAAGGCATGTTCCACGCGACTGAACCATGGCACGAAACAATTTCTGCGGTGTCGTAGGCAGCTTCAGAGGCGAGAAGCCGCCATTGCGAGGGGTGGAACCACCGGAATATAGCGGCAGCGCGGCCTCCAAAGGCTCTTAGCACAGCCTAGATAATCTGAGGCGCTTAAAACAAATACAAGGCCACCGCGGACCCAGTTTTTCGTCGTGCTGTACCTCCAAAGACACGCGAGCAACCATGACACCCCGAGTTCCACCATAATTTCGATAGCTGCATTGCCGTCGCTCCTCCCCGAATGGGGCTTCAGGGCTGCTGCGTCAACCTGCCCAACAGACCCCAAGAGCTATAGGCTTCCCGCCGGTGCCGGCACATGAAAATTCAGCCGCCGCCGGCGTAGCACCGGGGAGGGCGCGTGCCGTCGCTCGCCTCGTTGGTTTCCATCGGGTGTTTGTTGATCCTTTTGTGTGTTCAAAATATATATATATATATACCTCGACGTAGTCCTGGGCTGAAAAAGAAGAGCAGACGCCAGGAAAAAAAACGTTTCCACGCCGCCAGGCCAACACTGCAGGGAGGCGTTCTTATTCGGTGGACACAAGGCGTTTGTTAGGTTCCGGGACCTACTTGCGTTGACCTTGTGCGGTTGATGAACTTATGTGGGCTGAAAAAAAATCGGGATTGCACATACCGGTAGCCTGGCGAGTCAGGCAGCGGACGATACCGGGTGTGTGTTGACGGGAAACGTTCGGGCACCGCACACGTACCCCCACAAACATTATTGTCCGTGCAGAAGCGCGGTTCTTCCACGGCTATAACGACGCTAGCGTGTTAAATACTTCATGCTCCATGGCGGTCGAGACGTGTTGCCCACGAGCCATTACTACACGTATCAAACGAGAAGAACACACATGTTGGTGGTTTTTACAGCAGCAGCAGCAGCAGCAGCAGCAGCAGCAGCAGTGCCCATACCGCTCTCTGCTCGTTTAATGCCCACGGTGGCACTGGATATGGCGGAGACCTTCGCGAAACGTGGCATATTGCGGAGTGCGGCAGTCCCCACCGTGGCGAGGGTCACGCCGAGGACTATCACCAATCAGGTCGTGGTCGGTGCCAAATCGGGTCGTTCGTTGGTGGTCCGGGCGATTTTCTCCGGGTAAGGAGTCCAACTATTCGCATTTGTTTTGATCATCACCCGTGTGCACGACGCATATAGTGCTGCTCTCTTGTCTTGTGAGCTGGACCAAGAAGTGCGCGCATTTTTTTTTAATTCTCGCAAGTAAGTGCCGCCGTGTCTTCGCGTCCTGTCCTGGCCGATGCATGCTGACAGGATGTCGTGGACCCAAAAGAGGTACCCCCTATGTTCGAGTCCATATCGGGGGTTGCGTTGGCACTTTGTCCTGGCCATCCGCTAACAGTATGGTTGAGTCACGTTGGTATTTACAGAGACCTCGGATGACCGCAGCAGCGTTTTGTCTGAATGCCGGTGCAGAGCCCGTACGCTATCCACGGTGTAGGAGCCACAGCACACTTGTTGATCTACGATGGAGCCGATGGGGCGGGGTGCCCAGGTTCCAAAGCCCGATTCACGGCTAAACGAAGGTAGACATACATAGAGAGAGCTATGCGGTGAAATTTATGTGTGTTAACCAGCAGAAGGTCTGCGTGTGTGTGCTTCCCCTCGGAATCTAGAAAATGCTCGCGGAGTCAGGCGGCGGAGGCTTCTTGGTGTACGTCTGAGGCAATGAATGATCTGTGAGCCTGGGACGCTCGAAGGCTGTATCGATCGGTCGCCAAAATTTGCTCCGAACGCGCTGCAGGTGAAACATGTGAGGCCCTGCAGTGGTCTGGGGCAGTTAAAAAGTTTTCCTCATCATAATTTTGTATTGAGGGCATTGGCACCGGGTGTACTGGTAGACACCTCGCAAGGCGGTCCTCTCGTGGGCGTGGTCGAAGGCGATAAAGCCGTCCGTCCGTCCGGAACGGTATACCCATCTCCGTTTCACATCTGGTGGGAGATGCACGTGTGGTGGTATTGGACCGGTCGACCCAGACGGAGCGGGTGTACATGTGTCGGATCAGGCTGGTTTGTCGTGCAAAATCACGGATGGTGACGGGAGTGCGAATCTTGCCGACTGATGGCTAGCGTGGGTTTCCAAGCTCTTGTGCCGCATTTTCAAGTGATATACGCGATACAAATGGTGTGGGGCAGTCCAAATGTTTCTTCATACAATCGGTGTTGTGGGCGCTGACACCGGGTGTACCGGTGGACGTTGCGCAAGTTGGCCTTCTCGCTGACGGGTTGAAATACGGTAATCACTACGGTGGCTTGATATATCCACTGCTGTAATTATATCAAGCCTTGTGTACCAAAAGTAGCCTCAAGAGTGCTGTATCTTCGGCAGAGGCAAGAGCGAAGGTGCTCGCGCAGTTTCTATACCGAATCGACGATTTGAGGCAATATGCTCCGTTTGGAGCGCTCGTATCTTCGGCTGAGGCACGGGCCGATATTCCCGCATCGTTCTGTACCGAATCGATATTCAAGGACGCGTACGCCGTTGTGTGAAGTATAGCACATTCTCTAGAGTCACGAGCCAAGGTACCCCCATCGTCCGGTGCCGAACAGATGGGCTAGGAAGCGTGCGCCGTTGGTGAGCTGGTACCTCCCGCAGTGGCACGAACCAAGGGGTGCTTTGTCAAGAGCGGATATTTTCGGCAGAGGCAAGGGACAGGGTAGGGTGCCTGCGTAGCTTTTTTGTGCCACATCTCGGTGATTTCGGACGCGTGCACCGCTTACTGAGCTGGCATCTTTGGCAGAGAGGCAAGGGCCAAGGTGCCCGAGTCGTTCCGTGCGGGGTAGGCAACCAAGGACGCGGAACACCGCCGTGTGAGCTACGTTTTCAGCATAGGCGCCGACCAAGGTACCCTTCGTCGTTCTGTATACCGAAACTTATGATACAGGGAGCGGGAGCGTACGCTGTTTGACAATCTGGCAAGCCTGGGCATTTGTTTGGTGAGCTGTTGTCTTCGGCAGAGGTTCGTACCAAGGGGATGTTGATCAAGTGGGGTACCAAGAGTGGTGTATCTCCTGCAGGGGCAAAGGCCAAGGTGCCCGCGCAGTTTCTTGTACCCAATTGGTGATTGAGGACAGGCGCTTCATCTGCTGAGTTGGTGTCGTCGGCATAGGCACGAACCGAAGTTGTTTTGGTATATAAGAGTGGTGTATCTTGGACAGAGGAAACGGTTGAGGTGCCCCCGTACTTTCTGCGTGCTGAATCGTTGATTGCGCTCCGTTTATGTGAGCTGGAATTTTTAACAGATGCACGGGCCAAGGCGCCCACACGGGCCAAGGTGCCCGCGTCGTTCTGTACCGAATCGATAAGTTAGGACGCGTGCCACACCGTAGCGTGTGATGCTGTATTATAGCATTTCGGCTTCGGTATGGGGCAAGGTGCTCTCGTCTCTCTGTACCGAGTACATAAGAGAGTTTGCGTGCGCCTTTCGCCGTGAGTAGGGACTCATTTCTTTGGCGATGAATTTCGTTTTGGTGGGACTCCGACTACCGATTACAGTTCGGGTGGCGGAATAGTCCAGGTGACAGTTCGGTGTGTTCTCGTTGGGAGAGCGGGGCCCCGGCAATCTCACGTTGCAACGTATTCACGCGTGATTCCCCAGTTGGGCCTATATCACGCTGAAGTGTTGGGGTTTTCGGCAGATACATAAATTGTTTTTGTGCATTGCGGGTTTGCCGAAGTTGGAATCCTGCAATCGGACGGGGTATCGGGACTTTGGCTCGATGGGGGTTGGTATTTCGATGGGTATTGCCATGGTTCATGGGTGGCACGATGAAGCCGTGCACGTTCTTGAGGTGCTGAATGAGGCCGGTGATGAAATTTTCTGAGTGGAATCAATCCGTGGTCAACATTAACCTCTAAAATAATGAGCGGGGAGTTGGTAGGCGACAATACCAATATAGTTTTACGTACTGCTGTGATAGCGACGTGTGTGAACCTGTGTTTCGTTACGGGATCTGCAGTAGGAGCAGGCGTGAAGTTCGCGGATTGTGCGAAGGTGTATCATAGGTCGACCGGTTCATGATGCCGCAGGAGTGTGGTCGAGGGCTGCTTGACGAGGGAGATGTCACAGGCTGCCCTCAGGGTGGTCAGAGGCCGAGCGATGCCGGGGGCGGCACGAAGAGATCCAACAGAGGTGCAACCAGGGCGCTCGAGCGGAGAGGGTAGCTTTTACCCGAGAAAAAAGTTCAGGGTTACTGTGTACCAGACGAACATACCTAACCCTAACTCTAACCCTGAGCCAATCAAAGCCAATCAACGTTGAGCACGGATGGGTCGACACGTTCGTATACTAATCTCTAAGCTGACGCAGGCTCACGCATTCCTACGTACATATGATATCACAGGATCCCAGTTTTTTTGTTGTTAAATGTACATAAAGGGATTCGAGGGGATCCAGTATGCAAAAATGACTACCAGTAGAAAAATGACAATCGGACTATAGGGATTCCAGGGGATCCAGAGGGAAAAAGTGGCGAGAAAAAATGACAATCGGAGCACGCTGCATCCGCCACAGTTTGATTGAGTGGCATGCTACATATATATACATATATATGAGGTTAGTTGGTCTATGGGCCAGATCTACTATTAATACGTACAGCAGTAGGCTACGTAACGCTTGGTAAGCATTCCATCAATCTCAATTGTCTCGTGCACAGTGTGTGCCAACCATTTCTTCTAACAAGTGGTACCCGAAAGCTCTACCGCGAACGAACACAGCCCAAAAACGGGTCGTAGTAGGGCCAGGAAGCCATACAATGGACGGGAGAAGGTTTACGTTGGTTGGCGAATGTTCATACCGGTATTATAAAGCTCCATGGTCGGGAACACCGGGTAAGGTGGGTGCCGTGGTGTGACATACAAGTGGGATAAGGCATCAGGAGAGAAGGCCGGTGACCAATATAAGGTTTGTTCGACGGACGAGAGGCCGGCCGGCAAATACCGAGTTTGAAGTGGAAATTGACATGCTGTGCGGGCGGGCGTACGGATGCCGGAATGGGGCTACCTACCAGATATGCACTTTGGGGGATGCGTATGCACACACTGTTAATTAATTACTTTTGGAAGAAGGGGAGACAAGGGTAGGGGTGGATGAAATTGAGTAATTCATGACTTGAACTACAGTTAGTAGTAGTGTGGATTAACTACTTTTGCAAAAGGGGGACAGCATTTTCACTTCGAGGGATAAATGTATATGCAAAAGGGGGAAAAAATAATTAATTTAGCTAAAGGGGGAGAACAATATATCGGAGTTTCAGCCCCGGGGTTTCTCCACCCCACCCCCCCAGGATAGGAATAAAAAAGTATTTGCACGGCCCAATGGACTTCGCGAAAATGCTGAAACTGCGATTTCGTGCAGGGGACATGGATCTGCCAAAAAGAAGAAAGAGGTACCAGTATACCAGTAGCCGGGAGGAGGAAGTAGATGCACAGATGTGCCCATGTGGCAAAGCAAAAGAGGGTAGAATTCACATATATAGTGGGAGGATGTGCAATGTACAAGCAGGAACGGGATGTGTTAGAAGAGGAAACGAGGAAAATAGACGAATGTGACATGGAGAAGTTTGGCACACTAGATAGTAGCGAGAAAACGATCGCTATCTTAGGAGATAGATGGTGGCCAAAGGAGTCGAAACAGGAAGGGGATAGGAATAGCAACACGTTTTTGTTTTGTAATATACGGGAAACAACGTAATGAGCGCCCACATGTTGGAGGTGTCTCTATTAGGAGTAGGAACGGTGCTCCGTCTCGAAAGGGATGCGTGGTCAATGGTCAAATGACTAAGGCAAGCAACAAATGAGTACCCCCCCTCCCCCCCAACCCAAATGACTAAGGCAAGCAACAAATGAGTACGCCCCCCCCCGCGTTCGAAGAGAGGGGCGATACGAGAGTACGTACTACCTAGTAATTAATTGACACAATTCCAAAGCAAAGTACGATCCGTCAGATTTTACGAGCAGGTTCAGATTTGGTATCACATGAAGTAATACTTCCTGCAAGTAGTGGACTACGGACGCTTCCACGAGGCTTTCAAGAACGAAGTACGCGTACAGGTATCATACAGTAGCTCACAGCCAGGTCGCCACACGTGTGAATCGAATCATCGAATTCTCTAATTGACCACGTAAGCATTGCTATTCAGTACCTGTGTACCTGCTCCACCGCAGGAAGAACATCAGTACCGGTCCCCTCACAAGAAACCTGACATCATATATATTCAGATTTTCTTAGCCTGAGTGCGCGCGATAACACACTTTCTAATGCTGCGCTTTCTTATTTTGGTCCCCGAGAAGACCTTCTCCCCAGTAGTACACAATGAGCGGACGGTGTCTTGGGCCCAAAGGCCAGCCACAGGAAGGGGTCATTTTTTTTTAGAGCTTTAGGCATTGACTTTGTAGCTGAGATTTTTCTTTATTTTTCAATTCGACAGGCGGACTTTCTTTTCAGTTATTTTCTTTTGAGCGGGGCGGTCCCTTTTTTCCTTTTCTTTTCCTTTTTTTTTTTTCCCATCCCATTGATTATCTTTGCAATTCTTTTCTCTCTCCCTCTTGCGTAGTCGTAACTCAGATCCGGGGTCACATAGTGGACACCTTTCCCTCCTGCCCACACGGTACGTGCCTTGCACTTTTATCGCGGGAAGTTTTCCATATTTCCTCCTCTCTCGTCGACTCGCGTACTGTATGTATATATTAAAAAATTAAAAAAACAACAGCTGTGAGCTCGAGGATTTCGTCGAAGCTCATCTTTGTATATAGACTGTACGGCAGCAGGTACGACTGTAATATGCAAACGAGTACATGCACACAGCAATGCAACATGATACCAGCATACCAGCACCTGGTATATCGTGATACAGTTAAGGCCCGCTACTAAGAAATGACAGTTTGACGTTTAGGCTCAAGGCCTTATTTTGTAGGCAAACTCGAGCTGTATTTTTTAATGAGACGTTTTTCTATTTCGCTGGGATCTCTTCAGCCGATTCATTTCTAAAAGGACAATTTATTATCACAACTTTTTGAGCGCTCAAAACCCATTTTCCTCGGTTTGTATACTCGTACTCGTACGTCCAGCGAAAAGCATGTTCATTTTGGCAGGAGACTGGGTATTCGGTTTGAAGGTTTTTGATCAATACTGAAAAAAAAACAAGAAGGAAAAGTTGCCCAGCCAGGAACCTCCACACCGCGGGACTAATCCAGGGGGTGATGTACAGCAGACAGTACAGACTATAGTGATGTAGTCCACGTTTCTTATTTCGCACGACGTTCAAATGAACCTCCTTGCTTATCTAATATGGGCGTCGATCGCCGCTGTTTCTTATGGTTGCTCTTTTCTATATTGTCGGCCAGTTTCAGCTTCATTTCTTACACCGAATCCCTTATTTTTCGCGAAAGGCCCAGCCTCCATTTCTTACTGGCACACCAGGTATTTCATATTAATAGCTGAGAATAAAAGTTGATGCCGCACTCCACAAATAAAAGGTGCTGCCGCAAAAGCCGTAACCAGCCGAATTCGCGTTTATCAAGAAGAGCGCCCAAAAACAACAAAAATATCGCAAGAAGCGGCAGTATCAAACTCTTGAATATGAACTTATGCAGCTACATTGGGCTCCTGGTTCCTCCTGCCCGTTGCAGCACCGCTGCTCGCCATACCCGGTCGCGGCACAACAGCAGTGGGCTCAATTTTTTACCACCCATCATGAAGAATGTCGTCATCGTCATCACCGCGTCATCACATCGACGGCGCACACAGAACCACTTTCGTGCTACTTATATCATACCAGAGGTATGTACGTAAATACAACAGCAAGCAGTAGTACTAATAGTGGTCCCTCTATAGTGCCGTTATGGGCCAGACAACAGTACCGGTACTACGATATAAAAAAGTGGAAGCCGATACTATTAATAGTACTCCGCGTACCACCTCGCACCACCACACTTTTTTTTTTTAAACCTGACGAGGTGCCATACAACCAGTACAGGAAACAGGAAATCTGGTCCGGGCTGGATTTCTTATTGGAGAGAGGGTGCTTTCTACACTAATTTCAAGATAACGAATCCCGAATTTCTTACTTTGCTATAAGCCTCAGTCTGGATTTCTTATTAGCCTGTTTCTTATTATGATAGGTGTCCTGTACTGTTTGTATAACATGCTACAGCAAGCAATACGAACGAGTATTTATCTCCCCAGAAATTTTGGAGCCTGTCCTGTGACCTGTGACCACTTACTATTAATACTACTCATATTGTAGATTTTTAAAAATACAGTGCATATATTTCGAACGCACACTGTCGCCTGCCCGGGGGGGGGGGTTTAAAAATACAGTACATATATTTCGAACGCACACTGTCGCCTGCCCGGGGGGGGGGGCGCGTCGCCCCCCCCCGACACTGGTATTGCATCCAAGCTCTGTTCGGCTGCCGTGCCAACCTAGGACTACACTGCTATTTGCGTCCAAGCTCTGGTACTGGATTTCGAACGCACACAACTCTCGCTCTTCCGATTTCCGATGCTCGTCGCATGGCGTTGTTGGCGATTAACGCGGGAACACCAACAACACTGCTGGTGAATCCCATCTGTGCCAGCGATTCCACACGCACTACGACGTACGTACCGGTAATTAATACGTATATGCGTATATGCGAGTGCGAGTACAGCAGTATAGAGGGCAACCGGCGCTACTCAACCGGCACTATTGCTGTACGTACGTATGTACGTATGTACCGGGCTGCGGGTACAAAGATACACATACACAGAGTACTCGTAGTACAGCAGCAGTACGCGTAGCAGCAAGTAGCGGTAGTATTAATAGTATATCATACGTGTATCATAAGCAGCTCCCATCTACTTACATACGATACTCGTAATCAGTCACAGCTCACAGCACACACCGCTTGTCATAGTGATCGATAGTGATTGCACCGCCGTTGCACCCCAGAGCTCGTCGTACAAAATACTTACAGCAGCAACGTATACGTATTCATACCAGCCGCTCGGCCGAGGTGCACTACGCAGCCCGCTGGAGGGGCACACAGCAAGCAGCAGTCGTTTCTCAAGCTATTCTGCGCGAGGGTGTATATGCCCACGTCAATTGCTCTGCTTGCTTGCTGCTGTCGTGCTGCGCGCCTCTTCTGCTACCTACCTCTCCTCTACTTGCACTGCCTGTTTGTACGGCTACTGCTGCTGCTGTATGTATCCATGCTCGTTTATTTCTTTGCATGTTCACCGCTTCTCTATCTGCCAGTATCTCGATCGAGTGAAATTGACAACGTGCCGCATCTCGATCGTACACTCCTTACCGCTGGACGGGCGGCGGATGGACTGGTCTTCTTCAAAAAGAAAAAGAGACTGGACGACTGGACAGACTCTCACCAGGTTCCGTGAATGGAGTCGTACTTGAGCAGGTAGCCCGCGGTCTCAGCACCTCCCACAATCTCGTTCACCAGCACGATCTCTGACAGCCGTCGTTGAGTCGCCACACCACACAGGAGGTCGAGGTCGAGAGAGAGGCACGAGAGGCACGCGCATCATCATCAGCATCGACACAACGAGCAAAAGCATGCTCATCATTCATTCAAAGGCAAACCCATCCCACAGCAAGCAAAGAGTCCACCAGACCACGTGACATGTCCCCGGGAAATCGAGCGCGCTGCACCTCCAACACGCGAGCAACACTGGTGGCCAAAGGCAGGAGAGCGAGGACTCGCTTCTCGCTGCAGCGGCCGGCGGCGGTGTGGTGCTTGCTTCCAACCATGACCGAATCGCGATGACGCCGCACCATCAAATTGCGGTGGTTCTTCTTACTTCTTTCTATACATACTCCTCACCGACGTCTGACATGTCCCATAAGAAACGGAACAGGCACCGCCCGATCCTGCCGAAGCCGTTGATCGCCACCTTGACAACCATGTTCCTGCTGGGCTGCTGCTGTTGCTGTTGCTTGCTGAGCTGCGGTCGTGGTGGCTGTCTGCCGCTGCTGCTGTTGCTGTGTGGCAAAGCAAGGGGTGTGCAAGTTCCCGCCCTGCGCGTATATACGATACCTGGTACACGCGTATACCATACCTGGTACAATGGAGGAACGGAAAACGAGTTTTCTCAGAGGTCGCCTTGGTTCTAATGACTTGATTTTAGACTGCATCCAAATCACTGATCTACGAAACTGCTTATAGAACAGGTTACGAACCGAGGTATCTCCGAAATTTGAATTTTTGAACGTTCGGAGGCGGCGATCCGGCTCTTTGCTTCTTTCTGCTTTCTGCTTTCCAGTTTCCTTTGATTTTGATCCCCCCTCTGCCAAAAGCTGAAAGGCTTGGCTGCGCTGAAGGCGCATGCATGCATGTACATGTATGTACCAGTGTACATCCACAACAAAGAACAGTCAAGTATGCATGTATGCATGCACGCGAGTGAAGACCTGCGGCACCTGGCGGTCCCGGCCCCGCTTTGCCACCCCCCTGACGCCTGAGCTCTGTCCTTACGAAAAGGATTTCCTACGTACTCGAAGTGCATCCCGGAGGAGCTAGCTGCACAAACAGAGAGAGGTACCCAATGCAGCCACAGCAGCAGTAGCAGCCGTACTCGTACGTAGTGCAAAAGTTCTACACAACAACCACAACGAAGCAGTTCTGCCAGGTCGATGCGTACTACGTCCAAACTACGTATGATATTTCGATAGTAGTAGTACAAAAAAATGATGTCGCATGCAATACGTAGACTATCATGACCATGACCATGACCATGGCCATCTCTCTCTGTAGTTCGTACGTACAGCAGTACAGCAGTAGTTTTCGATATGCTTCGTACGTAGCCTTACAGCAGTCCTAATTGTGTTGCTGTACTTGTGCTGTACGTATAACATGCGTAATTAGGAAATTGGAGATCGAAGCCAGCGCCACCGACCACTCTTCGGCGCTGCCCCTCATGAGCCCATTTCTGCTGTATTAGTACATACAGTAGTAGTAGATCCTATACGAGCACGAACAAGGTAACTCAGAGGCCGGTCTGGTTGTTGGCCTTTTCTTTTCATCTTGTTCACGCGAGCTCACGGCTGAAGAGCCTTCACAGCAGTCACATCACGAGTAAGCAAGCAAGCAAGATGACGCGTACTACAGTAATGCTGCATGCGGCTGATGATGATGGCCAGTACCGCCAGGGGGCACTCCTTGCTGTAACCCGCGCAATCAATGCTTATGTTTCGACCATTTAGCCATCTCTCCTCCTCCTGCTGCTGATCTCCTCCTTATTTTGTTTTACGAGTGTACCTGATAGGTATACCGCTGTACCTATTTATGATGATAATGGTATACTCTATCCACAAGTACAGTAGTAGTCGTACTATAACTCACTATATACCAGGTACAAAACAGTACGTACGTACGTAGGAGTATACTATTATACCGGTATACGACAACACAACAACCCTGGTATCACGACAGCACTAGGGGTGCGCCCAGGGGGTGGGGGGGGGGTTTTGATGCATTCTGTATTACTTTATTAGGGAAACCAGCATATATTATCTCTGGAATTTTTGGCTAGCGCGCGAGGAGGTGAGTGGGGGGTTTACTTCTTTGTTGCTTTTGCCTTGGTCATTTAACACATTGACCACACGCACCGCTCTTCCTTTCGAGACGGAAGCGAGGGCGGGGGGGGGGGGGGTGGAGCCGGGCAGAGAATGGTCAAGTGCAACAAAAATAGCGCCACGAAACATCTATTAAATAACTGATATTATGCTGCGTACTACGTACTACTAATCTACGAGTACTCTGTGTTCATATTATGAAAACACCTATATTATGAATACGTACGTATGCATATGTATACTGCGCTGTAGTCTAATGTACATAAAGTCCGCGAACGAGACCCCCCCACCCAGCGGATGCTCGGTGGTGGACGGCGTCATTGTAGCGGAGGGGGCTTGGTTGTTAGGCTTCAGTGGCACCCCTCGCGATAATGAAACGAGTTATTTCAACTCTACACAACAGACAGACAGACAGATAGGTGCCCTCCCGCCCCTGCACACTTTTGGGCGTAAAACAATCCTTTCTTGTGGAGACATTGCTCGAACACAATATGCATCACACCATTCTTTAGGAGTGCCGGATTGAGAGGTTGTTGACACCTTTTTTTTTATATTGTTGTGGGATTTTGCTACAACAACATTCTTCAATGTTTCCACCAGAATTTTGTTGCTCCCACATCGCTGCCCACGTTGTTGTGCAGGGGGGGGAGGGGGGGGCGCGACCACTTGTCCGTGTATAGACACGGAAACTTAGTATTGCTATGATATTTATTGCGCTCACCACCCAACAATCAATGTGCAGCATGGTGAGCTTCACAGTGTTGATCGCTCGTACAAGTAAACACTCCCTGAAAGCATATAGACATGTGCAGTGTAACACAATCAATCACGAGAGAGCTCTCTCGCTCGTGCTGCGCAATCCGCAAGCAAGCCCCGGTCATCTTGACGGTTCTAATTACTGTATGTAGTAGTACCTGCACGTACAATGGTCCTGTAGGTGGGGCGGGCTTAGCAGAACAAAAATAACATCAACAGCCGTTCGCGCAATCATACAAACATAATAACCTAGTTTTCTGCGTCGTACTAACCGAGCAGGTGCATACTACTGTACGTATCGTCCATACAAGCAGCACGGCCGTCATATGGAGGGCAGTCAGTCAACTGCCACACTGCAGTGTAGTATACCAGTATCAAGAAACACGAACACTGATCCAGGCTGGATTTCTTATTTGAGAATGGGTGCAGTCTATACACTACTACTGTTTGTTGTACTACTACAGTACAGTATAACGTTTACATTCATTACTCAATGACTTCCGAGTTTCTTATAGTACGTAGTAATTTCTTGTAAATCTTACAGCCTGCCTTTCTTATTGCTCGCTTTCGCAATAAACGAGTGTCCTGTACTGATACATTTTTTTTATCTGTGTACCAGCATGTACTGCTATTGTATAACACGCAAGACTCCCGCCTCGGAGGGGTTTCCAAGGTCTTTTTTTGGACAACCGCGAGCGAGTATATGAATGTCTGCCATTATTGTGACTTCCCGTGGTGGCCCACGGGAAGTTCCGTGGTGTCCCGTGGAGTCCCACGGGAGCCCACGTGATACTCCATGGGCTCTCGCGGGAACACATATGTGAGACCGTGGGAAGCCGTGGTGTCCCGCGAGGAAGGTCACGGCTTCCCACGGTTGGGTATATCTTATTCCACGGTAGCCGATGGGAATCCCACCGGAAACCACGTGGCGAGTTGTGCGTTCTAATCACTCCCTCCATGGACATGGCTTACACGCGATTTTTGAAACTATTTCCAAACAGGACCACGCGGGATAGCACGCTGGATCGATCGCGGTTGTCCGCGCCCGGGTGGGATTCCACGGTGTCCCGTGGGATGCCGCGTGGGATGCCGCGTGGTATCCCGTGGGATCCCGCGGTAAGGTTAGGGTTAGGGGTAGGAACCCACGGGATCCCGTGGGATCCCGAAACCCGCGGGACCCCATGGGACGGGATCCCACGGGATTCCGCGTGGGATCCCGCGGGAACGCGTGGGATCCAGGGAGCCCATGCGGGAGACCGCGGGAGCGCACGGGAGTCCGTGGGACACCGCGGGAAGAGCGATTGGATGCCGCGCGGTTGACCGTGACAGCACGTGGGATGGTGCTATTGAGGCTGCCGGCAAGTCATTTGCAATTGTTCAAGTGGATGGCAAGTGGGTTTAGTCAGTTCGGATAACAGATGCCGCGGCACCCCGCGAGACCCCACGGGAAAACCCAACAATATGCCGCGGGATCCCGTGGGAACGTCCCGCGGGGAAAACCCGCGCGGGAATTCCCGCGGGAATCTACGGGAAACCACGGGCGGTCGTACGGCACCCCGCGGGCTCCCGTGGTATCCCGCGGCAGCTCACACCAACTTTTTGGGAATCACATGGGCTCCCTCGGGCTACCGCGGGAGCCCACGCGGGTGCCCGTGGGAGCCCGCGGTAGCCCGCGTGGGAACCCGTGGGAGCCCATGGGAGCCCGCGGGTATTCCTATGGGACACCGGAAAAAACACGATAATGTCGCGGGCATCGGCCAAGAGCAGGAAGTTAATAGTTGTCTAAAACAGATCTCCTGGCCTCCTGCAAAGCAAGGCGTGTCGGATACATCGGGCAGAGACTGCCGTGCGACGTCGTAGACGTTAAGGCGGGCTAGTCCAGTGGATGGAACGTGGCACGCGCACGAGACGGGGTAGGTACTTCAATCCTGCCAGCCTGATATAAATAACCACATCAAACTATGGCGATGAACGCGTTCGGACGCTCATACAACGCATTGAACCCTCGATACAGCGATAGTTTCTGTTCAATTGTTCAGCGGGAGAGGGATGTCTGCGAGACGGGGTAGAAACTATGTGGCAACTTACCCACGGGCCGGTCCACAGCAGTCGGACTCCGCGTCATCCACGTGTCGAAGTTTACCATGGAATACCAGATACTTGAAATAAGATAAATAAAATAAACCATTCCCGCCATTCGCCGGTGAGAAGAAGACAGATGCCGTAACTGTAGGCCACTCGGGGTCTAGTGGAGCTTAGCAGATGTGTATATGCATCATTCAGGTGAGGTATACCAAGAAGGTAGTCGAGGGGTGAATCGTTATCAGTTTTAAGAGCAGGCGAGCCAACACCCCTCGCGCTCGCAAGATAATTCCCAGCGACATAATAGAAAAGGGCGCGCTGCAGGCCCATGTACAAAATAGGACGGCGGCCCATGAGGCTGTCAAGGCTAAGGGTACGGAACTGTTATAACGAAGACGAATCCTGGGGATCTGTCTGCGAGTAGTATGGGATGGAAAAGGCCTCCATACGCTCTAGGCAAAGAAGTCTCCACGCCCAGACCGAGAAGGCCAAATAAGTATGGGAGGGTGGACTCACCAGCCCTCGCGGGTGGTGAGGCCACTGGGTCATCCCAAACTACTAAAAGGGAAGAACGGACTCCAATTATACGGCCGTATCATCAGAACCGGCGCAAGGAATGATCCCAGAATACCGCAGACCCTGTTCCACCAAAGAGGCAGTGTTGCGAGCAGTGTCTCCCCACTCAGTCAGTCTAAAAATTATTGCAAGCTTCACCAAGAAAAACAGAGACAACGGGGGAGAACCTGGGAAGACACCACCCACCCACCCCGACAATGTTTCTGGCAGTCCAGTACCAGAAACGAGTACGTTCTTCCCACAACCCACGTCACCGAAAGAGAAATGTATGATCATATGAGGTCAGACACTGAGAAAATGATCGTACACTTCCTATTCGCGACGGGTGGTCCCACCAGCCCTCGCGGGAGGTGAGGCCACTGGGTCATCCCAAACTACTAAAAGGGAAGAACGGACTCCAATTATACGGCCGTATACAAACAAACAAACCACGTCGAGCTCGCGTCGAGCGAGATGCGTCGTCGATCACTATGAAACGAAATATCTCGACGGGATCTTTCTCAAGCCCCGGCCCCCTTTCAGTTGTTGTGTGGCGTGCCCCCCCCCCCCTTGCTTTTTACGGAAAGTCGGCCCTGGAAGATCATGCCAGGCGGGGGTCCGTCATACCACATGCATGCGTGTTCACTACGATACGTGTGCGCGCGTCGTACGTACGTACGTACAACATCATAACATAGTTTTTTGGTCGGCCGTAACACCGCGTGCAGTGCGTTCTTCTTCCTTGACCGTGGGTCGATCAAACGGCGACTCTTCCTTCGGCGAGCCGCAGCAGGACTTCAATGCTTCAATGGACACGGGGTGCGCCCACAGACTCCCGTCGGCGCTCACTTAGGCCTGGTATATTAGTGTTTATTGTATTTGCACCTGCCCTTATTACTATTATTATTACAGTATACGTGCACCGATCTATCTACTGTAGTCTGTGGTCGCCATGCGACGGCGGTTGTTCCGTTCCTCCTCTCTCAGCGCTGATACTGGCGTATACCAGGTAGTACGTATGGAATGAGGTGTAAACCGAAGCCCATGATAAAATACACTTTCTTCACACATCACTCGTATCATACCTCTTTCAATTGTTTGGTTTTAAAGGCTGTGGAGGAAGGACACACGAACGACCCGTCCGCCAGTTTTGTTGTCACACGGCAGAACGCAGGCCGCTGTGTGTCTCTCAGTTGCTCCTGCGTATCGTAGCCTTTTTTGGTCAAGCGTGCTCCCACAGAGTAATATCACTGATGATGACGGTGGTGAAGTGTATACCTGACATTTTTAGCACTGACATTTTTAGCACTACGTACAGGCAGGTATTATTCCTACAGGCAGCATGATATATAGGTGCACATGGTCCACGCCGTAGCTCTTGTTTGGTCTCTTCCCCCGACCGCCAGCCGGCGCTTTTCTTTTGACAACCTCGTCGTTGTCTTGCGTTCATGCCCCATCCCAGCCTGTCAACTACATCATGATGACCAATCAGTAGGGCAGGCAAGCTGTGGTGAATATGTTGAACCAGTCCCGGAGATGCCTTCTTGCGGGCAGAACAATTCCAATTATTTACGTATGAGTATGTGTGCCTGCTTGAATCATAGTCTGCTAAAAATTAAAAATACTTATCTATATCTTATTATATAAAAGCTGCTATTCTGTCTGTCTGTCTGTCTGTCTGTCTGTCTGGAATTGAGTAGCGCTATCCAGAGCGGTTCAGCCCCACCTTGCCCCATGGGTAGGGAGGCAATAATATATATATATACAAGGGAACATCGCCGTCGGCCCAGCCGCCGGCGAGAGGAATAATGTTAAGGTCCGCAATTACGATGCCAAGGGACAAACAAACGCGTATCGTAAGTGGATAAACACTAGAAGAACTTGGATGTAAAATTTCAATAATTCATCACGGCGGGGGGTACGGAGCGCGACGCACGGGCGTCGAGAAGTCAGGTTTTCCTGAGATATGCAAATGGCCCGAGCGTGGAGAACTGACGATTTGCTGAGCTCCATTAATAATACTAATATTCTATATACACGGGGAAACATTCGCCGTCGGCCCACGCCGCCGACGAAGCTAACGAAGAAGGATGAAACTTCACAACACGCAAACGAAACTTCAGTGCTGGCACAGAATAACTTAAAAGTGACGTGCCATGACATGCAACGACACTTCCCGAGCGAAACTTCGAAGGTTTTGACAGGAACATGACCCGCAAACGATTTGAGCTGGCATACTTGGCCACGGACGGTGAGCCCACGAATCACTGAAAAAAAACACACCGGCGCCTGAGAGCGCAGAGCGAGGAAATAGTGGATGCAATCTGTTAATAATATGAATACATGTACATACAAGAGGGGACTCCGCCGTCGGCCCACGCCGCCGACGAAGCTACCGAAGGAGGACGAAACTTCACAACACGCAAACGAAACTTCAGTGCTGGCAAAAAGGAAATAACACAGCAGTAGTGGATCTTGACAAAAACTGCATTATTATTACATGTACAGCGGGCGGCGGACGTGAGAGAGGTATAGGGCAAAAAAGGGAAATACAAAGCCACGGTTCGCCGATTCGACCCTCGGACGCCTGAGAGCGATTTGTGACGAAACGACACAAGATCACAAGATAATCATATGAATTGACATGAATTGACCGTTTCAAACGCCTGACAGCGATTTGTGACGAAACGGCACTCTTAGTCTAATCAATATTGAGTAACTAGATATACCCTAAGCCTCCCACAGCTAGCTGTTAAGAATGAATGCTGTCCCCCTCGATAAGGAAGTAGTATCTAGGAGCTCCATCACTGGTAGTATAACACATCAATCATGAGGTCATAATAAAAACCCGTAGTGAGGCGCGATCGAAATTTCCATGTCTACTGGCACACAGCTGCACAGATGAGTCCCGGCTATATCTACTAATGATATGTAGAATCTCTATTCACCCTGGCGTATGTTTTTCCTCCCAATTTTTTTAAGCATTTCTGGCATCCGAAGGCGCCTCCTTACAGATGGCGATTTGTTTATGTTTTAATAATAATAGACGTTCATCGCCTGCTGTTGAGTGACTGGTGTACCATGTCAGTTCGATCACTCAGATTATTCGCAGAGACGGGTACGGACCAGATACTACGGTAGGTATCGCATACTGTACTACAGATACTCGTGTTGAATAATGCGGGACTTTGAAGTCCAAATTTATGGATCTGCCACATACTTGGTTAAATCATGAGTACCTTCTGAGTGCGTACGAGGTACCGGCTATAAACTGTGATATGTGGAAAAACACTTATTTGGTGTATCGACACTAAACATTTACAAGCGTACGTATTACCCTAATGCTAATATAGCGTACCTGTCTACAATGTTCCTGGCTCGATAGGTATAGAAATACGTTAATTAACATCCCAGTACGCGCATGTCGGTGCAGGGCTTTGAATTGCCACTTCGTTTTCTGATTAACTCAGAACGACGGTACGTACCTAGGGGCAGTAATTAGAGGGTGT
This sequence comes from Saccharina japonica, assembly GCA_008828725.1. Classification (NCBI taxonomy): domain Eukaryota; class Phaeophyceae; order Laminariales; family Laminariaceae; genus Saccharina; species Saccharina japonica. Next base: position 179,771 of record MEHQ01004303.1, read on the forward strand.
TCGCGCCTGTTTGCGTTTGGCGCAACATTTGGTCAAAATAACCAGAGGCCTTCCTCGGGAAAATTCCCGAAGATTTTCGGGGAATGAGTAAATCAACCATATTGCGAATAAACATTGTAAAGCCCCAAAGAAAGACAACCAACGCTGAATCGAAATGGCGGTGCTTTCTTTTTTTTTTTTTACCCCAGCTCAGGACACGGCGGTAATGGTACCATGGTAATATTGAGCCACGGAATTCCTGCGCTGTTGCCCCGAGGGGCAACCCTCGCTGCGTGCTGGCTCTATGAACTTCAGCGCCGCAGCCAAATCAGCAACCAGCCAGTGGTGGTGGTTTTTCCACACCTTGCGGGGCGGTATCGACCCGGGAGATGTCTGTGTTCGTCCCCGGGTTGTTGGAGTTGTGAATGTATGGAAGGATTTATGACCCGGGGATGGGACGTTATCATCCTCGGGAGCGGCGGGACTTCGACGGTGCCCCGAGGGGAAACTCTCGCCGCACGCTGGCTCTATGAGGGCCAGGCAACCGTAAATTTGCCCGTGGTATTGGGGTTTCCACACCTTGTGAGGCGGTATCGACCCGGGGGATGTCCGTCTGCGTCCCCGGGTTGTTGGAGTTGTAGATGTATGGAAGGATTTATGACCCGGGGATGGGATCATATCATCCCCTGGTGCCGCGGGACCTCGCCGTTGCCCCGAGGGGCAACACTCGCTGCGTGCTGGCTCTATGAACTCCAGCGCTCCAGCCAAATCAGCAATCAGCCAGTGGTGGTGGGGTTTCCACACCTTGCGGGGCGGTATCGAGCTCGGGGGATGTCCGTTTTCGTCCCCGGGTTGCTGGAGTTGTAGATGTATGGAAGGATTTCTGATCCGGGGATGGCACGTTATCATCCCCGGGCGCGGCGGGACTTCGACGTTGCCCCGAGGGGCAACTCTCGCCGCACGCTGGCTCTATAAGGACCTAGGCAACCGTAAATGTTCCCGTGGTATTGGGGTTTCCACACCTTGTGAGGCGGTATCGAACCGGGGGATGTCCCTTTGCATCCCCGGGTCGTTGGAGTTGTAAATGTGTGGAAGGATGTATGATCCGGGGATGGGATCATATCATCCCCGGGACCTCGCTGTTGCCCCGAGGGGCAACCCTCGCTGCGTGCTGGCTCTATGAACTCCAGCGTTCCAGCTGAATCAGCAATCAGCCAGTGGTGGTGGGGTTTCCACACCTTGCGGGGCGGTATCGACCCGGGGGATGTCCGTTTTCGTCCCCGGTTTGTTGGAGTTTGTAGATGTATTGAAGGATTTCTGACCCGGGGATGTGATAATATCATCCCCGGGTGCGGCGGGACCTCACTGTTGCCCCGGGGGGCAACCCTCGCTGCGTGCTGGCTCTATGAACTCCAGCGCCCCAGCCCAATCAGCAATCAGCCAGTGGTGGTGGAGTTTCCACACCTTGCGGAGCGGTATCGACCCGGGGGGTGTCCGTTTTCGTCCCTGGGTTGTTGGAGTTGTAGATGTATGGAAGGATTTATGACCCGGGGATRGGAAGTTATCATCCCCGGGTGCGGCGGGACTCCGACGTTGCCCCGAGGGGCAACTCTCGCCGCACGCTGGCTCTATGAGGGCCAGGCAACCGTAAATTTTCCCGTGGTATTGGGGTTTCCACACCTTGCGAGGCGGTATCGACCCCGGGGGTGTCCGTTTGCGTCCCCGGGTCGTTGGAGTTGTAGATGTTTGGAAGTATATCTGATCCGGGGATGAGACTTTATCGTCCCCGGGTGCGGCGGGACCTCGCTGTTGCCCCGAGGGGCAACCCTCGCTGCGTGCTGGCTCTATGAACTCCAGCGCCCAGCAAAATCAACAATCAGCCAGTGGTGGTGGGGTTTCCACACCTTGTGGGGCGGTATCGACTGTTTTCGTCCCCGGGCTGTTGGAGTTGTAGATGTGTGGAAGGATTTATAACCCGGGGGATGGGACGTTATCATCCCCGGGTGCGGCGGGACTTCGACGTTGCCCCGAGGGGTAACTCTCGCCGCACGCTGGCTCTATGAGGGTCAGGCAACCGTAAGTGTTCCCGTGGTATTGGGGTTTCTACACCTTGTGAGGCAGTATCGACCCGCGGGATGTCCGTTTGCGTCCCCGTGTCGTTGGGGTTGTTAATGTATGGAAGTATTGCTGGCCCGGGGATGTGATCCTATCATCCCCGGGTGCGGCGGGACCTCGCTGTTGCCCCGAGGGGCAACCCTCGCTGCGTGCTGGCTCTATCAACTTCAGCGCCCCGCCAAATCAGCAACCAGCCAGTGGTGGTGGGGTTTCCACACCTTGCGGGGCGGTATCGACCCGGGGGTGTCCGTTTTTGTCCCCGGGTTGTTGGATTTGTAGATGTATGGAAGGATGTATGACCCGGGGATAGGAATTTATCATCCCCGGGTGCGGCGGGACTTCGACGTTGCCCCGAGGGGCAACTCTTGCCGCACGCTGGCTCTATGAGGGCCAGGCAACCGAAAATGTTCCAGTGGTATTGGGGTTTCCACACCTTGTGAGGCGGTATCGAACCGAGGTATGTCCGTTTGCGTCCCCAGGTCGTTGGAGTTGTAGATTTATGGAAGGATGTCTGACCCAGGGATGTGGTCATATCATCCCCGGTGCCGCTGGCTCCCTGAGCCTCAGCCAATCGGTGACCAACTGATGGTGGTGGGGTTTACATACCGTGCGGGGCAATGTCGACCCGGGAAATCGCCGTTTTTGTCCCCGGTTGGTCGGAGTTGTAGAGATATGGAGGGATGTCTGATCCGGGGATGGGAGTCTATCCTCCCCGGGTTTGGTGGAAACTCGGTGGCTCTTTTCAGCACCGATGTTCTAGAAAGAGCCAGCAGCCACTGGCATGGATTTGGGCAGCCAATCAGCTGCCAGAATAGTAATTTAAAAATTGGAACTCAGCAGGTAGCTGGCTAGATGGCTCCCAGAACTGCGTCGGGATTGCGCCACGACCACGGCTTGGCGCGCCATGGGACCCAGTGTTCTGCGGGTTGTGGCACCCA